>KE372877.1:256568-274292 GCA_000418225.1 Zizania latifolia | reverse complement strand
AGTGGCCGCGTCACGGCGATGGAACGCCGGTGGGCATCTCGCCGGAGCTAGCTCCGGAAACGGGGGTTAGGGTTTGAGGCTCGAGCTGGCGGTTTCGTACTGGTTCTGGGGGCTCAGTTCGACTGTACTCCTATTTCTTAAAAACACAATACAGAGAAATACAAGGGTCCAAATAGAAAATTACCCTGGCCGGTGCCCCCGTTTCCCCTTCTTAATCCAGGCCGTACCTTAACCATCCGACGGTATCCGTGAACCGTTTTATGGCCTCGGTTTCACACGCCACAATAATAGAATGTAAGACAAGGCCTTTTCCGCAAATTTGCGGCACGACTCGATCTAAGCCGCATAACATTCATCTAACGGACGGTGTTAGCCATCAGGTCCTTGCACGCTATGTAATTGATGTATTATCGCCTTAGGCACCATTCTGAAAAGATTTTTAGATTATTTAATATAATGGACACGTTTTCCAAGATTTTAAATGGGACGAATTCATCGAAAATTTTCTTCATCAGAATTTTTTATTGGTTTAACATTCTAATATTTAATTCATTCTTTTGTCCCCTAAATTAGCTGTCATAAAATCAGTTTCATCTATAAAACCATCACCCATCAGTACTTTAGAACAGGGCCTTAGTTCCTCTGCTAGATTGCCATTTTCTGAAACTGTGCAAACTGGCATTCTAGTTTATTTCTGCTACATGTTGACCCATTAGGTCTGAAAGAACTGCAAAGATGCATACTGGATGCTATGATGGTGGGATTAACACGATGTTTTGTATTGTTTTCGAGACAGAAATCTGTTCATCTCTGTATTTTAACCCCAGTTTTGAAAGCTGAAAACCTGACGATGCTTCTTCAGTAGCCACTGAAGCCCTTCTGCTTTCAGTAACAAAAGATGGGAATTCCTGCATATTGGACTTAAATGGGCTAAGAAGATCCAAACACATGAGGGCCTAACCTTCCATTGGATTCTAGTTCGAGAATCGCATGTTTTCTCAAAACACGGATTTGGCTCAGGATTGCCCCTTTTTAATTCCAGGGTTTCTCTGAATTTGGAAGTTACCACTTAGCAGGTTTCCATACCAAGGCTCAATACAATCAAGTCCGTAGCGTCTACCAATTTCGCCATATCCCCATTTTCTTTTTCTTTGAGACCAGGGTTCATTGTGTAATTTCATCCATCTGTTAGTTTTTTTGGAATCGTTAAATTCATTACTCGATGTAGTCTAGCGATTCGTCTCTAGTAACCACTAACCAGTCGCTGCCCTGCTCGGTTGGGGCTGGACGTTGGAGCCATCTGCGAGTAGCAGGCTAGCACAAGTGATCTGTAGACAAATCTTGTTCATCAGAAGTTCAGTTACTCTGGTGTTCTGTGCTGCTGCTGCTTACAGTACCTCTTTGAAGAAACGAAAAGACAGAAAATTGTCAACCTGCTTACATCAATTATTTTAACATTCCTCCTACGCCACGCAGGGCATCTGGTGGTGAGCTGAATGAAAGTAAACTTCACCAACCGAGATGGCCGCTGACTGTTTGCTAGCAGTATACTTCACGACACAAACGCAGCCATCTAGCCCGGTTCAGTGTTGACAGCCTTCAACTCGCCCGGCTGTAACTTGTAAAGCTCTGATAGCTGCACAGTTTCCGGAGGGATCGATGATTCCATACATATAGCTCCACGGCATGCTGTGAGACAGTGATGGCATTTTACTACAGACAACAGTGCAGCTACACCGAACTCACTATACATGAACTGTTTTTATGGCTAAGAACAATATGTTAGAGCAGGTCAGATGCTGTGATCAAACTCCAGTGATAGAATTAAAGAGTAATATAGCCTGCATAATGTGTGAGTTTTTTAATAAAACAGTGTGAGCTTTTTCATTAAGAAAAGTTGTCTGTGGCTTAACAGTTTGGTCTGGTCACACGCTAGCCAACTTTTGGGGAAGGTAATAAGCAGCTGCTTGTCAGATAGATAGTCAGGTCATTGCTGATTTTCCATTTCGCCATGATCAAGACTGGAACAATGCAAAAAATCCTCATAATCAAAGTGTCACTGATTTTCTTCGAAAGGCCACTTGCCCACTTAGGGCAGCCTCAACGCGGTGCTAAGTTAGACGCTTAGCAGCAAAAACCCGGTTTTTTTCGAAGCTCGGTTCGGTGAGCTGCTAATCTCCTGGAGTCGCTGCTACATCAAGCGCCGACGCTACAAGAGCGCTCCGCTCGCAAATATTTCAATTGCTGGCATCGATGCCTATCAAAAAATAAGTCTAAGCACCTTTCTTTAGCACACTACATTGAAAATTGAGACTCTTATACAAAGTACTTAGCACTATTTATTATTTTAGCACCTGTTTAAGTATTTATGCATTGGAGCTGGCCTTAGACGATGAGTGCCCCTTGGACGTCTCTAGTGGCAAATTACAAGTCGCTGCTGCTGAACTAAGCTAAGAACTCTCTGCGCATGCGTTCAGAAGCTACGTCCCTAACCACTGGATATTTCTTAAGAAACGGTAACGCCACGTCCTTTAATTTCCAGCATCTCCTAATCAATCTCTTTTTGTACTACAGCTGTCAGTGTTGCTAGACACACTTACATGCCAAAAGTTGGCTGCAGGATCAGGTTGCTGCCGGGTGGGTTATGGCTGCCCGTGAGAGTTGGTTAAGGTCTTAAGCCGGCAACTAAACCTAAACCCAGAACTCGGTAGATCTAGCTTGATTAAGAGTTTGTTTGATACACCCGTCTAGAAAAAGCAAGCATTTTGTTTCTTTAAACAATAATTCAGGTAAAAATTTCCATATCTGTGTTCAAAGCGTGTTAAAAACTGTTAAACAAGAACAACGAGCAAACCCTACCATAACCTATAAAACTAAGCTTTAAAAATCACTTTTTGCAAAACTAAAACATAGCAATCCAACCAGAACCTAACCAAACCTGATGACCACCTGTGACTGCGATCTGTTTTCAGCAACTTTTTAGGGCGAGAGGCTGATTATTTGTGGGACTACCTGCCCTCCTTCGCGAAGTCTGTACTCTACAAACCTGCCCTTCAACTTGCCTGACGACCAATACATTTTTTATGATATATAAATACGAAGTCAGATATGGTTTTCAGTGGACGTTGGTGTAGCATGAATCGTGATGGCACGGCACGATAATTAACTAGCAATATTATTGTTGGCGCCACCTCGAAGCAACCGCGGCGGATCGTCGTGCCTTCGCGGGGCGCTTTCGTGCGGCGACGGCGATCTTGGACGCTTGCCCTCGTCCAGTCATCCGTTTCAAGCCATGCCCCTTCCACCGCAGCCCGCAGGTTACCTCAGCTCGAAGCCTCGAACCAACACGTCCTCAACTGCATAAAAAGCACCGTGTTAGCTACGAGTGAGAGCTAGTTGCGAGGAGTAAGTCTTAACCAGAGCGATCACTAGCTTGTAGACAGTGCGACTGTCTACACGCCTAATTCAGCGAGCTTTTTCAGCTACAGATTATAGATCCAAGACACCTAAATCAGTAACGATACTAACGAAAGCTAAATCAAAAGAAAGTTTTTACATTTATATTGTTGTTAGCGGTCTACAAACTAAGACTAAAAAAATATAAAATAACAGAAAAAAAACTTATAAATTAGTTTCAAAATTAAATTTTGGCCACGAATTACAAGTTGTACCTAAAACAAGCAGAGCCTCTAGCTCTTCTCCGTATCCGTTCCAAAGATCTGATGCTGCTCTAGCAGCTTCACAAGATCACTGTTGTATAGCGACGTGCCGACGACACGCGTGTACGTATCTCATGTAAGTCATGTAACGGGTGAAGATTAAGCAGGATTGCTGCCGTTTCCATCGACTGTCTCGATCGTATAGTGATGGGAATCTGAACATCTGATTTACTACGCCAATGGTTCCCAGTGCGATGGCCCAATCAGAAGAAAAAAAAGAGAATAATTGTGACCCCAATTCATTTACTACACCAATGGCTGCGGCACGATTGATCGAGACAGAGACGGTCGCACGTAGCATCAGTTCACGCTGGAACGGATGGAAGAAAACTGGAGATTTTGCTAGGAGAAAGCGACTCCTGCGCTTCTCGTTTTTTTGCCAGGGACGCTCGAGGCCACGGAGAGAAAGAATGGCGGCAACGGGTGCAGGGGAAGCATCCCGCGAAGCTTCCCTCCTTTTATTTTCTCTGTTGAATTTGGATCGACTAACCAAAAGGAGATTCTCATCTGAAAATGGCTTCCATTGTCCGGAATTGATTGCAGTGTTTTCTCCTTTTTTGTTTTCTTTTTGATCTATTAGACGGCGGGATCGGTGCAAAGAGCAAGCTATGGTAGCTCTCTCTCCCTCATGCGGTGGGATCGGTGCAAAGAGCAAGCTATGGTAGCTCTCTCTCCCTCATGCGGTGTATGTGTCTATTTGTTTCAGCTAAGATTAGTAGTAGTTAGCTGGTTAGTTTGAATAATTAGTCAATTTATATATCTAGCTGATGAGAATAGAATATGAAGAAATTAGTGTTTTCGAGCTTTCAAATTCTATTTTGTTTCTAGATTTTATAGCAACTAGTTTTTATAATCTAAATCTAGAATCTAAACTATTTATTTTAACCTGCCATACTTGCCTTTGATCATAGTTGAGTCCTCATTGTTCAAAAGCCTAAATTTACTATATAAGAATCAACTTTGAATCAACTTTCCACTACCGTCTACAATAATACATCATATCATAAAAGATACTCATTTTATAATGCGTGTAGTTAACACGAGATAACTAATAACCATAATTATGGTCACACTGTGTTTTTTGTCATATGAAAATAATTTGGCTAATTTTGTCTTCGCAAAATCTTTCTTAATATTATAGTTCTGTAAATACTTTATCTATATAAAGGATTCAAATGATCAAAGGTATATCTTATTTACTTCAAAAAGTCAAAAATAACTTCGACGGGAGGATTAACTACTAAGTCATGTACATACACAATAAATGAGCCATCTATAAGCCATTTTCTAATGTTGATAGAAATAGGATAGAGAAATTGGGATGTCCCTTACGAAAAAATATATGAGCGTAGTTTTGTATTAAATTTATTGGCTAGTACATACGATATAAAATTGTTATACCTGTTGTCTCTTCTGCTAATGTTTAGCAGATTATATTAATTTAACTATGAATAATAGTTGTCTCTAATGTCGAACATGCCACTAAGTGCCATAATATTCTTTCTCAAGTGACATAAAGTCCAAGTCCCTGATCTGCATATTCGTGGAATCTTGCTTATCTTTGACCCCGGAACAACACAAAAGAAAACATATCAAATAAATCAACCATCCGCGGACCATCAGACTACAGATGTTAATGACCCTAATATCCGTTCCCAACGGGAAATTCTCGTATTAAGGCACTGGGGCCAATTTTTATCATAGGAATTTGAATTTAACGGAAAAATATCTGGTTTCCTATTTTTTTTCTAGAGTATCAAATATATGCGATTTTACTCAACCGATCTAGTTTAATAAGGATAGGACAGATATTATTGTCCGGCACAGGAACAAAGATAAGAGAAAATTCTCTTCCATAGGTGAGGACAAGGACAGAAAAATTTCTCCAATTCGAGGTTAGGATGATACTTATTTCTCATAAGAAATTTTCATGTTAACATCTTATTATTAGACGGCCAACATACTCACGGAGCGTCACATCATAGTGAGCTTTGTCCTCTCTGGTTGTTGAAAATTAGAGGTATGATAATTTATCATTAATAAACAATATTTTTGATTTTTTGTTATTATGATCTATATATTACTCTTTTCGTTCTATAATACAACAATTTAGAATCGGATGAGATATTTTATGTCTAGATTCATTATACTATGAAATATCTTATTTAGTTTTAAATTATTATATTATAGGACGAATAAAGTAATAGTTTAGATGATGGACCGTCTCAATTTTTTCCTTCAAAACGCATATAAAACCGCGTGCACCCGCACCGACCAACCGGGTTCCGGCTCTCGACTCGTCGTCTCGCCTGCCAGCAAGCCAATCAGACTCAGATACCACCCGCCGGCCGCCTCCCACCCTCCACAAATCACCGCCAGTTAATCAAGCTTCGCCGATTACACTCCTAATCCGCTGCGCTTCTGGCTTAATCTGGAGCGGCGGTCTTCGAATTCGATCCCTCCGGAAGGGGACGAGGGGCATTGGCTCCGTGCCTCCCCGCGCGCGAAATCCCCTTCTCGTCGGTCTCGCGGTGAGTCCTCGCGCGCTCGCTCTGCGAATATCTCTGGGTGAAATGGCGATCTGTGAATTTTCTTTTGTTCGGAGTGTGGGGAGCTTTGAGCTCGGCTGCATCCGGAGTTTCCGCGGAGTGTGGTCTTAGGCTCTTACGCGGAAATCGGCAGCGGAACAGTCGGAGTTGGAAGTGGCGTGACGGATCAAGTGCAGACGCGGATGCTTACGTAGCCGTCGGGGAATCTGATCGTCCACTGGAGCCATGCGAATTCGGTGCTCGCGAACAACGCCGCGCGCGCTTGCAAGTCAGCGTCGTCGGTTTTAGCGGTCAAGCTGCTCGGAATCTAGTTAGGTTTTCTTCCGTGCCAACTCCTTTTTCCCGATTCGATTTGATGGTTTTCTCCTCACGCATCAGCCGCTGCGGCGGGGGAGCCAGAAAGTTAGTTAGTACCGGTAGCTTCGTGAGTTGCTCCGTTGATTCGGTGCTCGGAGTTTGTGCGCGCTGCGCTCCACTTGGCTAGCCCTGCGGAGGCGGCGGAGATTTGTTCCTCTTTGGCGCTCTCTGGAAAACCAACTTCAAAAGCGGTCCTTCATTTTTCCAGCTGCTGCTTGTATATTTGGCCTTCTAAAGTCACTCTTGATGGCAGGAATTGCGTGGGTCCTGGTTGTGGAGGGCAGAGAGTGAAGAAGAGGGGGGCTGAGGCCAAGTGAATCCTTGGTCAAGCCATGATGAAGAGGTCGCTGATGGAGGCGCTGGCCACGGCGGCGCAGGGAGGCGCTGTGGGAACGTCGGTTTTCGACATGCTCAAGTACGCCGTGCTGCCCATTGCCAAGGTGTTCACTGTTTGCTTCATGGGTTTCCTCATGGCCTCCAAGTACGTCAATATCCTCCAGCCAAACGGCCGCAAGCTTCTTAATGGGGTGAGCTTTCTTTCTTCTCTTGTAATAGAAGCTGTACGAGTGTCACTGTGACCATAGAGGTTGGTCAGTTGGCTGTGGCTACAGTAGGAAGATGTGGGGTTACTGGGGTACTTTATTGTGCTTACGTGCATTCTTGACCTATTGAATTAGGCTTACATTTTGGACGTTTGGTGCAGCTTGTGTTCTCTCTTCTACTTCCTTGCCTTATATTTTCCCAACTGGGTAGAGCCATCACAATTGAGAAGATGCTGCAATGGTAAGGATAATTTTTAGTTTCTATGCTTTGTTTTATTTGGCTGCATACTTTTCACATTCTGTCGTGTGACCTATTAACCACAACGATGTTTCCCAAACTTATCTTTTCTATACATGCACCTCTTTAGTTCATACTCATGGAACATACCACTACTAAATTACTTAATACATCAAGTGGTTTACCACTGTAGATCTTTTTGGCTGGGGAAAATTTAAGTCATGAATTTCCAAATGGAACAAATTAGCTCCCATAATTTTCTGCAAAAAGGTATAAAGTGCACTTTCGAAAGCTATATGTTGGAAGATTTAAAATGACATTTACCTGAAAGTTTCAGGTCTAATTCAAGACTTTGTTATTTAAGATACTGAACATTGCAATCAGTTGAGTTAACTATTTTGATGCTTTCCTTTTCATCAAGTAATTTAAATTACCATATTGTTTGTTACTGGAAAAATCCATTGGTTGCATTTCATCTGAGAGGCCATCCAATCCTTATTGTTTGCCAACATAATCGTGTTTGCTTTTCCTGTTTTTAACATTCTCAAAGCGGCAATACTTGTTTGCAGGTGGTTTATTCCAGTAAATATTGTTGTAGGTGCAGTGTCAGGCTCTTTGATTGGTTTTGTGGTAGCTTCTATCATCCGGCCACCTTATCCATACTTCAAGTTTACTGTCATCCATATTGGAATTGGTACTTGTTTTTCTTTAGTAAAAAGGTTTTCTCCTTATTTATCGTTCTTCTATTTTATATTGATCTGCTCCCTTGTTTTCAATACAGGGAATATTGGAAATATACCTCTGGTTCTCATTGCAGCATTATGTCGGGACCCAACCAATCCTTTTGGTGACTCTGATAAATGTAACGAAGATGGAAATGCATATATCTCGTTTGGTCAATGGGTACATGTCTTTTATGTTCTGAAGTTTCACATGTTCATGTTTCATTCAGGACCACCACTATGCAAAACAAAGATAACATGTTGAAATTTAGGTTAGGTATATGAACGGTGTTGAGATCATTCCCTCGTTGAAGTTATTTGCATGTTGCAGGTTGGTGCAATTATTGTTTACACATATGTGTTCAAGATGCTTGCTCCACCACCCGGGGAATCCTTTGATGGCACTGAAGAAGAGAAGCTTCCGATTAAGGTGTCTGGAGAGAATCTGGTGCCTGAAACAGGCAAATACCCAACAAGCACTCACAGTAGCACTGTACCTGAAAATGAACCTTTGTTATCTGTGGAAGGTGATAAAAACGGTCCTACTCTAGGATTGAAGGTAAGAAATCTTCTAGAGATTTGGTCTGTTTACTTTTTTGTATACCACTTCGCTGTGCTTACTTCTGAACCGAAACTAAAAATCATGTTCTGTTGATGCAGATAATGAGCCATGCTAGATGCGTGGTTAAATTCCTAAAAGACAAGCAGCTTCTTCAGCCACCAATCGTTGCCTCTGTATGTATCAATGCTGCAGTATTATACTAGCAACAAATAGAAACAAATATGTATTCTGTGCCTTGATGACTAATTGACTATTCTACACTGTGCACAGGTTTTTGCCATTGCCATAGGTGTTGTTCCATTATTGAAGAATTTTGTCCTCACGGATGATGCACCTCTGTTCTTTTTTACCGATAGCTGTCTCATTCTTGGGTATTTACATTTCCATCTTTCAGATTCCTTTCGTAAAATACAGGCCTCCTGCCTTTTTTGGCGTGAATTGTCTAAAAAATTATAACAGCATGAGAACTCTGTTCGTCCATAGTGTCTAATTCCATCATACGTTTGCAGGGAAGCAATGATCCCATGCATTTTGCTTGCTGTGGGGGGTAATCTTGTTGACGGTAAGAATTTGGTTCCTTTGAAACTATTGTAACATTGTATAGTATGAGTCCTACCATACTATGATTCTGAGACGCTTCTCCAGAGCTTATCGCCTTATCCTAGGTCATGTTTATTGCATCAGGTCCTGGTGAAGGAAGTAAGAGGCTTGGTGTGCGGACAACCATTGCTATTATTTTTGCACGGCTCATCTTGGTTCCACTTGCTGGGGTTGGCATCGTCATGTTGGTTGATAAACTTGGTTTCATTCCTAAAGGTGACAAAATGTTCAAGTTTGTCTTGCTACTGCAACACTCTATGCCCACATCTGTGCTGTCAGGTACTAAGAAATGAATAAGGGACTCTACTTATCAGTTTATCATCATGTGCTCATGTTCAAAGATTCCTAGTTTTCTGTGTTAGTTGAGATCTGTAAGCCACTGGCAGTGGGACACCATGTGCTAAATGTGCAACCACACTATGGTGTATGATTGATCTATTGTTTTGTTTTTGCAGGTGCTGTTGCAAACCTGAGAGGCTGTGGAAAAGAATCAGCTGCTATCTTGTTCTGGGTGCACATTTTTGCTGTGTTCTCTATGGCAGGATGGATTATTTTCTATTTGAGCTTGCTCTTCTAAGTACGTCACACCCTCGTTTGGCAGTTATTTATGGCATTTCTGCTCGAAGTTACAGCTGTGCAGATGAACTACTAAGCTAGACCCTGAATACTTAAAAAACCACTCCCTGATTTGATTTGCAGATGCTCTACTGCACAGGAACATCCGTAAGAACAAAATATCACCAGAAATAGCAGAAAAGATAGTACCATGACATGTACATTAGCTGCTAGACCATGGTAACAGCTTGAAGGTATGAGTCGTATATCCTCGTGCCCGCTTGCTCCGCTTGCTTAAACGCCACTGGTATGTTAATTTTGCCAATCGCTCGTTGCTGCAAGTACTGGGCAATGAGAAGACGAGGGCACATTGCTATTGCCCTGCCCGGATCATCAGGTCCTCATGGCCTTTTAGGTTGGGTTTACGATGAGCTTCTTGTACTTTGTTAATGTAGCACCACATGATCTTCATTGAACGAACTACTAGTTACACTTGGTTTTTTTGGGTATAGTGTATTTGTGATTTGCCAGTGCTTCTGTGATTGAATAGAAGCAGTAGCTTGAATTATCCAAAGTGAAAAACACAATCTCATGCATGAAGTGATGCATATGCACAGGCATGATGCTGGCGTGCATCACATTGTTTCATGTCGTGAGGGTGAGGCGCAGCCAGGATTAGCAAAACCGGTTGTGGATCTATTACCGCGGTGGCTGGACAGCTGATTACCATGATAACCAGCATTAGTTACTGTGGTCAATGAGTTAACACATCATGCATTATGGGCGCCTAGCGCCCACAAATTCTGAATATCGTAGTGTAATATTTGCTTGCAAGCTCAAGCCAGCGGTTCCATGGATGCATGTCGATGATGCTGGCACTGGCACGGTGGCACCTAAATAACAGTGGAACATCCAGTGATGTACAAATAAATGATCCCTCCATGTGCCTATAGATCTGGGAGCCTGCAGATCTGATATTCTGAATCGACAGTTTTCGTTCGCTCTAATCTTTTGAATCTGAAGAAGATTTACCACCGTGAAAAAATAGAGATTTATACAGTGCACTTAAACCAAACACTAATAGACAGCTCGCATCGAAATCCTAAAGCAAGAGAATCCGTCTAATGGAATATACTTGGAGATAATCGAAAGGCGTAAGGATAAGCGCACTCATACATACTACAAGGCTACACGCATACGCTACTCGCTAACGAGGCACGAAATACATATACTACAATATTCGTTCATCACATTTCTTTTTTGAAAAAAACATGTATTGACAACAGAGCAGTATACATCATCTCCCACGAAGCTGTACCGGGATGATCAGCACACCACGCAAGAAATGAATAGTAGCAGAGTATAAAAATGCTTCTATCGTCACTATCTATCAACTATCCCTTTCCCTCTCGTAGTGCCCAACTTTAGAATTGATTCCAAGATCCTGAAGCAATGGAGTAAACACGAAGCAAGTCGCCATGATCATCATGGAATAACTTTGTATCAAGGTAAAGCAGCAAAGGTCACCTATGAGATGACAATTCTCGCATCATTTTCCCTGGTCTGCATCACAATTCTGCTACCTCCTCGCCTTTCCTCTTCACAGAAATGACAAAAATATCAGTCGAGTTCTGCATAATCTCCGCACGTGGTTTAGGCCGCAAATCGACACTGCTGAAGCCACAATGGTTTTCAGTTGCATGGGTTGATCCAAACAACAAGTACTGCACCAAGATCGACGCATCAGGGAACTCTGATGCGAGTTGGGGCACCAAGTTCTCGCTCTCTTTTGATGAACATGATACAAGCCTGCAGCGGACGGAACTAACAGTTGAAGTCTACAGGAGAGAGCCCATATTTCTAAGGGAGCATCTCCAGGGAACTGCAGTTATCCAGATGAAAGAGTACTTCGATAAATTTGCACAGGGCAAGGAGCCTTCTGAAGTAACTGAGGAGACTTCAAGTTTTCAGCTTAGGAGGAAGAAGTCAGACAAACCTCATGGATTTGTTGATATCTCCGTCCGTATCTGCAAGGAAGAAAACAATTATGATACGTTTTCAGGTAAAGAGATATTCTCATTTTTTTATATATAAAGAAAACACTCTAGTTTTGCATCTGGCATACTTATCTACCAAGAATGTTTGTGCAAATCAGTGTTCATGAAAAGAGATGAATATAGCAAGAACTGACATATCATCCAGTTAGCAGACAAACCTAACTATCATGACAACAACAAAATTATAAGGGTTCATCCATATTAGACAAGTGCATCAATGATAAGGAAATAACCAACTATTGTCCGTATGTCTTACAGTCATATGAATGACAACAGCACGTAAAGTTAATAATGCTTGGGGAGTTTTAAGAATAGTAAGTTATAATGAACAGGAAAGGTAGCTCTCGTTATAGGACCTGTGGTTGTATGCTCTGATTTTGTGATTAAAAAGGTACTAATCAACAGAGAAAGTATGACGAGACAGGCTTCAAAACTATTTATCATATGATTCTAATAGGACCCACCTACAGTTTAATTCAACTTATGAACTCCATTTGCCATTTTGCAGGATCACATGGAGGATTGAAGTACCCAGATCAGGTCGGCATCACACTAGCTATAGAAGATGGTCCACTTTACAACTATCCATCAATGCCTTCCAGCCATTTTAAGGGGCACATCCAAGATGCTGATCAACACAGCAACTCCATGCCAATGACCTCTGCCACTCGCCCAGGACAAGCACCATCAGGAAGCAATTACAGCTATCAACCCCCAACAGTTACACCAATCCTGCCACATCCAACTTCAAACCCCAGTTTCTTTACATCACCGTATCCAACTAGGGGGCAAGTACCACAGACCTACATAAATCTGCCACCAAGAATGGGGAGGTCAAAACAGAGCAACTAACTTTGGAATGGGGCTTGGAGCTGGAGCACTTGCTGCAGGAACTATGATATTTGGTGAAAATCTCTTGTCTGGTCAAAGTTTAAATGCTGGCCTTGATGGTGCAAGCCTATCGATTTCCAACAATGCACCGTTCTAATTTCTGAGCAACTTTATGCCCATGCAAACTTGTGGTGACTGCTCTAACAAATATGAGTAGTCACGGGTGTTCTACTGAATATAATGGAGTCGTGTTACTCAGATGGCTGCAATCCCTCATCCAACTTATCAATGCATGTAGCATTTCGTAGATCATGTCAGACTCAGGATGTCCCATATCCCCACTGACAAAAGCATGCATCACTGTTCCACTCCCGCTATTCTCACCACCCACCTCAACCCAACTGCAGCCTGGTGCATCCTTCTGCACTCCTCGCCGTTTCATCTCCCCCCTCACCTCCTCCAGCTCCTCATAGTTGCCCTCCCAACCATATGTATTCGCTAGCAGCACCCATCCGCCGCTCCCAGACTCCTCTGTCATCATCAGCATCCTAGCTGCCTCTTGGGCCTTCTCCTTATCACCATGCATCCGGCATGCTGCAAGGTATGTCCTCCAAGCACCAACCCCCACATCCCCTGCCTCCTCTACTATCTTTCTAGCCTCATCCAGCCTTCCTGCACGCCCAAGCATGTCAGTCACACATGCATAGTGTTCCAGCTGTGGCTCCAAACAAAATTCTTCTTTCATTCTCTTTAGAAAACCCTTCCCTTCCTCCACAAGCCCAGAGTGGCTGCAAGCAGACAATGCCCCCAGCAGCGTTATCTCATCCGGTAGAAGCTGTTCCACCTCTGTCATCTGGCAGAACAATTCTAGTGCCTCCTTCCCACGCCCATGTGATGCATATCCATCAATCATAATATTCCATGATGCCACATCACGATGTTGCATCCGATCAAATACACGACGAGCCTCATCCAAAGCCCCACTCTTGGCATACATGTCCACCAGTGCATTACAAGCAAACACGTCCAACACGCCATGGCAAACCAGTCCACTAGTCACAATGTACCCATGCACCTCCCTTCCTACCTGCAAAGCTGCAGTCTGGGAACATGCAGGAAGAACAGCGGCAATGGTCACTGCATCTGGCCATACCGCGACATGCCTCATCCTTGAAAATAGCTTCATTGTCCCAGCATGGTCAGCCGAGTAGTGCAGTGCTGACAGCATTGAGTTCCAACTGAACAGGTCCTTGTCCGTGTCTGCTATTCTCTCAAACACCCTTGCTGCATCATCCACCTTGTGGCACTTACCGTAAAGATCCACTAAGGCATTGCACACCGGCACCTCCTGCTCAAATGCAGACTTCACCACCATCCCATGAACTGCAGCTCCACGCCCCAAATCCGCTGTGGCGGTACAGGCAGAGAGGATACCAGTGAGAGTGAAGCTGCTGATCTCGACCGCACCCTCCTCCCTCATCATCAGGAAGCACTCCACAGCGCGGTCGAAGCACCCGAGCTTGGAAAACCCATTGACCATCGCGTTCCACACCACGACGTCCCGGTGGGGTAATTCGCCGAACACGCGGTGCGCGTGGTCCGCGAGGCCGAACCTGAGGCATGCGCGGAGCAGGGCACTGGCGCAGAAGAGGTCATGCGCGAGGCCGCTGCGGAGCGAGAGGGCGTGCAGGACGAGGAGGTGGGACGGTGAGGGGGCGGACGAGATCAGGGGAGGGAAGGAGAAGGCGTCGGGGGAGTGCGCGAGGCGGAGGCGGCGGAACACCTGCAGCGCGAGCGGGTGGGGCAGCTGGAGTGCCGCGTTGAAGCAGGGGAGCGGAGGGGAGGGCTCGACCAGGAGCAGGAGCGGGAGCACGTGGTGGAGCGCTGGTGCGCGCGCGTAGAGTGAGACGAGGGAGGTGAGCGCGGCAGGGGAGGCGGCGAGTCGTCCGGAGACGACGAGGTGCGCGTGGAGCGGAAGGAGAAGCCAGGGGGTGGGTGCGCGCGGGACGGAGACGACGGCGCGGAGAGGCACGCGCAGCGCCGCCATCTCTTCCTTTTGGCGGCAGCGAGGCAGCGGCGACTTCCGAAGGAGACAGCAACGCCACGGCGCACGAGTCGACCCGGCCGAGGCGCCAACGGCAACGAGTATTTTTGGACGTTGCAGACGCTGCGGTGACGGTGCGCGTGGCTGGCTGGCTGCTCAGATCTCAGGGCCCAAGTTGGAAGCATCCATGGGCCTCACTTCATGCACGGCCTGGGCCTCCGGTCTCTGTCAAGATTCAAGAAAATAATTCGGGATACCGGTTTCTTTTCTGCAGACACGTGTGATTCTCTCGAGTCCGGGCAGTGTCTAGCCTCTAGGGTGGCAACGGGACGACGAGTTATGAATATTTTCGTCTCTAATCTCTACTTGTTCTTTCCGTCTCGATATTGACTTAAAAACATAACTAAATTTGTTTCCGTTTTCATTTCTACTATAGTCCTAAATCTCGATCAGATCTCATAAGGATGAGACAGTAGATGATGAACCACGGATGCGAAAGGCAACAGCGGGGTGGAGCTGTCTCATCGGGTGCTCTGCTTTTATCCCAACTATGATAACAAGCAAGCAACAGCGTCGTTAGCGTTCATGGCGATTGATGTCTCGCTTTCATCCTATGACGCGTGTCTCCGGTGTACGCATGGTCATGGACATGGTGAAACAGCCGGCGTGGACACATCTCGATGGGGGATGTCAAGTAGCCACGTGGAGACAACGAGTGCCGAGCGTGGAGAGGGATTGGTTCGGTCGCCGGCTCGCCACAACATTGTCGCCATTACATGGGGGTTTGCTGTTGAGCTCCCGTAGCATCAGGAGATTTTAGAGTCGGGAACGCGACGGCGACGGTGTAGGAAGTATCGAGCTGTGGGAAGCAATAAGGAGATGTGCGTGCAGGATTGGGGATCGGCGGCACGTGCAAGATTACGGAAGCAACGGGCAACAGCAAGGGTTAGAGGCGTCTGGGGCTCGGGACGCACTATGATAGAGTATGCGAACGATTTCTTTCTCGTATGGGCCGGTTTGGTTGGAGTCTTACGGGCCAAATGCCCAAATGCCACTACCCTTGAGCCGCCCCTGCCTACCAGTGTCACGGACTCACGGTGAGCTGAGCTGACCGAAAGGTTGTGGTGCCAACATCATCAAAAAGGTAAAATAACCAAACAGCGAGGTATGGGTCGGAACCGTCAGATCAGATGGCCTCTGCCTGTCACAGAACGGAGCGCGGAGCGGGGACCCTCCCTCCTCATCTCTCTCTCTCTCCTAGTCTCCTGGGGACATCAACAGCATAGTCGCATACTCGCATGGCGTCGTTCGGTGCCGTTGGATGGGGGGTCGCGTGCCGCCCCGCACACGCGCACGCGAGACGACGGAGACCGCCGCCGCGCGCGGCGCGCCTGCTGCCTCCGGGCGGTGCGATGATGGTGCGCGTCGCTGACGGAGAGGCCGGCCGGTGCGCTGCCGCGGCTCGTGGCTTTCATGTGAAGCGCAACGAGCCCATCACTCTTTGGCAGCGTACGCCGCGCGGACCTGCGTGCATGTCATGTTTACCGTGCACGTGTATACTCGCTCCGCCTTGCAGTGCATGTCGATCGATCAGGGCATCCTATGCTGGCTTTCGAGGTAATACCGTACCAGCCATCGCCGTTTCACTTCTCAAGAAACTGTAGAGGAGGCAGGGGAGCATGCGAGGATGTGCATCTGTTCTACAAGATGACAAGAAACAATGGAGGATCACACATGGGGCCGACAGGCGATCGAGCATTGGTCCTGAAGCAAAACGTTGGGCCGGTTCTCACTTTTTCCCAGTTTCCTCGCTCAAGCAAGCGCAGCTTGTCGTCCGCCGGGCCGCCGGACAGCCTTCGGCGTGGACGCACGATCGAGATCGATTTACATGTGCGCCTCCCTGTTTCCAAAGTGTTCATTCCCTCCACGTTTCACAACGACTCTCTCACTCTCGTGTGTGCGACTGACATATATAATCTAGGGGCTAGGACATTTCTGAACTGAACATATGATTGCGTAAAAAAAAAATTCGTCAGTGCACAACGTGAGTGCATCCCTTATCACATGTGAGGGAGACAAACGTTAAATATCTAATTTTACTAAATTCCTATTGAAAAGGACATTGTCTGATATGTTTGTATGCGCACCAGGATTTAAATCTACCAATTCCGGTAGGCGGAGTCATACTTGTATGAGTATGACTTCGCAGTGCATTAATGTTTTCGTAAAGACATTCGGGATATGATTATGAAGATTTTATAGGACCTTTTTTATAATACAACTCTTACTTTTTAAGAGGTAAGATATAGAATTAATATAGAATTAATATCAGACATTGGTTAGAAAAAAATAAAGAGATCTATTACTAGGAGATATGTGGGGGATAGCCCCCCCGGTAGGCCACGTGGCGCGCGCGCAGCCCACCCCTGGGCGCAACGCCAGGCAAGGGGACCCACCGCACTCACGCGCGCCAGCAGGAGTCAGACCCGGCCGAAAGGGGTAGGAACGCATTAAATGCGACTGGACTGAAAGCGGACAGGAGGCAATCCGGGCGCGTCAGAAGATCACCCCGTCGGGCGGCGTCAGCGCAGAGGGCAGGTAGGGAGTTGGCGGCACGCCACGTCCCATCTGGGCGTGCTATGTCCTATCGGCGTGCTGCCCCGTAGACGTCTAGCTGTTGTACAATAGGTTGCACCCTGCAGGGGTATAAATAGCAGGACGTTCGACTTAGAACGGACGGTTTTTACGTCTAGAAACGATTTTTTACGCCTAGAGACATCTTGAGACGCTTTTGCGACGACTCTGAGAGAAAAGAAGGCTCCTTCAAGCAAGGACGGCTTCTTCAAGTTGTAACATACACCCACCATTCTCTGAGCCCTAGCTCGTGTAATCCGACACTGTAAACTCTATTCCCGACTAGTAAACACCCTATCAAAATCCAGTGGACG
>KE372877.1:224900-243645 GCA_000418225.1 Zizania latifolia | reverse complement strand
CGAAAGGGGTAGGAACGCATTAAATGCGACTGGACTGAAAGCGGACAGGAGGCAATCCGGGCGCGTCAGAAGATCACCCCGTCGGGCGGCGTCAGCGCAGAGGGCAGGTAGGGAGTTGGCGGCACGCCGCGTCCCATCTGGGCGTGCTGCCCTGTAGACGTCTAGCTGTTGTACAATAGGTTGCACCCCGCAGGGGTATAAATAGCAGGACGTTCGACTTAGAACGGACGGTTTTTACGTCTAGAAACGGTTTTTTACGCCTAGAGACATCTTGAGACGCTTTTGCGACGACTCTGAGAGAAAAGAAGGCTCCTTCAAGCAAAGACGGCTTCTTCAAGTTGTAACATACACCCACCATTCTCTGAGCCCTAGCTCGTGTAATTCGACACTGTAAACTCTATTCCCGACTAGTAAACACCCTATCAAAATCCAGTGGACGTAGGCCTATTACCCTATCAGGGGGCTGAACCACTCTAAAAACCTCGAGTCACCTCCGGCCAGTTCTATTCATACGAGTTGCGCAACCATCGGGTCTTGAGTGCAGCGCTTCCCTGCCATCACAAATCACCCCCTCGGACCACCCCTGAGGAGGATTGTCCGACCACCCGTCGACAAGATAAGGTATCGATTTCTTTTAATCATGACCGTTAGATCAGAGTGATCTATTATTTTTAGGAGATAAGACATCAACTTCTTTTAACATGGTCATTAGATCTGTAAAAATAAACGATCCATATTAATTCAATGCATCTTAAAATTTGCTTTTTAGTATCCATATACGTCAGGTTGCTAATATGATTTGCAGCTTATATAACCTAAGCATCCTCTGTTTTGTGCCATATGCTCATGGTCCTTTTGAACACAAAAGATTTGTAGAAGTTCGACTCTTGTGTGGACTATTAAAGATGTTCGTATTCCTAGGCTTTAAATATAAGTCTTAAAATCTTACGGTTGGATATGTGTATATATTAATCGCTGATGCCCTATCAATTTAAATTACGATACTAAAGATTATAGAATTGCACTGTGTATAGAAAAGACAGGTGATTATTAACGGTTTTAATAACGATTTTAGGGTTTATACCAAACCTTTATGAGAAAGGTAATTAGTAAATATCAAAGACGGATCGTAGTGACCTATAAACGTACAATAGAAGTGTTGTAAACCAATCCATCGTACATCAGAGTTGAACATTACTGTTGACTCAATAACCTTACTAGTCAGGTGAATTTCTATGTACAATAATTAAATGTGAACTATTGCTAGATAGTGCTATAGAAAAACCATGGGAAAGGGCGTTTAACCAGTGAGGATTGTATATATTGGAGTGTGTGAAACATTCAAAACATAGTAAAAAAATATATCACATTTAGAGTTGGTCTAATTACTTTTAACTAATTATTTAAAAAATTTCAAAGATTTTATATAATTTTATAGCAGTTTTATAATAATAAGGATATATAGGTGAGCTCAAATGATTTTGGAAATGTTACGATGATCCTTAATTGGCAAAACTAAAAATACAACCTTTTCAGTCAAACTGGAAATTCAATACCTTAAATTGTCCTGCTGTAATTTATGATGCTCGATGGAAAATTTGATTCATTCATATTATAATTTTCATTAATTATCATGAGTTTGTATGTGATTATGTCTACACACATTTGCTTGTAGCCTGCAGTCAGGACAGCAGGCTGGCAACTCTAAGGGTCATCTCAAACATAGGAATTTTACATAATTTGATTCAAATCTTCTTAAATTTATTTAAAACTACTCTATTCCAAATGAGGTAAACTGTAAACGGTAAACCTACCTCGCAATCGAAAAATGAAAAAAACAGATCGGGGGATCACCGGATCCCAACCAGGCAACCAGAGATCCAGTGGCGGCTCCCAAAAACCTACCTTACCGCAGCTATAAACCCTACCGGGAGTAAAAAGAAGAGAGGCAGTAGAAGAGCCTCCAGAGGATGCAGCCATTTTTGACACCTCTTATGCAGGATTTCGCCGAAATCCTCCACGATTGATTGTTACTGCGCCGCACAAAAGAGGAGATAAGACACGATAAAAACTAAAGAAAAGAAAAGAAAAAGCAAAATCACATCTTGTCTTCCCCCATCTTGTTCTGTCAATTGGTAGCAGACTAGCAGCTAATCCATCCCCAATCCAATCGGCCTCCATGGAGGCGTTGACGAGCACGGAGAAATTCTTCTCCCCAGCCAGGGCGATGTCTCCGCTGGTGAGGCCCTCTCCATCACTGGAAGCTGCCGGGTAAGATACTACCGAGATTGGATTTTTGAAATTTGCTTCCTTTTTATTTTTTGGTTGTTGGAATCGTGATGTAATCTTGTTCTTGTGTTCTTGATGTTCCTGGATCGTGTTCTGTTTGTCTTTACGGGGTGGTACTTGGATTGGGTTGGGCGGCACAGTCAGTACCTGGCAGAGTTGCTGCAGGAGCAACAGAAGCTTGGTCCCTTTGTGCAGGTGCTCCCAATCTGCGGCAGGCTGTTGAATCAAGGTGAGAGATTTAATTCAGGCTTTTAGTACCATCTTGCTTAGATGCATAGTTCATTAGTTATGTTTCTTTATTAGCACCGCCTTTGTGTTAAAAGAGCAATCTTTTCATGTGTTTGTTGATTATATCACGGTGAGCTAATGTATGGCTGATTTGTACTGTGAACTTTCGATAGTTCCTCACCTCCTGCGTTTCTGAATAAGATGGAAGTGAGATAATGTTTAGCGCACTAAAAATGATAGCTTTTTCGTTGACATGTAGTTTGACATATATTGATAGCAATGCTGATCATTGAATCGTGCTCTGGGAAACATTCTGTGCAGAGATAATGAGAATGTCTGCTATGCTTTCGCACCTTGGAGTAAGGGGACATGAGAGGTTGCCAATTGCAAGTCCAAACCAGATACATCCATTGCCGCAGGTGCCTAATTTTTGTGGAAATGGTTTCAGTCCATGGAGTGGGATGCATCCTGAGGTATTGTGCTGGTTGCTAAAATTATTTGCCACGTTCAGTCATTTATTTTACTTGCTAGCGCATTATGCTAACATGCCTATGTGCAAATAGGAAAGTATAGAATATATATGCCGTCCGAGAGTTAAGTGCAATTACAACTTGTGTGAAAAGAAAGGTGGGAATTTGATATTTGGACTTTGGTGGCGGTTTCATTAAGATAAATATTCTATATAAATGCATTTAGCCATGAAAATGCTCTGTGATCAACTAATTAATCTGCCCAGGAGTGCATTCATGAAATGAGGACAGTTCCGATACTGACAGCAGCTCCTATTTTGATCAGAACAACTAATATACAGTGAATGCCAATATAGAGAGCTAATTGAAGAAACAAACCGCCTTCACATTCACGTGTAGAACATGACGTGTTATCATTATGACACATATTCCAAAAAAACTGTGTCTGATTTAGTGAGCATGGCAAATACATGATAGGATTTGGTTGTTAAAGAGGACTGCAATGCTCTTGGTACATTCTTCAGTTTGATTGCTGCAAGCCCTTTTTTAGGAAATGATTCAATCAGTTTTGGTTTATTGAAATAATGCATTCATATCAAATATTTAGATGTCAGCTATATAATGTACTTATGAACTGGGGAAATTACCTGTTTTTTACTCAATGCATTGGATATTTGGTCATTGGATTAGCTTATGAATACTGTGAAAATGAACTGAACGCAAATAATCTTTGTTTTTACGTGCATGTTGAAGGACACAAGGATTTTCTTTTGCACATGTTCTGTAAAATCTGATTCTCATACTGCTTGATTATTTGTTTCATATTACGTCCAAAGAAGTATATTACTCATATATTAAAGATGTTTGGCAGAAAAATGGTTTTCCTCGGGGAAATATGGATTTTCAAGGCTCAGCACACAGCCAATCTTACATTGTCAAGAAGATCGTGCAGTTGGAAGTTCCAACAGATGCTTATCCTCATGTATGATATTTCACACCTGTGATGGTTATTGATATGAAGCTGTTATTTACTCTTTCTTTGTCATACTTTTTTCAGTTCAATTTCATTGGCCGTCTGCTTGGGCCCAGGGGAAACTCACTGAAGAGAGTTGAAGCCTCAACAGGCTGCCGTGTTTTCATCAGAGGGAAGGGCTCCATAAAAGACCCCATCAAGGTAAATAATACATTGTTGCTTGTTTGCATTTACCATGCTGGAACTCTATGGATGTCGTTTATGTTTGGTTTTATTTTATACTGAACAAATATTCATCATTGCAAGTTAGATCTTCTAGTATGCAGCAGGCGCTAATCTTGTATTCCATTTCTTGCAAGCATATAATGCTAACATGCAAGTCTTTTGTTTCCTTCTAGGAGGAACAACTAAAAGGAAGGCCTGGCTATGAACATTTGGGTGATCCAACACATATCTTGATTGAAGCTGAATTACCTGCTAGTGTCATCGACACTAGACTAGCACAAGCCCAAGAAATACTGGAGGACTTGTTGAAGCCAGTGGTGCGTATATGAATAATATGATTGCCTAGCTTTTCAGCAAACCAAAACATTTGATTGAAATGGCGTTATTTTGGATGAACTATTTATGTCTTAGCCATGCCAATCATAGATCAATGGTTCCTCGGTTTGTCTGTTCTCCCATGTTCACCTTAATATTCTGTTTTCCTATGTCATTCATGTTTGTTTTGTAGCCAAAACAAAAACAAACCATGCCAAATTTGGTAAGGTCAAGAAGTGTGGGTAATGTTTGGTTTGAGACCTTGGTGTTGTTTTCAAGAGGAGAAACTTCTAGAATTGCTGAAATTTGGTATGATTATATTGGCTAAGTTATGTATGGTAATGCCAAAATTTTGATATGGCTACCAATAGTAACAAATCAAACAAACCTTAAGTCATAAATTTTTCTGGAGCGGTGCTAATTTGTTATTAATCCATGGTTACTACAATAATTAATGGAATTGAGCAGTCAAGCACAAATGCACAATATACTTTCTTCTTTCTATCTGCGCAAATCCTAATTCTTCCATGGCTATTATGTAGGAGGAGTCGCAAGATTATCTCAAGCGGCAACAGCTTATAGAGCTTGCTATGTTAAACTCAACATATCCAGAGGATAGCCCCCATCAGAATGGTAGTCCCTCTCCCTTCAGCAATGGTAGCACAAAAACTGGGAAATAATGAGTTCAGGGTCCCATTCCAACCCCCTTGATCCTTCCAGAGACGCTCTAATCAACCTGCTTTCATGACATAGAAATCCTGGCTTCGGTGCATAGATTCTGATGATCAAGCTTGTGTGTGAGACTGTGATAGAATTTTGCTATTGCTAGCAAGTGAATTTTGATCCCCATGATGATATTAGGTTATGACTGAGGTGACAAGTAGATGTTGAATCCCCAACGTGCATGTAGCATGAGAATGTTTATTTGTTTCATTACCATCAACAGTTAGTGCTGATCCGGTGGTGAGTGTGCAATGAGTTGCCGAGTTACCGTGAGGAAATAATACCAGAATTTCAAGTTATGCCTATGCAACATATGTGCAAGTTCTACTTACGTGCATATATTTACATATACATACATGTACATGTACATGTATATCAGAGTTGATCAAAATTGGTCGATTTTTACTGGTTTTCAGCAAACCGAGAAAGACTGGTTTTCACCTCGAAAGCGGAAAAATAAACCATGTATTTACTGCTTTCGAGGTGAAAAGTGGTCTTTCTCAGTTTGCTGAAAACCGGTAAAAATTGACGGCTTTTGGTTAACTCTGATACGGAATCCAGTTAAAATCACGCGGTTTTTACAAGCCAGCAGTTTCACCAAAACCGCTCGGTTTGGTAACGTAAATCGTTGCATTTTCTGCTACCTGGCTAGTACCTGCAGTCATGTTCATCTGCAGATCTGCCCTGCGGTTGTCACCGTGGTCATCTGCCTTTTAGTTCTTTACTGCGTTTTGGTCTTGTAGTTCGAGCTGCGGCCCAATCGCCGGCCGGGCCCAACGGCGCGCCGGCTAAAAACAAAAGGGCCTCGCGGCCTCGCCGAGGTGGCCGGTGCCGTGCGGCTCCGTCGGCCGTCGCCGTGTTCGCTGAGGCGTCGTTCTCTCTCTCTGCCCAGTCTTCTGTTCAAGGAGAGGCAGCTGCCCTAAAGTCTACGTGGCTATACACTGTTTTTTCCCCTTTGTTTGAACTTTGAAAACACTGCACACAGGACAAAAGCAGCAGGTACGGGGAGAGAAAAAGATGGTTAGAAATTCAGAAAACCGTAACGCGCAGGCACGGATGGCGCCAAAATTCGGTGTCCCGCTTTTCCTTGACAGAGATTAGAGGAACCATGTGCGTAGCTAGGTTATCTAATTGTCCGAACCTTAATGACAAAAACTGGAGTTAGGGGCGCAACACCAGCACCATCATACATTCATACGTGCTTAGCTCTACTAATTAAAAACTGAAATTTTCAGCGCTCTACGCCGTCTGCCTGCAGGCACTCTGAGCAAGCACTAGGCTGCAGCCTGCAGCCTTGCAGGTGTCGTGTGAATAATGTGATCCTCCATAGTAATTTGCCGCGCCCCCGATCGATCTGTGAGAGGAGACGCCGGGCGCCGCTGCATTGATGGCGAAAAAGAAAGGGATTTTAGGTGCAGCGAATGCTTCAGCCTACAGATGTGAAAGCTGTCAAAGATGGAAAATTGATAAAATTGAGGTTTACAAAAATTATTTAAGAGTTCAAATAAATGAATCCAATGCTAAAAATTTGATAAACAGTTTTAAAATAATTTTTCAATAAATTTATATAGATTTTTTTTAAAAAAATTGAATGGTCTAACGGAAGTCCAAAGAGAGCATCACCGTCACATCGGCCTCACACTAAAAAAAACTTTCAAGTTTCAACTCATGCCGGCTAGGGTCAAATGACAGGCAACAGAGCAAGTGAGCAACGGGCTTCTTCTCTCTTTTCCCCCTCTCTCGTTGCTGACACGCCTTCGCTTTTTCATCTCGGCCTGTCTACAGCCTACTGCTATTTGGCGTTCAGACTTCGTAGCCATCGATTGCCTACCATTTCAACCACGCACTTTATTAGAATCTCCCACTCTCCGCTCTCCTCTCCTGTTGTTGCAGCTGCTGATGGTGATGTGGTGCACTGTGCGCAGGTGCAGTGATGTTGTGCAGACTGCTCAACCCAAGAGCTACTTCTCCTGCAGTGATGGATGGTGGAACTGAAGAAAACTGGGAATTGTTGCTGCCGCCAATAATGCCGTATCCCACTACGTGGGTTCGTCTGCTACCTAGGCTAATTGCCCAACAGCCTACAAATTAAATCAACTTAGGACTTACACGTGACACGCTTCAGATTTTATCTGGTATCAACTGGTAAATGTATGAGGTAGTACGGGATTAAGGCTTGACTCATCTGTTCTACGGCCGAACGGAACCAGAGTACCAGACCTAGGGATGGCAACGGAGCGGGGTGGGTCTGGGTTGGTCAATCCTAAATCTGAATCTGAACCCGGTAGGACCCGTCCCCTTTAGCCTCATGGATAGATTTTCTCACCTGAATCTAGACCAGTTGGGTCCCCCGCAAACCCGACGGGTCCTCGCAGACCCGAAGTTGAGCACCTCTGCTTGATGCCTGAAGCTGGCTACCTCCGCTCGCCTGGGGCGGTGGCGCGGGGCCTAGGGCTGGTAGCCCCCGCCTGGCGCCTCGGCCGGCGGTGCGGCGCATGGGATGGCAGTCCTCGCCTGGTGGCTCAGCCGGCGGCATGGCGCTTGGGACGTCAGCCCCTGCTTGGCTCCTCGACCGGCGGCGCGGCGCATGGGACCGACCGCACGCCACTGGGACCGGCCACACGCCCGCACGCCCGCACGCCGCAGGCTCGGGCGAGGAGGTGGTGCTGGGGGCGGCGGGAGGCGGACGAACGCAGGTGGGAGGCGGACGAGCGCAGGCCCAGAGCGGTGGCCGGTGGATCTGGGCGGCGGATCTGGGCGCGCGGAGGTGTTGTGGCGGGAGATCTAGCCGGCGGAGGGGCTTCAGCGGTGGCGAAGAACGGAGGTGGGCGCAGGTCCGGCGGGAGATGGCGGGATGCAGCGACGAGAGGAGACCGGCCGGCCGGGGGCGGCGGGAGCAGGCCAGGCGCGGGGGGCAGCGGGGACTGAGCGAGCAGTGTGTTCTGTGTTGGATACTTAGATTTTTCTAGATTTTTTTTGTTAATGGGCTGGACCAGAGACCCACGGAGACCCACTGGTCAAATATTGAACCCGTGCCCACACTTAGTTACATTCGGAGCCTCGACCCGATGAACCCGTGGATCAAAATTTGACCCGACCTCAGCCCCGTAGGGGCGGATGCTTGGTCCCATCAGATCGGTTGCTACGCCTAACCAGACCGTTGTAGTTGGGACTTTGGGGGGTATTTTCTAGCCTGTTGGGATAGACTCCGGTATACTTTGTAGGAAAATTCTAAGTTACTGTGTTTTTCTTGAAGGGTTCAAGTTCTGTACATGGAAGACGATGGTATCCCCAGGAAGGAAAAAAACCGACAAGGAGCTGCTGCTACAAAGACCTGGCACATTTCTTCATCTCCGCCTGTGCCCTGTAACAACTGCATACTCAGTTCTCAGCTGTTCCTCTTCCCCAACCTCTCCACTTGTGTGACAAAGGAGCAGATCAACAGAGCCAATTGCTCCCTCTCAGTTCTACTCCTATGCCTGCTCTGCTACTGCAGCACGGGCTCACACACGCACACACGATCAGCAGGTAGCCGCTGCTGGAACAAGAGCAATAGCCCCGTCAAGAATCATCGTATGCGATAATTATGTAGTCAGAGTCTGAGAGAGCGTGCCAAACATTCTAAGCTTTGCGATCCCAAAGCTGTCAGCTTTCTCTTCCCCCCTTTCTCCGTTGCAAACACCAAAAGGATTTCTTCTTTCTACTCCAGTTCCTTCGCAGTTCTTGCAGCAGCGGCCAGCAGGCTTGTTCGAATCCTGAACCGGGGAATCATTTGGAAGGTCCCATCTTTTCCGCATTCTTTCCATCCGGTCCGGATTCTGGCGCGGCTGCTGCCAGGTGGATTGTCTATCTTGACAGATTTCCTTCCGTTTTGATTTTCTTTTGGAAGGGAGATTTCCTTCCGTTTTGCTGCCGCAAGAACGCAACTTTCCCAATTCTCTTCTCTTGCCCTCTTCCAAGATAGATACCATCTTTTGCTTGGTGTAGCGGCCGGCGGGGGCAACCATGGAGTGGGACAAGTCGACGGCCGCGTCCGCCGCGTCCGGCGAGGCGATGGACGAGAGGGGCGGAGGGGAAGGGCTGGGGTACGTCAAGGTGATGACGGACGCGCAGATGGAGGTGCTCCGGAAGCAGATATCCATCTACGCCACCATCTGCGAGCAGCTCGTCGAGATGCACCGCGCCCTCACCGCGCAGCAGGACTGCATTTCAGGTCGGTACAAAACAAAATTGGTTTTTTGGAGAGTAGCATTCTTCTTCTGGTTAAAATTGTTCAGCTCATTGTTTTCAACTGGTGATGACAGTAAATCAGTTGACTTCCATAGCGTTAATAGATCATCACTCGTGGTTTTTCCATGGCCCGTTCAAGCCTTTTACTGGTGTGGGTGGTGTTATAAATTTGTACCAATGGCAATGCAAGTAACTATTAAGATTTTGTTTTTGAGTTTTCATTTTCTGTCATTAAGTTTACAGACTCCTGCTATGGTTCTTGGCATAATCATAGCTTCCCTACATATTTACTATCTCCTTTGTGCTACATGCTCGTGTAATGAACCATTCGGGAGAAACAGTGTTTTAGGCGAGTAAAGGTTGCATTTGTTTGTCTCAATTAAAGATTGCAAGCAAAACCCCATTGATTATGACTCGTTCATTCAAAGCCTACAACTAAAACATAATAATGCCGAAATGTGTTAACTAGAAAAAAATTATAAACATTGAAGACCGTATTTATATCTAAAACATTGTTCTTTTGAGATTCTATAACATTAAATAGTATACCATATAAGATAAAAATGATGTTGCAATGTATTAAATAAGAAAAAAGAGGAAACTAGGTTTTGCATGAGATCTAGTTTTTACACGACATTTAAAACATAATGAAATAGTAGTAATATTAAATTAACATATTGAACTAGTAGTTAGGTCTTAGATGACATGAAAGATAAAACCATGCATGGTTTCAGCACTGAGACTACCTTATATTGCTCACTTGCTCCTGCAATTTGCTTTCCCAAATCCTACCAAAAGTATTGCATGGTTTACCTTGCTGTTGGTTGCAGGATCTTATTCCCTGCTCCTTTTATCACGCTGTCATATTGCTCGCTGAAAACCATAGAAAGTGCAAGAAAGTGCCAGAACATCAGTTTGTTGCACTGATAGGAAGTTGACAATAGGTTGTGTCCACATTAAATATTGAAATCCTGCATGCATTGGTTTGATCCAATGTACTAATGTTTGATTTGTTTGCTCTAGTTCATATCATTGCTGCTATTACATTTATTTGTATCAAGCTGCAAAAATTATCCGCTATATTAGTTACCACTCACCATGAGCATGTTTTTTCTACTTTATTTCATTTAGATTTGTATTAGTTGCAGAATTTCTGCCGCAGCTCAGATGCCACAAAATAGATTTAATATAGATGTGGATAGCTAGTGACCCAGAGTTGTCATGTGGGACCAATCACCATTATGTTCCATGTTCACCACCGGCTATTCCGCAATCTTCTGCTGTCTGCAGAATCTAAGATGACATGTAGGAATCTCATAACATGTTAATTGTCTTTCACGTGGTCAAACACTAGTGCTCATGGTGCAATTGTAATCATGCTATCGCACATGTACATTGTCCAAAACATTTATGTGCTGTAATGGCACATCAATTACCTTTGCGTATCATCCTACTTCTTTTCTTCGTTAAACTTCAATGTGACACCTAACAATTATTTAGTTGTATTTCTTGTATTTTAATAGTATCATGTATCAAATATGTAGCGTATATCAGTGTTCGATATCTGCTAAAGATGTCCCCTTATTCTGATTGAATGAATCCATTTCTTATATTTCTATATTATCTTTAAGAATATTTGATGATTTGCTACTTAAAAAATAGACTTCGATTATTTATCATTCTAGCTCACAATCATAGACTTGGATGATTTCATATGTCATTTACATGAGTGGCAAATAATCAACTAGCCAAAACTTTTGAGTAATAAATTACCAAATCTCTCCGATTTTTTGTAATTTTAAATGCATTCCTATATGGACTCTTATAACTTGATCCACTTATAATCAACATTGTAGATCTTTTTCTTTTTCTCCTATTAATGTGGTAATTTCTAGACCTTGAGAGCAAACATGGAGGCTTCTTTTTTCTACTGTTTTAATTAAACAATAGATGAAGAATTTTATGGTGCTCTCAAATTTTATGGACAGTCTAATTTGTACGATCCAACGGCTCAATTTGATATCAGTGACTTAGTACCTCCTAGAGGTAATATGTCATATAACTTTTCTTTAATATGTGCGGGCTCACATACATGCAATAATTAATTTCTTTCTTCGCATGTTAGTAGATTAATTGTTGCATGCACTAGAAAAAGGAAATAATCAACAAACTTTCCGTGCGAGTAACATGCACGTAGATTACTTTCCATAATCAAGCCGATTAGCCCATTTTTTTTAATTAATTATTTTAAACACATTTAATCAACAGTCCAGATTGCTTTTAACTATTAACTCTCTAAGAGGTAATGGGGTACTGTAAATAGACCCTAATAGATAGATTTTTGGTTCATCATTTTTTTCTGCCACATAGATTGTCAATAGAACAGACAGTTTCTTTACTGGTGAACTGACTACTGAGTTCTAGTTTATTCTTCAGGAATGAGGCTTGGTAATCTGTACTGTGATCCTCTAATGGTTCCTGGGAGTCACAAGATCACAGCAAGGCAGAGATGGACACCGACCCCGATGCAGCTGCAGATTCTTGAGAACATCTTTGACCAAGGCAATGGGACACCAAGCAAGCAAAAGATAAAGGAGATAGCAGCAGAGCTCGCACAGCATGGCCAGATCTCAGAGACGAATGTCTACAACTGGTTCCAGAACAGGCGGGCACGGTCGAAACGGAAGCAGGCTGCACTACCAAACAATGCAGAGTCTGAGGCTGAGGCAGATGAGGAGTCCCCAGCTGACAAGAAGCCCAAATCAGACAGGCCACTCCACCAGAACATAGCCACGAGAGACCACGACCCTGAAAGCTTCTCAGAGATGCAGCATTTTGGCACGGAGCACGACCAAATCCGTCGTATGATGTATGCTTCCAATGACAGTAGCTCGAGATCATCAGGCAGCCTGGGCCAGATGTCCTTCTACGACAACGTTATGTCAAATCCAAGTACCTCCAGTGCAAACGCCCTTGCTTTGTTAGACTGTGTAAAGCTGCAAAGAAGTTACTGAAGCTTGGTTTGATTTTGCAGGAATAGATCATTTCTTAGGTAAGGTGGAGAGCCCAGGGAGCTTCTCCCACCTCCGGCCTGGCGAAAGCTTTGATATGTTTGGATGACACGGCAATTCTGGTTACTCGGTTGGTCATTTGACATCATGTAAAAAAATGAAGCTGGTAACTTGCTGTTCATTTTGCTGACTGAATTGAGAGGTTTGCCATAGAGTCTACACGCTGGTTATCATGGTCTTGTTGACATTGTCCGCCAGCTCTAGTGAAAATTTTGTTTTGTTGCTGAATTTAGTTGTAAGAAGTCGATAAGTAGTAGTACTCCCCTCTCCACATCTAGTCTACAGTACCTTGAACTCTCAAGAACTGGCGTTTAGTTTGCACGGTTTACAATTCAAATATTGGAAACTGCATGTGTATGTGCTTCCTGGTGGCCTTTACCGTGGTTTATGGGATTTAGTTGTTCTGGCATGTCAATATTTAGAGAAAATGGTCAGAATGTTTTACCTAAAAACATGAGTGACGATTTAGTTTTTGAATTGATAGTCCTCGATCTTTCCTTCACTTCCTCATCCTTTATTAGTTGTGGGTGTGTGAATGTTTAGTTATGTGTGGCATAGTTATAGAAGCTGAGAGTGTATTCATTCGATTAACTGAGTTCAATAAAACTTTTGTTATCTAAAAAAGTATAATAAAACTTTCGTTATCTAAAAAAGTATATTATTACTGATGACATGTAATCCTGGATAAAGGTAAAATAAGCCTGGTTGCATGGTGGGAAAAAGCCAAAAAGGAACAGAAGGGAGTAAAGGAAAGAAAGAAATCTGGAGCAGCGATTAATCAATCAGGTGTGGCTGCGGGCTGGCCGTGACGTCGTCGGCGTCGTGGTTGGCTGGTTGCCCGGTGCAGAGAACCATCAACAACAGCAGCCGCAACTGAGCCACCCACAGCGTGGTTCTCGAGTGCAGGGGCCCCGTGCCACTCGTCTGCGGCGGCGGGTGGCTGCCATAGGCCGTGGCCTGTCCGCATTGCCGCCGGTGTGAACAAGGTTGGGGCGGGGCGGTGCGCCGCCGCCGCCCTTTCCCATTCCTGTCTGCTTCACGATGCAACCAAGTACGTACGTTAATCACGAATTGTTTTCTCGTGTGATCGGTTACAGAGATGACACATGGACGCCATGCGCTCAAGGTGTTCGACTGAATGTTAGCGGCAGATTGAAACCAATATCACATAGAAGTATATCCAAATACGAATCTAATAATACCCTTTTATATCACAAAACCTATGCAATATTAGACTAGTTATTAATCAAAATTTATAAAGTTTAAATCTTAAAATGTGTGAGTTTTATATTTTGGAAAGGAGCGATTACTTCACGGGCAAATCCCTTGGGAAAAGTTAGCATCCGTCGCTTGCATTTGTCAGCAATGTTACAACTTACTAGTACATCACAACAAACTAAACCACTCAATGTACAGACCAAGAAAAAACACCTGGAACTGGAAATACCAGACAAGAGTACGTGCTACAAATCTACAATACACAGTCACACAGGCGTGTCGCTTAAATTTGTACCGCCATTTACACACAACACGAAAAAATGTTAGCCGGCAATGCTACCGAGGAGCCACCGTGCCGGAGGGGATGCCGCTGTTGGCATGGCCGCTGCCGGAGGTGTAGGAGGAGACGAAGAGAGCACCCGTGGTCGCCGAGGCGGGCGACACGGGCTCGGTCAGGGAGGCCGAGGTGGCGGCTGACTCGGTGGTTTCCGGCAGGAGTTCCTCTCCCTCCGGCAGCGCGCTCCGGATGGCATCCAGCTCTCTGACGACGTCGGCCATGGACGGCCTCGAGTCCGTCTCGTCCCGGCAGCACTTGACGGCGAGCGAAAGGAGCCTCGCCACGCATTCCGGCGGGTAGGAGGTCATCCGCTCATCGATGATCCCGGAGATGTCGCCTGATTGGTAAGCCGTGTTTACCTACGGTAAGAGCAAATTTCCCAATTTTAGTTCCTTGATGAAATCCAACCTATGACTTCAACTTTGCACGAGGATCAGATTTGCAGACGTTTGTACCTCTCTGACGATGTTTTTACCATTCTGGATTGGCTTCATCCCGGTCAATAGCTCTAGAAGCACAACACCAAGGCTGTACACATCACTTTTGTCTGTCAATTTGTGAGTTAGGAAGTATTCTGGATCGAGGTAGCCCTGCCACCAAAAGGAACAGTGGATTAGTTATGACTAGTTGAACTTAAAACACTTATGGCTAGTGAGTGGGTTCAAGTGTTTCATGTTGCCTGACAAGGAACACAAATACGAGGATCAGGAGCAGAGCTAACGAAAAGTAGATGAGATGCACATGCTAGACTTTGCGAACTATTTACTGGTGAGTTCGGCGTTGCTAGTTTGCTAGGTGTAATGGCACTTACTGGGGTGCCCTTAACAACAGTGGAGATATGAGCCGGCAAGATTCCATCAACATCTGCGACTGGAGCAAGCCTTGAAAGACCAAAGTCGGCCACTTTAGCTTCGAACTTGGAGTCCAGTAGGATGTTGGTGGCCTTAACATCACGGTGAAATATAGGAGGATCTGCCTCGGTATGTAGATAGAGTATTCCCTTCGCAGCACCCAGGGCAATATGCAACCTCTGGCCAAAGTTCAGAGGTCTTATCGATTTGGCTGTGAAAAGTACTAACCAGATTAGGTGCTGAGCATCCAATATTCCAATACAAGTTTAAAAGTATGTTTTTTAACAGAAGCAAAATATAAATTTTGGCAGATGATCTGGCATCATGGTTGATATATAAAAAAGTCCACAATGATGCATACAGAAATTAAGATGATGAATATTTATATTATTTAAACGTGTCAATTGTCCCTTACTCACCAGAAAGGTGATCACGTAGAGTCCCATTTGGCATGAACTCATACACCAGCATCTGCAAAACATAATTATATATAAGCAATAATATTGCATGTCTCTTCTTTATATATGGCTAATTTAGCAGATCTGAAGGCTGCAGAATCCCCAATTAAGCACATGTATCACAGCACTACAATTTATAGAATATTATAATTGACTCAAGAAAATTTGAGAGAGGCACCTGTTCATCTTCTTCATCACAATAGCCAACCAGAGAAACCAAATTACGATGATGTAGTCTTGATAGCAACTCTATTTCTGTGCAGAACTCCTTTGAACCTTGAAGAGAACTTTCATGTGACCGTTTGATAGCAACAGCTGTTCCATCAGCTAGATTTCCTTTGTAAACTTTTCCATAGCCCCCTTGACCAACTTCAGCTGAATCATTAAAATCATTTGTTGCTGCAGCCATTTCTTCAAAAGTGAAGCATCTCACACCATCAACCTTGACAGAATACTTTGAAAGTACTGCAAGATGATATACGTCTTTAGAGGCTGTAGTTTGAATTTTGAACTGTCTATAGTCTATTAGAAGCTTAAAAGTTTACTTGCTACAGTATCACAACATTTCAGTTTTCTTTCACATTAAAAAATTCCTAATCTAATTTATTCAAATGAGGTCATGGAAGGAATATAGACAGCTTAGTTGCAACTTCCAAGATTTTGTAAGGTGTTAAAAATAGCCTCATACTAAATGATGCTCGTATACACACTTCTTTCAGTATTTTTTTCAGCTTATATTTCTGTTTTCCTCATGTAGCCACTGCTACTATGTAGCACACAAAAAGTTGTCTTCATAAAAAACATGATGACTTACATGACCGCCTAGATATAGTTCGTCGTTTTGATCGCCTTCTCATTATAAACATAGTAGACAACACAGATGCTGCAATAGCAGCAGTGATTGACCCTACCAAAATACCAGCTAATGCACTCTTCTTTAATCCTGATGACACCACAAATGGGAATTCTGCAAAATAGATAAAAATATAAAATAAAGCAGTCATATACTGGATTACTAAAATGGGTGGAATATCTTGTTGAGCAATCTGAAATATTTAGTGGTAGACTGTAAGTCAAGAAATTATATATTCTAAATTCCTTGGTAAGCCATTATCCTGTCAGAAACCTCACAACACTTTTTTATTGTGGTGATGTGCTACACCCATAGAAGACCCCAAGGAAATGTATATCAGGGCATGGACCCTTTCTCCGTTCATGTAGGATGTATCCTACATTGAAATTATATGGCAATTTGTCCTCTAAAAATAAACATGATAAACCTTCATGACAAATATGTTTGGAAAAGTAATAACCAAGACTGATTATGTTGCATGAGAATTGAGATCATTATATACTAATGCATTCTCACATGAATACCATAGAGAAGACAGTCAAGTTAAAACTCTGTATCCCATCTTTTGTCTTGGCAAACGAATTACGCATACGATATGGCATATTTCAATTGATAGTTTCATAATGGCATCCTTTGGCACGAAAGTAAATTTTGCATACCATCTGCATAGGAACCCAGCATGAAGTTGAGAAGCTCATATGGACCAAATACATCTGATAGAGTAATCTCCCATGCAGCAAGTAGATGTACGAGCCGCACAACTTCAGACGTATTGAATAAACTTGTATTACTTGGGAATAACTTCAAATGCATATTCAGCCTTGGACCAGCCTCCCATATGTACTGTTCAATGTATAGTTGGGAAACAACCAGGTCCAACAGAGAGGCTAGGTTATTCTCAAAATCTTCTTTATAGGGACGGAAATCTGAGATCCCTGGACTCTTCAGCCGAAATCCAACTCCCAGAGGCACCGCACAGAAACAAGGTATGGGCGATGATGGATTGTATTCATAATTTTTATCTGTTGGGCAAGCTGCACAGTTTATGCTAACTTGTGTTCCCTGTCCTGATGGAGCTTCACTTACAGATCTGGGTTGACAAAGACGAGCAGCTCGAGCAGGATTAGAGTTTGCACATACAGGGTTCCCATAAAGCCTGCAGAAGAAAATGATGGTGATGGTAATTGACATCTGTCAGGCCAGAAAAGATTCGTTTGAAAAAACAGGTGCAATTCTTTTGGCAGATAATCTTGGAGCTGTAGAACCTTAATATCTATTATACAGGTACAAACCAGCTATGATTAGACAAATGCTAGTAATCACCAAATTGTTCAAACATTCAGTAATAATGATTTCATGTTCCAGACAAACTATACAGCTGAACATGGGCTGTGCATATGCATGAGCAGGAAGTGAAAACTGATAAAGAAATGTCTTCATGGTAGAGAAACATACAGAATAGTGACCGCTTGTGGAGGCTCAAATGCAGCCGGAATTGTGTCAAGAAAATTATTTTGGAAATCCCTGCATTGTTTAAGTAATATATATTACATATACATATATCTCAAATAGAATGTAGAAAATACATTTGCGGAGTATCATACACGACAAGGCTTTGGTTTCCCACAAAAGTGATGTTACTCCAAATTGTCGATGGAACAGCACCATTTATGTTATTTCCTTTGATTGATCTGAAAAATAAGCATATACCTCTAACAACATAAGTAACAGAATAGTATTGGCCAATAAACAACTTAAATTTTAACAGGAAAAGCATTCATTTATGATGGCAGGGTAGGTCAGCAGTGTGATATATGAAAGCATAGTGACCGCAGCAGTAATATGCAGTAAATTAGATATTAACTTACAGGAACTGAAGATTAGGCAATCCTGAGAAGCTTGACGGAATAGTTCCATTAAGAAAGTTATGCGACAAATCACTGCAAAAAACTATAAATTAGCTTGATTTTTTTGAAAAGGAAACAATATAAGTGAAAAATCCTTACTGTTATGAAGGAGAACATACATTGTAGTGACATTTGAAGCAAGCTTAGTAGTTGGTATAGGTCCTGTCAGTTTGTTCCAGCTAAGATCCCTGAAAGTACTTGCCAGAGTTAGTACAGATGTATACAGAATAACCTCCTGGATTGCTAAACTCAATGGGCGATCTTCTCGTTGAAATACAAAATTACTAAAAAATCGTTTTTAAATATCTTTGCAATAGCAGTGATTTTATAGAATCCATAAAAACAATGTTGCAGAATAGCTGCTACAAACAAATAAAAAGGATAACATCTGGTAGTAGGGTATCAAAAATACAGAGAATAAAAAGAAAATGAGTGATATATTTGGTCTGTACTTACAAATATCCAAATTGAAGTAAGCGACTCAGATCTGGAACACCTCCTTGCAAACTGCAGTTCCTAAGACTCCTGTGGAAGTAAAATGGAATATCTCCTGAGCACATATCTTCATTTCACTTCAAGAACGATGGAGATTGGATG
>KE372877.1:186298-199478 GCA_000418225.1 Zizania latifolia | reverse complement strand
GTCATATTTAATTCTGTTAGTTTGTTTGTTAAATAAAATATTATATAAAATAAATTTATATTATTTTATTAAAACTCTAAAACGGTACATCGGTATTGACTGGTATCGAAATATTTTATTGAGTCAAATCTGAATGGCGTGCGAAATGATATTGATAAGCTTCCTAAAAACAAGAACGTGATCTTATTTGGGCTACGGCAGATCTGGGCGACGCCGGTCGGTCGGTCGGTCACCCTCAGGGCAGATCCGTCACTCTCACCAATCCATAGAAACGGACACCCCCACAGGCCACACCCCACGCTTCTCTTAAATACACACCAAAATTGCACACAGGCACCCAGCGACGCGCGCGAGCACACACTCTCTCTCACACATCACACCCGAGACCCACCACCGCATCCGCAGCTTCCAAGCCCCGACACTCCGCACGGCGACAGCTCAGTAGCCGCAGTGGTGGGATCGCCGGTCGCCAGCGAGGAGGAGGAGGAGGAGGAGGAGAGGCTAGCGCGGCGCTCCCCGCGGGGCCCCGGCCGGCAATGCCGGCCTGTTCCGCGGCAGATCGGGGTGCTTCCTCGGTCTAATACCCTGGCCCCGGCTCCCGATCGGCGGCATCCTCTCGCGGGGTTCGCCCCGGAAGGTCGGATCTTGAGGCGAATGGCGCGGGGGGAGGCGACCGTTAGTGGATTTTCCCCCCTGGTAAGAGATTGCGATTCTCTCTGTTCTTGAGGCGCCTTGCGTTTTTTTCCACCATTGCTTTCTTGGATTCAAAGGGGGAGAGTCTTCGCGGTTGAAATTTGGAGGCGAGACTGGAACCTGGGTTTGATTTAGCAACAGTTTTAGGAAGAGAATTGGAGATGTATATGGGTAGTTTTAGATTTGCGCAATGTAGTATGTTTCGCTCGTTCGTAATGTCTCATCCGATTCTGCTCAATTCTCCTTCAAAATGAAGGGAGAACCGTTTCTAAAAAATTTCCCCTTTTATTGTCCCAAGAGTTGGGTAGGGGTTAATTAGTATTAATTAAGGACTGCTTGGTGGGAAGTACTAATTCTAATAAACTTCCTTTTCTAGATGTGTTAATAGTTCATTTTTTGTTTAGTAAAATCTCTCTACTACTCCCATTGCAACAATTTTTTCTCCGGAATTTTGGGCTGCGGGAGCAATGGCATCTTCACAGTTTGTTGCACGGTGCGGTATGAATTAGTGTAGGCCGTGCCACAAGGTATAGCTCATGCAGCCCATGGATATCCCATCGCCCACCTTCCCTCCAAAAGTCCAAAGGCACCGTCTTTGTTTCTCCTCCCGGTGGTTGTCTTGCGTTGAGAATCGGATAGCTTTATGCCATGGCCTTTAGTATCTGTGCTGTTGGTAAGCATATTGGCTCTTTGGCAGGCAGCCGCATCAGGTGTAGATGTAATGTTAGGTGAGCTATAATGCGCTGGAACATTTAAGGGGATCGCCCCGCTGCAAGGGAATCTTGCCATTTCCCTTTCGAAGTCTTGTTGGAACAGTTTCTTGGCATTATCTGTCCACTGTTTTCTTTATGATGGTTTGTCAGTCCTAAGTGCAGTGCTTAGAGCCTTAGATTAGCTACTTTGTCCAATGTCCACTCTGTGCTTTGTAAAAATAAGGTGGATGAGTGGTAGCTACTTTGTGATGTAAGACAGGTGGTTTATTTTTCATATGCAAATGATCCCAACTGCTCCGTTTAAAAAGTAAACTAGAGCAGATTAGCTTGATGGTGATTGGTGAGGATTACGGTTGAGATTAGAGGAAGAGACAGGAGCCACATGTGTTTCCTTTGAGAGGCCGAGCTTAGTATGTAGTGGTTGAGGAATGTGATGGGCTGTGCATAGTGTGCCTCGCTCTGAAAACACTTCTTTCCTAGTTTTTTTATTCCGAGAAAGAGATTACAGTATTACACCAGCTTCAAGTGCTGGTCATGAGGATTATTCCCGGTTATGCTGAGGTGATAACTTAGCTACAAATTGGAGAACTCAATCTCTGTCCTGAAACTCAAAGAAATTCTGGTATAGTATAAGTTCCACTTTGTTTATTAGACCTGGTTGAGTGCTGGCCTTCATATAATTTGGTGTGTCAAACCCCTGTTAGGTCGCATGAGCTGTACTTGTATATGTAATAAAATATTTGTTGTTGTTAGCTAGCCTACGAATTTATCCTTGAATTTATCTAAGATGGTTTTCAATCTGAAAAGACATGGATACACTACTACTAGACTATTATTAGAACCAAGTGTCGCGCTCATTCAACTCTCGTAATGCTAGATTATTTTCAGAGTGAAAGATCCTCTCCTCGTCGGCAAGATTTGAGCACATAATTTCTCAAAAAGAAATATCGTGCATACATTTTTTTTATTCAGCACTGCTGAAACTATATATAAATGCGAAATTTATGCTTCATGTTTTCTATCCTTGATTCCTTCCTTTTACTTGTACTACCTACTATGGTCTTGCACTTTTGCTGTTATGCACCACATTGACTTTTGTTTTTCTTTCTCTCATGCTAGAGGAGTGAAGAGCTGATGGGAAAACTTGGTTTCTAGTGTTGGATTCAGTTTGCTTCCAACAAGTCTCAACCATGCAAGATCATACCCTTACAGCTTTTGTGGCTGTTTCTCTCCTATTTACATGCATTCCTCATGCCAAGAGTGCTGATCTGAACTCAGACAAGCAGGCTCTTCTTGCATTTGCTGCCTCACTGCCGCACGGCAGGAAGCTCAACTGGAGCTCGACAGCTCCTCTATGCACTTCTTGGGTTGGGGTGACATGCACACCAGACAATAGCCGTGTGCAAAAACTGCGCTTACCAGCAGTAGGGCTCTTTGGCCCAATACCCTCAGAGACGCTTGGCAAGCTTGATGCCCTCGAGGTCTTGAGCCTTAGGTCCAATCGCCTCACTGTTGATCTCTCTCCAGATGTAGGATCTATTCCTTCTCTCCATTCCCTATATCTTCAGCATAATAACCTGTCTGGAATCATACCAAGTGCCCTTACTTCCAGCTTAACATTCCTAGATCTGTCATACAACACTTTTCATGGAGAAATCCCATTGAGAGTGCAAAATCTTACTCAACTTACTGCACTGCTTCTCCAGAACAACTCTCTTTCTGGACCCATCCCTGACCTCCAACTCCCCAAATTGAGGCATCTGAATGTGAGCAACAATAACCTCAGTGGGCCAATACCACCTTCCTTGCAAAGGTTCCCATCCAGTTCCTTCTTGGGGAATGCTTTTCTATGTGGGTTTCCTTTGGAACCCTGCCCTGGAACTTCACCTTCTCCTTCTCCAACATCACGACCACCTGGCAAGGCCAAGAAGAGCTTCTGGAAAAGGATCGGCACTGGTGTCATAATTGCAATTGCTGCTGCAGGAGGAGTGTTGTTGCTAATCTTGATTGTTATACTCTTGATATGTATTTTCAAGAGAAAGAAACACACAGAACCTACTACAGCTTCTTCATCCAAAGGAAAAACTATTTCTGCTGGAAGGGTAGAAAATCCAAAGGAAGACTACAGCAGTGGTGTTCAGGAAGCTGAGAGGAATAAACTGGTTTTCTTTGAGGGCTGTTCATATAATTTTGACTTAGAGGATTTACTGAGAGCTTCAGCTGAAGTCCTTGGGAAAGGAAGTTATGGAACTACCTACAAAGCTGTTCTTGAGGATGGCACCACAGTTGTGGTCAAGAGATTGAAGGAGGTGGTGGTGGGGAAAAAGGACTTCGAACAGCATATGGAGATAATTGGCAGGGTTGGTCAGCACCAAAATGTTGTCCCATTGCGTGCTTACTATTACTCCAAAGATGAGAAGCTACTGGTGTATGACTATGTCCCAATTGGTAGCCTTGCCGCAGTTTTGCACGGTATGCTCTTTCCCTCTTGTATATAATATTTGAACTGTTTACATACATATTTCTGAAGTCTGAAAATTTAGGCTATGGAGAGCTACTGCTTTTCCTATCTGATGTACTAATGCATTCTCACATAATCATGCCAGTTAGAAGGAATCAAGGAAACTTGCTTTTACTTCTAGTTATGCTCTTTCTTGTTGTTCCTCTCATAATCATAGGTTCAGAATTGCATACATCAATCGTGCTCACTGTAAGCATTGAATTGAGATTAAACAGTTCTACTTTGATCTGCACTAGCTTTTGTCAGAAGCATCAACCATGGCTGATGAGTGTCCATGAAAGCATGAATGATAGTGTTTATAAATACTTGTAGGGAATAAAGCTGCTGGAAGAGCTCCATTGGACTGGGAGACAAGAGTAAAAATATCTCTTGGAGTAGCTCAGGGAATTGGTCATCTTCATGCCGAGGGAGGCGGGAAGTTCATCCATGGCAACCTCAAATCATCGAACATCCTTGTATCACAGAACCGTGATGGCTGTGTCTCTGAGTTTGGCCTGGCACAGCTCATGACCATTCCACCAGCTCCTGCACGCCTTGTCGGATACCGTGCACCAGAAGTTCTCGAGACTAAAAAGCCAACCCAGAAGTCTGATGTCTACAGCTTCGGTGTGTTGGTCCTTGAAATGCTTACAGGAAAAGCCCCTCTAAGATCTCCTGGGCGCGAGGACTCCATCGAGCACCTGCCAAGGTGGGTGCAGTCTGTGGTTCGGGAGGAATGGACCGCGGAGGTTTTTGACGTGGACTTGTTAAGGCATCCCAACATTGAGGACGAGATGGTTCAGATGCTCCAGGTTGCAATGGCCTGTGTTGCCATTCCCCCTGAACAGCGGCCTAAAATGGACGAGGTGATCAGGAGAATTGTTGAGATCAGGAACTCCTCCGAGTCAAGAACACCACCGGAGGACAAAGCAGAAGGATGAGTCTGCAACGCCATGTGTTTAGCAGAGGTAGCTAGCTAGGCCGCATATTTGCTTGCTTATAGAGAGCTTCAGCAAAGTTGATAGTTGATAGCCGCTTGCTTAGTGAGGTTTTCTGTTGATTTCTGATCTGTTTTTAGCTTCTTTTTTTTCTGTGCAATTTCCACAGTACTGATCTGCTGGCCTTTTGCCATTGTTCCATTCCAGTTAAATCAGTAGTTCTTCTGATTTTTTCATAGGGTGATGTACTGTAATTTGACATGCCTTTTCCAGTTTGTGATTGATGAATTGAGTTTTTTCCATTGCGAATTGTCAAAGATTTTAATTGCACCGGTAAATGTGAATCTGGCCATTTTTAAGTGAAGGTGCAACCACTATATTTCAAGTAAACCTGGCGTTACTTTTCGGTTCTAATTCCATTACTTGTTCTGAACTGAATGTAGGCAATTAACAAAATATTCAACAGGACCAACCAGATGTTTAGAAGCGAAGGAAATATATACGGAACTTAATCACAGGTGCTGGAAAGCTGTTTAGTAGGAACAGGCAGCATTCAAATGTATCCTGTACCCTGCAATGCTCAAGCATTCGACTATTTTTCAACGCTGTTTCTATGATGTTCTCCACTGCAACTCGATTTGAATCTTCGCCCTCCCATCGTGGATCCCTGTTTTTCTTGGTCGCCTAGAAGAGAAGAAGAATTTTGTGGAGGTTGGGGGGCTTGAGATCATATCCTGCCACCTCCTATGCTGACGTCCTCACAATCTTCGCCAAAAAAACCTCTTTTGGCCCACGTGATGCCACCACCATCGCCGCCGTACCACAGGTAAGGGTGGCAGTTTTCCGTCGGGTCGGACCCATCCCGACTAGGCCGGACAGGGGTGGAGGATTTTTTTCTGAGGGCGGGTTTATTTTTTCACCCATGTTAGAATCTGTGTGTTTCTACGATAGCTAATCATCTTGTGTCTATCTGTTGTCATCATCCTCTATCACTATCATCGCTGTCTCGTCATCTACAATTTCATCGTTTGCCAACTCCTCCCGTAAGGTCTTAGTCAGGATTCATGCCCCAACAAAGATAAAGACTGGACAGATTTATCCTAATTTCTTCGGTTGGGATCAAGACCAAAATAGTAAGTTTGAATTAGAACTGTTGTAGCAAGTTTGAGTTCCTACTCAATCCACCTCTTCCCCCGCCCCCGCCCTTTGTTCTAAGCAAGTTCCTTACTCAACCATAATACTTAACCATGGTTCATCTGCAGTCATAGGTGTGTTATTGACATTTTGATTTGAGTTTCTCAAACAGTTTGCACCAAGCATCATTTATAGACTATAATTGATTTGATCCAGCTTCCATTTCAATTATCCACATGCCAACTAAACACAAACATTGAACAGGAGCCACGTTCCAATTCATCCCGTCCATTTGGAACATCCAACTAGAGCCTCAGATAAATTTCTCACATGCCACAGTAAAGTTATTCATTTTTTTGTCGCTTATATAGTTATATCACCTCAATGACACGTGGTGAAGATAATTTTCTCAAAAGTAGGTAAAAATAAGGAAACAACTGACTGTTTGAGAAGGAATAGAACTAATTTTATTTGCTATTCTCTTTGCCTAAAAAATACAATTTGCATAAATTTTTGCTACAATCTTTAACATAAAACTTTGACTATTAATTTTTTTCACAATATATTATTAACAACTATAAAAAATTAATATCAAATAAAATTATTTTCACATATGAATTCAATTATATCACATACAATTATTAGTAAAAAAAATTAAAATATTAACTTTTTAAAATACGTTCACATTTCTTGAATAGAGGGAGTACTGTCAGCTTTTGAAATATCCAAACGGATCATATGTATTCGACCCGTTTTCACCCACTACGCACACGGCACAAAACGAGCAGGACCCAGAGCGGAAAAAGGGCGAGGGCTCTCCAGTCTCCACCCCGACCTCTCGTGTCCGCTGCGAAGAAAAGGTAAGCGCTCCACCCCCCGATCCCCCTCGCCTTTCCCCCTTGCTCTTCTCCGCCGTTGCAATCCGTCCTTGATTCGATCAGATCGGCGCGAGTAAGTCCCGGTTCGGTCCCGATCTGGATCCGCCCCCGACCCCTGCGCAAATCCCCCCAGATTCCATTTGGCTGTGTCTTGCTCGGGTAGATCCGTAGGGTGGCGGGGTTCTCGCCGGCAGGTCTTGTACTGCGTTGATTTGGTTCGCAACGGCGGCGATTCCGCTCGATTTTTGGTCGATTTTGGTGCCTGTTTGTTCGATCCATTCGATTTCGACCTGTCATTTGATGTGATTTTTCCCGGGCCGGTGCGCGTCCTTGCTAGAACTGTTCGGATGTCTATGCGAGATACTCTGTCATTTCGCTTACTATTGTTTTCCCCTTCAGTTGCCTGTGCAGACAGATAGATTCGTTAATCGTTGCGACTGATCTCGGATATGCCTCAGTTGTTGACGTGATGTGGGTTAGACGCAGCAGAAGTAGTTTGATTCCTACAGATCATGTTACATGTTTGGTGCCAAACTGCCAATAATAATTTACTAACAATTCGACATCCTTATGAATTTATGATCAGTGGCAGCTTCTATGCTAGTGTTTTTTGTAAGCTTTAGAAATTACTTGAATGTGTTGGTCTAATGGAGTAGTTGAGTAGATGTATGGGAAGTTAGCTTTTGGCCTTTATGTTGATTATTGTAGCTCAAGACCATGGACTCAAATACCCATTGTTTATCCTTCTGGTTGAAAAGATAGTTCAAATTTGGATGTATGTTAGTATGTTACTGTGTTCACAGTGTTTGAAGTTTTAGGAGCTGGATTACGTAGGATGAGTTGGTAGTGGAATTATTTTATGTGCACAGCTTTTTTATTAACAAATCCTACTGTTTTGCTTTTATGTTTTCTGTGACAGCCTCGTATGACTAATTTAATAATATAGTGATGAATACAAACATTTTTAACTCTAGTATTAATAATATATAATCTGTTCTCACAAGTATGGTAATGCTATCAAAGCAGGAGCCTAGCATGGCGTCGAAACGTATCCTCAAGGAACTAAAGGACCTGCAGAAAGATCCTCCAACATCATGCAGTGCAGGTATGAGCCAGATTTATCAGTTGAGCTATGGTTGGTAGCCACAGAGTGTGAACCTGAACATTAGTACATGATGTAATAATGTGTACTATGTCAGCAGTGATCCACATGTTCATCACTGATGAATTGCATGAGATGGTCATAATGTTTATCTTGTAGTATGCTAATGGAAATTGTTTCTAAAATCATTCTTACAAATAACACTGCTGTCATTTTTTTTAGAATTTCAGTTATCATAATTGGAATTATCCAATGTGGTTTTCCGTAAATCAGTCTGGAGGAATCAGCCTTTTGAGAAGTGACTTCTTAATTAGATTGGATTCAATTGCTTCTCACTGAAATTGAATTGTAATCACAATGTTCTATATGTATACAATTTTATTTAGTATTCTGGCAATCTTGCTACAAGAGAATGTATAGCTTTGTTGGTTGCAATTTTGCTGGTGCCCTTGTGTTGTTGGTTAGCTGATATTGATAATTAATTTTCAAGGAACACATATAGAACAGTGCATCCTTACGTGTTTACATTTTAAAATGTAAATCTTACTTGAGAATCAGGGACAGTCATTAACCTCAACTGTTCATTTGTTCATATGTAAGCAATGGATTTTATTTTTGGTATTCTTACCATTCCACTTTCTGCTTGTAAGCTATGGCATTGATGAATTATAGATTTTTTTAAATTTAGGTCCTGCTGGTGAGGATATGTTCCATTGGCAAGCAACCATTATGGGCCCTCCAGATAGTCCTTATGCTGGTGGTGTTTTCTTAGTGAATATTCATTTCCCCCCGGACTACCCCTTCAAGCCTCCAAAGGTTAGCAGCAAGTCTTGTCTGGATAAAAAAAAATTCAATGTTTGCCATCTTCATGGAAAGATGAATCACGTCATATTGTTGCTCACTTCTCACTGTCTCATGGATGTAGCACTATTTATTCTTGTAATGCATGTTGAGCTCAATTTTAATCACTATTCTGTTGCTGGTTGTGTATCTGATATATAATGATTTTAGTAGAATGAATCTTGAGCTCACTCATAGATAGGGATGAAATTGAATCAGATAGTTTCTGTCTGGAACACTTGAAAATGGATACGAATAGTGTTGGATTGGATAATTTTAAGATATTTTTAGATACGGATCGGATATGGATTTTTTCGGATAAAGAAACTGATATGACATCATTGGTATCTGATGGATATGGATTTGGATAATCCGGATAACTTCTATTCAGATTATTCGACAAAAAGGCCCATTAGGCCCAATTTTTAGTAACCGTTCGATTGCTTCAGGTTTTGTGCTCCGGTTTCCCATCAGTTAAGCCTAGCATCCTTAGTTCCTCTGGCAGTCTGGCTCGGCGGCTTCATGCCTCCACCTCGCAAGTCACCGCCCCAACCACTACCCTGGCTGCTGCCCCTGCCGCCCTGCTCCGCTTCCCCCCATTGCCCTGTCTCGCCCTGCTTCCCCTGCCGCCCTGCCTTCGCCGCCGCCCCGTGCGCAGAAGTGGAAGCAAGAAGAAGGAAAGGGTAAAGAAGAAAGAGAAAGGAGAAAAGAAAGAAAAAATGAAGAGAAAAGAAGAGAAAAAAGGTTTTCTGCAAAATTTCTAAAATTTGGAAATTTTAGAAATTGGGGAATTTCTGAGGTTGAAAATCCAACATTTCCTCTGAGATTTCAAAAAGGAATCGGATCTTTCGAAAGATATTGAAATTTAAGAAAATTCTTAATCTGGAAAAAATTCTAGTTAAAAGACATCTTACTTTATATATCTCCGCAAGACTACAAGTAATAAAAGAATATTTGTATTCTCAACATGCATGTTGTATTTGTAAAGTAGAGAAAAAGGAATTTGCCACATTTGCTGCTTGCATAGACGGTTTTCTTGTTTCTATAAATATCCGTAGCCATATTTGTTCCGGTTCATATTCGATCCGTATTTGTATCTGATAGTATTTATTTCCAAATCCAAATCTGAGAAAAATATGAAAACAAATATAATATCACTAATATTCTGATAGTATCCAATCTGTTTTCATCCCTACTCATAGATAGGTCTGCAATTCACTATTGGGAGTCTACCTAGTGCTGTTGAGTCTTTCTTATATTCTCTTTGTGTTGTCATGAACTAAGCTATCTCCTTTTCTCAGGTGTCTTTTAAGACAAAGGTCTTTCATCCGAACATCAATAGCAATGGAAGCATATGCCTTGACATTCTTAAGGAGCAGTGGAGCCCTGCTTTAACAATCTCTAAGGTTCTCTGACAAAACTTCACTTCTTTTTTGATACCATGTAGGCATGTACACATGAAAAATGAATAATCTAAATGCTTAGGAACACAATTATGTAATTGATGATCTAGACTTATATTTCAACGCATATCCCGTGACTGCATACGTGTCGTATAGCTGCACCACTCACAGCTTGCTCGTATGTACTAGGTGCTGCTTTCAATCTGCTCGCTGCTTACTGACCCCAACCCGGACGACCCTCTTGTCCCTGAGATTGCTCACATGTACAAGACGGACCGCCCAAAGTATGAGACGACAGCCCGCAGCTGGACCCAGAAGTACGCCATGGGATGAAATGGAAGTCCAAAATTTGAAACCCATTGCGTAAATGCAGACAGTTGTGGTAATTGTCCCAAGAAAACTGTTTATGGGTCATTGTTTCTCCGATTTCTTGCCAGTCGTGTGTCAGATCCATCTAGGATCGTGTCCCGTAGCCCCGACGTCAACATATATCATCGCCGTCGATAATGAGATAACATATGCTTGCCGTGATAACTATGCTATATTGATGTTATTATTTGGTAAATGCCGCTCATCGGGAGGTTTATTCTGTACGCGCAAGATTGCGCCAAGTTGTGTTTTCCTAACCCTTGGCCCTTTAGACTACAAGTCTACAGCGTGTGAACACTAACTCGTACGAGGAAGTTATCTGCAGGCATGCGAAGTTTAAACGTGTTGATCAAAGGTGTTTTCGTGTTGTTGCCTCTGTCTGCCTCTTTAGAGTATCTTCAGAGTGTTCTAAAATTTAACTCTCAGTCTTTTGGGATTCTTTTTGGGATGTAAATTACTTTAAACGTGTTTTTCTTTAATAGAGTCTCTAAATTCGAGTATATGTGTATGCTCTTTAAAAATAGAGAGCGAAATGAGTAATTTTGAGGATTTTTTATTTTTGAAAGTCATTTATAGTATTTGTTAGAGTTGATTTTTTAGTTGTAATTTTAAAAAATTAGAAAATTTTTAGGAAAGTGAGTTCTTTAGAGTTTCTCTTGAATATGCTCTTAGAGAGTAACTCAAGAGAAACTCTGTAACTCCTTAAGAATTTAAATTAATAAATTTTATATTCCCGACGGAACAATCGACCCATCGGCTGATCGGCTCAACTCTGTTTTTATTTACCAAACTGGTGTCAGAACAGGCTCTTTTGTTTCTTTCAAAGAAAATTTAAATTGTTTTCTTTTGTTTCTTTCAAAGAAAATTTAAATTGTTTTCTTTTTCTTGTTAGTACATATTAGGCATGAGTTGCTCATCCAAGTCAGCTACGTGAGTACTCATGAAAAGAAAAATAACAGGCCAAAACGGACGAATCTACGAGACATGCAAATACAGTTGTGCTCTAGGCATGAATTAACCTCCAGGCAGTTGACATGAGCAAAGACCTATGGTCCCGTATGTTCCACTTCTAGATTATCACTCACTGAATCCAACAATAGTTCTGTCTGGACTTCCGACTTTCGATGATGTTGAACGCTTCCGCTCCTGCCATGGTCCACGCGTCTCAAGTTTCTACAGGAAAAAAGCAGGAGAGAAAACGTCAAAACCATGGGACGCCTGCCTGGGTGACGCGGTCTCAGCTCAGCTCTCACCACGCTGGGTTAAGGTCTTATCAGGATATTGTACTATTTATCGAATCTTAAGTTTTCTAAACAATCTAAATAGTCTAAAAATAAACTAATATCTAAAAAATTAGAAATACAGTTTCTTTATGACACTCACATTGATTCTTGTAATCTCAGACGCTAGCTCGGACGGCGATCTTGCCTTCCCCTGGTTACCCCCTCTCACGTCAGCGGCCGGGAGTTGAACACACAAAAAGACCGGCATGCTTTCATCCAATCTGGAACTGCTCAGATCGAGACGGCTGCTGTTGATTACCGAATTTGGTTTTCACGGTGGCTCATGCTCATCTCATCACATTCCAAAAGGGTTATTGCATCATGCTTCACACGGTACAAATTGCTGATGTATACAAGTACCTTCTACTGATGGCTATGATAAACTGAAACATGGACAGCCGCTCGAGACCGTTGAAGAACAGAAGCTCACTATGAATCATCTCGCCGAGATCAAAATTATGTCTAAACCTAATAATCTTTTCCATCACACATCAAACAGAGTCAACCTAATCTTATAATCTTATATGATATTACCAAAAGATTCTTTATGAGTTTCCACCGAACTCTAATAACATTTATGAAAAGTATGAGTCGGAGTAGTCAGAGCTTCTCCACCGTGCTCCCCATCATATGTGGGACTAAACCCAACAGGCAGGGCCGTTCCTAGCATTTTGGAGACCCTAGACGGAAAAAATTAAGAGACCCTTTGATCTTTTGTGAACGTAATATAGAATAAAATTTTTATATTAATTATAAAATTATTCAGTACATTCATAATACATAATATCAATCAACGACATTAATCTATCTTGAATCACATGCAAAAGAAAAAAAAACCAACCATGGACTCATGACTATATTAGTTACCGAAAGTGATATCTTATATTTTTAGATACAAAATCATCGATAATAGTATCTATATCAATCTTATTCAAAATAGCTTTTTTTATGCATAAAGTAGCTAGCCTCAAATAGTTTTTCAATAATTTTAACATTGAACTTCTTTTAGCTAATGTCACGGTCACATGTATAGTAAATAATACTCAATAAACAATTAAAACATTTGGATATCAATCTGTATCTCTAACAAACTCAAAAATCTCAATAGAAGACATATGATCATTTGGCAAAGCCATTTGCAAGAACTCTTATTTCGGAGCAAAGATCATCAAGCTCAACATCAGATGATTCATTTTGAGAAAAAGTTTTCACAAATTTAGCACAATATTTTCTTAATTCAATATCATCCAATGACTTCATACCTTTTGAGCTAAGAAAAATAAATTAAATATACTTTTGAACTCTATTTTTTAATAAAATATTTGCT
>KE372877.1:149493-179407 GCA_000418225.1 Zizania latifolia | reverse complement strand
GATACTGGGCGGCACGCCGTTCGTCGTCTGCGACAAGTGCTCCGAAATACTGCAGCTTCCGGTCGCCCTGTCCGTGGACAGGACGGCCAGGCTGCGGTGCGGCGGATGCGACGAGGTCCTGTCTCTGATGCTGCCGGCGAGTGGCTCGACGAACCGGCCAAAAAAGATATTCTCCGCGCCGCAGCCCGCTAGCTACGGCGGCGAGGACGACGCGGAGGAGTACGCTAACGCGAGGAGCAACTTGAGCGGCGAGCAGCGGCGGCCGTCCGAGGGGCCGCTCCATCGCATGCTCGGGTACAGCTCGGTGAGCTCAGTTTTTCGGAGCCGGCGGCACGGGGAGCAAAACTGACACTCTCAGATCATTCCTTTGGTTTTGTTTTCTCCTACCCCTCAAATATTTGGTTCCATTTTACACTTTGAAATTTGTAAACGATCCTTCATTCTTTTTTGTGTATTTGATTCTTACAAATGTACAATTGGGTGTGTATAATATGTCGATTTTTTGGTTCGTCGAAGATGCGAAGTTGTCTCATGTTTCGCAATTCATCGGGTAATTGTTCTGCTTTTTATTAAGAAGAATAAAACAAATCGAAATAAGTCGATTCCAACTGTCCCCTTCCTTTCTCTTCGTCCAATCCATAATCAATTCGAACCGTTAATTTCCCATCGAACGGTTTCGCTACAGTGCCAGCAAAATTCTCAGTCCCATGTCATCCTATCTTAATAAAATAAATTTTAAAAAAGACAATGATATTGAATATAAATATGCAGTACAAAGATAACGACGTATCAAATTGAGTGTGGCTAACGTAAAAACGAAAATGAATCGGCGTGACCAAAGCTACCTATTCAAGACCAAATAAACTATACTATTTATCTATCACTTTAAATTAATAATCTAATAAATCTTTATCTCTAATATTAAATTTTTATTTAAGCTGTCCGAAGTTTAGAGGAAATGACATATGCTCTGTAGGTACCGGTGTCATATAATTTGCTCTATTGGTACCGGTGTCATATAATTTTTTTCCTCGATATGCGGCCCGTTATATATTTCGGCCGAGGCCGAGGCCGACGCCGACGGCGGTGCCAGCCAGGTCCTGATCGAGGCATGCATGGCCACCGGACCTTCCACCTCCGGACAAATCTCCACCGCCGCCTTCGCTGGCGACGCGAACTCCCCAGAGCCATGGAGCTCGCGGGTGCGCACCCTGACGCGACTCGGGCGGCACCGGGAGGCCCTGGCCCTCCTCCGACACGGCGATCCCTCGCCGCCGCCGCACGCCCTGGCGCTCCCGGCGGCGGTGATCTCCTGCACGGCGCTAGCTCTCGCTGCCGGCGTCGCCCAGATGCACGCGCTTGCGGCCAAGCGCGGCCTGCTCCCAGCCTCCGACGCCTACCTCCTCTCCGCGCTGCTCTCCTCCTACTCTCGCCTCGGCCTCCTCCCGCGCGCCCACCAGCTCCTCGACGAAATGCCCCTTGCCTCCACGGCGCCCACCACGGTACGCACCGCATTCAACTCGCTCATCTCCGGGTGCGCTCTTCACGCGCTTCCGGCCGCCTGCTTCGCCGTCTTCAGCCGCATGCGCGCGACCGGCGTCCGTTTCGACGCCATCACGCTCATGGCGCTGGTCCCCTCCGCTCCTCTGGGCGTCGTACCGCAGCTCCACGCACTCGCCGCTCGAGCCGGACTCGCCTCAGGTACCACTGTGGCCAACTGCTTCATATCTGCGTACGCGCGCGGCGGTGCCGCCCTTGCCCGCCAGGTTTTTGACGAGATGCCGCGGACCTCCCGCGACCTCGTTTCGTGGAACGCGGTGCTCTCCGCCCACGCGCAGAACGGTCTGGGTGTGGACGCCCTCGAACTCTACCGGCGCATGCGTGGCCTGGACGGCGGCGGGGTGGAACCGGACGCCGTGACGCTCGTCAGCGTCCTCTCCTCCTGCGCGCATCTCGGCGCGCGTGGTGTTGGTCTTGACGTAGAGCGCTACGTGCGGGAGAGACTCCCGGGCTTCCGCGCCAACGTGCAGCTCTGCAACGCGCTGATCAATTTCCACGCGCGCTGTGGCAGCTTGCCTCAGGCGCAGCAGCTGTTCGACGAAATGCCCAAGAGGAGCATCGTGTCATGGACGGCGCTAATCACCGGGTACGGCATGCACGGGCATGGCGACGTCGCTGTCAACCTCTTCGAAGCGATGATGTCGGAAGGCATCCAGCCAGACAACGTGGCAACGGTCGGCCTCTTGTCGGCGTGCAGCCACGCCGGCATGTACGACGAGGGACGCAAGCACTTCTCAGCCATGAAGGGCACCTACCAGCTGCGGCCTATGTTGGAACACTACACCTGCATGGTGGACCTCCTCGGACGTGCCGGCCGTCTCGACGAGGCACGAGACCTCATCTCGTCGATGCCCATGCTGGCCGATGGCGCAGTCTGGGGCGCGCTTCTTGGCGCCTGCAAGATACACAAGAACGTGGAGATGGGTGAAGAAGCTTTCGAGCATGTCATCAAGCTGGAGCCGAGCAACGTGGGCTACTACGTTCTCATGGCGAACATATACACCGACACGGGACAACTGGACGGTGTAGCGAAGGTACGGGTGATGATGAAGCAGCGCGGGCTTAAGAAGGAGCCCGGATGCAGCTACATCGAGCACAAGGGGAAGGTTCACCTGTTCATGGCCGATGACCACTCGCATCCGCAGGCGAAGAGGATCTACGAGCTCGTGGTCAAGCTGGAGCAGCTGGTGAAGGAGAAGAAGACTGGTGGTGTCAGTGTCTCTGTTGACGAGGGGCGCGCCGAGAAGGCCACGGCGCCATTGGTAGGCTTCCACAGCGAGAAGCTCGCGGTGGCGTTTGGGTTGCTGAACACCGAGGCCGGCAGTGAGATCGTGGTGATCAAGAACCTACGGGTGTGCGACGACTGCCACGTTTTTCTGAAGACGGTTTCTGCAGTCTCCAACCGAGCATTTCTAATCAGGGACGCGAGCCGCTTCCATCGCTTCGAGGATGGAACCTGCTCCTGCAGGGACTATTGGTGAAGAACTTGGTGTGGTGGTGGTGGTGATCGGTGAAGGGGAGACATTTGCTGGTTGAGAGAAACTGCTGAACTGAAGGGCATGGACTGTCGTCAGGTCTGGGAATTTTACTGTTGCGGCATGCAAATGGAACGTGATGAGCGCTCGTGGAAGCGTCCCGTGCTCCGGCCCAACACGAGAAGACCGGCCAGATGAAGAGATGCCGTCCAACCATGCGGTCAAGGTCAGATCAAGAATAGCCAAGGAAGCCCGAAGACAGTACAGTTCGTCAATTCCTCTCGGGAGAGGAGAAATTTTTTGAAATGAAGGACAAAGATTTTTATTCGAGGCCAGAAGTTTTGCACTTCCGCGGCTTCATTGATCTAACAATCATCGTGCGTCATTAGCCAAGTGTTCTCAGGTTCTTAGGTTCAAGCAAGTTAAGATGCATTTGATAAGAAAGATCATGAGGAAGTTCCATTGTTTGTTAACATAAAACTGGAGCAGACACCACCACCGCTATGGTTGCATTAAAAGAAATTAATTCATATAGGTGGAAGTACGATGAATATGGTAGGGATTTGGCTTCTGCGATGCGATGGCAATGGATTCGAGGACTTCTCTTGGTATGTGTTCTGTCTTATAATAAATTTATGAGAGTCTATTGTATTATTATTTTGAAATAACTATGTAATATACCACTTGTAGCACAATGGTGGATATGTTTGGTGTGAACACACCCAACCTTCAGAAGCTAGTACTACATATTGTCTCTCAAGTATGTTTGTCAAGTGGTTGTGAGCGCAATTCGAGCACATTCACTCTAATTTATAGAAAGGTTTATAACCATTGTCTCATAAAAAGCCACATAAGCTTGTGTACGTGAACTACAATCTTCGGCTTCGATTGGATCAAGCTAGAGGATACACAAGCTGTGATGACGATTACCCAATCCAATGACTTATGGAGATGTCCATGTACGACACTCATAATCCGGTAAGAGATTGGATGAACATAGGCTGATCGAATGCTCCTCTGGTCCTTGATGAGGAAGCCATGGAGAGCGACACCTATATTATCTCAACTTGTGGCTAATCAAGTGGATAGAGATGATCTTGCTAGGACAACTAGAAGTAAGAGTCTCCAGGGTCAGCCTTGAGGAGGGCAAGTAGTGCAACTGCTCTGGGCCCTCAAATCCTAAGGGCCCCTGCAGGAACAAATGGCCCCACAATTTAAGGGTGATACGCACGGGGGTGCCCGATCTTCCGTCAGGAGGGTAAACACGATTTATTGGAGATCTCGACGTTGATGGTCCGGCTTCAAATCAGCACCGATCTGAAACCAGCAACCGCTACACCACCGCTCCGTTGGTTATCAACCACGCGCGAATGCGATTGACCTCGCCAAGAAGGTTTATCCCTGCTTGCGAATCGAGAACACAAGCAAGAACGAGGTAGACGCAATCTGAAATTGCTGATAATAGTGGAGGTATTCGAAGTTTGGGGTTCTACCAACCGATACACGGTGAAACTGCAACAGCAGAATAATCTAAGCAAAACCCCCCTCTAACATTGGCGGCGGGTGCCTATTTATAGAGTTCACAGGGCGCAGTTGCCTTCTATGACATGGGCCGGATCCCAACGGAAAATGGGCCCTACCCTTGCAGGACTCTGATTCTGAACAGGTTCAAGTATCTTCATCGAGAGATAGTCAAGAGTAGGCCGATTGTTGGTCGGGGTCGGTATCGGGGTCGGGATCGGCCGATCGGAGGTCGGGATCGGCTGATTGGCCGATTTGCTCGGGTACCCTGGCCGATAGCTCGAGCGTCCCGACCGATAGGTCCTTGTCCACTGTTGGCTTGGCTTCACGCTCCTCTTCATCGGCTGATTGGTTGATCTGCTCGCGCATTCTGGCCGATAGTTGTCGATGGTCGGCCGATGGTTGGTCGAGTGGTGGTTGATGGTCGTGAGCCGATGGTGGTCCGGGTGGTGGCCGATGTTGAGTTGGGAAATGATAGTGGCCGATGGTCGTGCTGATGGTAGTGGTGGCCGATGGGGTCGGCCGATCCAACATCCCTTCTCCCATGTTCCTTTGTAAAATACAATTATAACCGGAACTTAGTAGTATTCCATTCATATAAAAGCTTGCTTGGTTAGCGAGGAATGATTTTACCTGATAATTTAATATGAGTTCTAGAACGGAAGTTTTGGTCATATCCATAGTGATCATGCTCATATCAAAGGGCCCTCAAAGTCTTCTTAAATTACACAAGTACTCTCTAGCATAATGGTTTGTGGCAGAGAAAGGTAGATTGTTAGGGAGATTTTATAACCTTTCAATTTTTTATTCAGCCTTTTGTATTCTTAATAATTATTATAAACATACTTTTATCTATAATGTACTCGCTCTATTCCATATATACTTTGTTTTTGAATAAATTAGTGGTGAATGTATTAGATCAAAATAATTATTAAAAATAGTATTTGTAAGTGATATAGATAAGTAAATATATTAATGGAATAAAGCTTTTTAATTTATAAATAAGGATACATAAGAATATTAATATAAAATTTTAAAAATAAAGTTGATTAACTAAAAATATTTTTTATGAAAGATTCACCATCAGTTGGAGTCTATAATTCAATGTTTTTTTTAATAACTATCTTGTCCAAGATATGTAGGTTTCTTTTGTTCTACCTATAATATAGCTTACATTGATCAATAAGCTTAAGCATTTTAGGAGCTTTCTCATCAAATACCATACTACCATTTGCAATCATCGTTCTGGGCCTTTAAATTATAGGCACGGCCTTGGCCTCATGTATATGGTATATATGTACACATAATTCTATATGAATATTGTTTTTAGATGTATTTTAATTGTGTATCGGTAAGATTTTGCACATATACATATATAAATTAAAGTACTATATTATTGTTATATCAGTATAAGGGCCATAAATTTTAGTTTGTCTTGGGTTGAAGATACGTGTCACAGAAAGCTTTGAAAAATACTAACAAAATCAACACCAAAGAGTGCGAAAGTGTCTAGGGTCCAATGCAAAATCAATGGATAGCGACGACTTAACTGATAGTGGAAATGGTAGACTTACCTACCAATTATCTAATGACAGCAACTCAAACGCAAGCATGGACAATGGTGTAGGGGCGTTGGTGGAGGTGACATGGGACACACGACCGACTTGAATGGTTGTGTTGCTTGATCAATTACACATAGTCCACTCTATTTAGCAAGTAAATTCTACTCCCCCCATTCTATAATATAGCAATCTAGTACCGGATGAGATATTTCATAGTACAACGAATCTAAAAAGTAGACTGACTGTCCAGATTCATTGTACTACTACTGTCCAGATTCATTGTACTATAAAATGTCTCATCCGGTACTAGATTGTTATATTATGGGACGGAGAAAGTATTTACAATTAAACATCTTCTACTTGACATCACAATCGAAATAGATGGCATAACACTTAATTCATTGTAGGTGGCTCACATTTTATGCACGCCACTCAAGACACTGATCATGGCATGCCACGTGAAAGAAGAACGGCAATTACTCTCTAAGATCAACAACAACCATTTTACGCTCCACATGATGCCTACAACTCTAGAAGTGACTACACAACCTATGTCAGTTATACTTATAGTTATTCTTATCTATACCACTGTCCTATAATAAAAGCTTATCCTACTAGATTCGTATATGAGTGGAAGGATGCTCAATTTTATGCAATATTATATGAAAAATAGCAAACCACTATAGCCTAAATGAGACAAAGCTGTGAGGAGTATAAAAAGCATTCACTTTACATGATTTGTAATTCACGTCTATAAAGAAATACAACACCACTATAATATGTGGATCCAACATTGATGGGTAAGATTGTTTGAATGTATAAACTTATAAACTTGTCATGTGTTGAAATTGTAAGTGTGTGAATTATGATTTTATGATTACCATGTGCGAGGTTGCATACGGCCTTGCGCTTATCATGTCAAATTTGTATTAGTATGCTTGCTATTTATCTAAAAAATAACAAATTTCAAGCCAAAATATTGAAGGATTGTATCAAAAAAAAATTAACATTCCTACCAATTTTTGTAATTTTCAGAAAAAAAAAATCAAAAAAAAATCTGCCTGATTGTTTTCACAACAAACTGGCTTGTAACCACTAACCAGTCCTTACCAACCGATTTGCCCTTTGCAATCAGCCAGTTACCAATAGCTATTACTAGGGTTGGTAACTGCTATAAACCGATCGGTAACCAGACCTAACTAGTCTGCTTGAAAATTTTGAATTCAAATTTTGGATTTCATATTTTGAGCTGTTTGGGCCAATAACTGACTACCCGGGTTGGACCGATTATCGGGCCTGCATTAAGGGTGGCAACGGGTCAGGTCGAGTCCAAGTAGCTAATACCGGACTTGAATCTATCCCTATACCCATGCAGATAGAAATCCTGACCTGAACCTAGACCCGATGGATCCCCGTAAACCCGGTGGGTCCCCACAGACCCGATGACTGGGGTAGCGAGAGGTGATTGAGGGGCGATCGTGGGGGGAGGAGAGGCAGGGGTGGCTGATGGCGGTGGAGGAGTTGTGGCAGCACCAGAAGCCGTAGATTTGACTAGCGGTGGTCGAGGCGACAGATCCGACGGGCAGCACTTGAGGATGGAGGAGGCGACGGGGCTTGGCGCTGACGGGGATAGCACCATGACATCGGCACCTGCGTTCAACGGGGAGGGCTTCACGGTCCGGTGGGGACAAGGGTCGCTCCGGCAAGGATAAGGATCGACGATGCACAAGGAAGGGGGCAGGTGGTGCAATAGGGAATGGAGCAGGCGACGTGGCGAGGATGATGACTAGGCGACGCGGCGAGGAACGGAGCAGGCAACGCAACAAGGACGGCAGCCAAGCAAGGACAGCCTGGTCACCTAGAACAAGGCACGCTACCTAAGTACCTTACGATGCTTAGAGTCTAGAATGAGGTTTGGACTTTAGACTTGGAGACAGGTGTCTACTTACTGCTTTAACAACTCTATGTGCCTTTTTTCTATTGTGTGGAGGACCTGTGAAAACCCACAGGTCAAATAACAAACCTAGACCCAACCCCAACCTAAAGCAGGGGCCTTGACCTGACAAACCAACGAGTCAACCTGGCCTTAGCCCCATAGGGACAGGTCCCTGACGAGTCCCTAGCCCCATCGGATCGGTAAACGCCCCTAGCCCACATCGGTTACTCAAACCCTGGTTACACCCTAACCCAAGGGACAAAGCCGATATATTGATAAAACAAATTGAAGAATCACTTTCTGCACCTGTGATATACATATCTTCTAAAGCTATCGCAATACACAATTGTGAACCATTGGGCAAAATCATGTCCATATAAATGACTGGACTAGTTTACAAAAAGGGAATCTTCTCGGCAAAAAAGCAAAAAATAAAAATAAAAATGCATCCTTGTACAACACTTGTATCATGGCACTTCACATCCCAGTTGAGGATGCCCTTCCTATTCTTTGTGCGCCGAGCTTTGGTTGTGCAGGCTTTGTTCCTCGGCCCCTGCCTGATGAAGCTAGAGGTCTAGCTTTGGTTGATGGTGGGGGCGCTGCGATGGCACCCCATAAGTCGTCACTATTTGATGCTGCTGGCTTCAAAGGCTTCCCACCTGATTTTGGTGGAGGCGCAGCTATCGAACCCCAGAGGTCATCATCATCATTGTGCGAAGTTGAAGTTTTGATGTCTGCAGATTTTGATGCACTTTGGGGTGCTGGAGCAGCTATTGCACCCCATAGAGCATCTTCTTCTGGTTTGGGCGCCTTTGGTGGATTTGATCTTGATGAGACTGATAGTACAGTTAACAAATTTGAAAAGATAAAACAAAGCAACAGCATTATTCAGTTCATTTAAGCAAATATGTGTATTATGCGTATGTGGGAACAGATGCACTACCAAAACAAAACTAACCTGGTTGCTTTGGTTGCACCACGGGACGTTTCTGAGCAGCCTGTATGTTAGAGAGAAGAGATGGCGGAGGCTTCTCATCAAACGGATCTATATCATCCCATCCGTCTTTATCACTACCGTTCTCTTCATTAATATTATCATTCTCGATCTCACCCCATCCATCTACTGAGGATCTTGCTGATGCTGGAGCAGTTTGGTCAAGAGAGCTGGAAGTGGATGGTGCATATGCTACTGTGGCAGATTGATTATCTGTGACAATACAATTGACAAAAAGAATTCACATTCAACTGTGACATGAAATATGCTTTATTAATCCTCTTTTCAGACATTTGCATTTTCTTTCCTCTCCCTTTCATAGCCCCCTGTTTTTATATGCTAGAGCCCCTCTTTTGTATGCAAGTGATGAAAAGTGAGCTTCACACTCAAAAGGATTAGAACAGTTTAGCAAAAAGTCTACCTGATGTGACACTGGAAGATGGTGAGACTTGAGAGTTATTGGCATTTGCACTAGATACCACACCATGATCAGAATTTTTTCCTTTCTGAGTAAGAGAACTCATGGCCCACCTGTACATGGATGTGTTTCTAATAAGTAATTCAACTGTGTACAGGATAAGAATATTTAAAGATAAACTGCACAAGCATAAATAGAGCTTCCATACACGTACACACTATAAGGCTTCCTTTGGCAAATGGCATCATGATGGCTTACTAGAAATGAAGTTTACTTTCTTTTTTTGTGTATGCCGACTAAAGAATGACCAACATTACAGAACCAAAGAAATCAAGGGCTTGTTTGGTTCATGGCCAATGTAAAGCCTACCAAAATTTGGCAAAGTGTGTTTGTTGCCAAAATTTTGATAATGTGTGGGCTTGCTTACCAACATTTTGGCAATACCAAATTTTTGGCAATGAACCAAATGGACATCTGTACCTATTGCCACTACCAGTTTTTTTGACAAGGTAAAACATGTCCTCCCACAGTACAGCACAGAATATTGACAAAGTTGCCCCAAAATTTGGGTGTTCCAAAAGAACCATGGCGGGTGGTAACCAACTAACCATGCACCATGGGATAAATATTTAATGGTGTCTTCTCTTCTACATCATTCAGTATGTGGTAAACAAATACATAATTGACACTATTCACTTGCAAAATGAAGTATCAGCTAGGACAAATAAATATGGGAGACAGTGCGAAAAAAATAAAGGAACAAAGCACATATGTCTATAGAGCATTAACATGTGTAGACAGTGATAGAAGGCCATAGAAATATCCCCTAGAGAAGCATAAAAGATTAAAAGACGGATGAACTGCAACCTAAATATACCAATCTATGATGCGGGAAGGAATATGCATAGAACACGAGCTTCCTAGTTTCTCCATATGACATATCATTATATTAGAGAGGGTACCAAGCCATTTTATTATATAAGGTAGACCACATATATGCACATGTGATTTGAGACAACCAAATTTATTAGTGATAAGGTGAGAAGCTTCACTATAGTTGTGTCAGCTTTCAAATAATAAAAAAGGGAAACCAACTTTTAAAGAAATATTTCTTTTCACACACGAGTTTGACAAGCTTACACATCTGTAAGTTGATTGGAACAAAGACAACTTACCCAAGTAAACCAGCATTTCCAGGCTTTAACTGGACGCCAGTGCCTTCAGCTGTGCTATTGTCTCCCGTATTAAGCTACAATATACAACAAAAATAAAAGTTTTTGCAACATAAGAAGTTAAGAAGTGCAGCACCAACAAAACAGTAACTATAAAGATGCATTCTATTAGCAACAGTGCAGAAGAGAAACTTGCAATGAAGTAATGTTGTAAAATTTTAGCCTAACATGCAATTAGAGTACGGTACCAAAGCCATAAAAAATATATGAACACAATTAGAGTAATTAGCCTAGTGCTAGTGAGAGGCAGGCTCTATGTGGTAGACAAGGACAAGTGTTTTTGGACTTTTGACATGGTTCTGATGGCCTAAACTGGTGGAAGTCGTCTGGAGCGGTAGGACTGATAAAGTAGCTAACGGATGAGTGGAGAAAAATGACAACCTGGTAAAAGCAGTGCCATTTCAAACCTGTGACAATCAGTGGCAAATGCAAAAGAAGAACCAGAAAATTAATTTTTACAGTGACAGTAAGTTATCAGCCAGCATGTTGTGCTCACAACACAAAAGTAGGCATTGTGTTGGTACGACATATAATAGTGGATATTTTATAAGCAAATAAACGTAATGATTAGATGTGCATACCTTTTCATGATGTTGTTTTGCTATTTCCAAGAATTGATCAGTGGCCTGGAATGCCTTGGTCCTCACATCACTACAAAACCACTGAATGCCTCAATTGAAAGACCAAATAAGATGCAGAAAGGTACGGTTACAACTTAAAAGAGATACTAGTGTAAATATGACCATTTTACCATGTTGGCATTAACCACTTAGGTTATTAAATTTCATATTTCAACCCATATCAACTTTTATAAAGACACACAATAACAACAACAACAATAACAAAGTCTTTTAATCCCAAGCAAGTTAGGGTAAGCTAGAGTTGAGACTCAATAGGAGCCATTAATCAAGGTTCAGACATATAAATAGCTTCTCTCCATACACTCATATTCAAGGCCAAATCTTTGAAAATATTTCATCATTTCAAGTCACTTTTTATTGTCTCTCCCAAATCAATTTCAGTCTTCCCTACCTCTCCTCACACTATTGTCATGCCTCATGATTCCACTATACACCGGTTCCTCGGGAGTTCTCCGTTGACCATGTTCAAAGCTTTTTTTTAATTAGTGCTACCTCTAGCCTATCACATATATTGTTGTTTCAGACTCGATCCATTCTTGTGTGCCCACAAATCTAACGCAACATATGCATTTCTACAACACTCAACTATTGAACATACCATCTTTTTGTAGGCCAACATTCTGTATCATATAACATTGTAGGTCTAATCGTCATGCCATCTTTTTGTAGGCCAACATTCTGTATCATATAACATTGTAAGTCTAATCGTCATTTTATAGAACTTGTCTTTTAGTTTCTGTGATACTCTCTTGTCACAGAGAATACCAGATGTTTGTCGCCACTTCATCCACCCAGCTTTGATTATATGGCTAACATCTTCATCAATATCCCCATCTCTTTAAAACATCATTCCCAAATATCGAAAGGTATCCTTCTTGGGCACTATTTGACCTTCCAAAGTAACATTTTCCTCATGTGTAGTAGTGCTAAAATCACATCTCATATATTCAGTTTTAGCCCTACTAAGTCTAAAACCTTTTGACTCAAGAGTCTGCCTCCACAACCCCAGTTTCCTATTTACCCCCTCTAGACTTTCATTAACTAGCACATCATCAGCGAAAAGCATACACCAAGGGATATCCCCTTGTATGTCCCTTGTGACCTTAACCATCACTAAAGCAAATAGATAAGGACTTAAAGCTAACCCTTAATGTAGTCCTATTTTAATCGAAAAGTCATTCGTATCACTATTATCTATTCAAACACTAGTCACAACATTGTTATACATGTCCTTAATGAGGGCAACATACTTGTTGGGACTTATGTTTGTCCAAAGCCCACCACTTGACATTCCTCAGTATTTTGTATTAAACCTTCTCCAAATCAATGAAAATCATATGTAAGTCAATTTTTCGCTCCCTATACCGCTCCATAACTTCTCTTGTTAAGAAAATTGCTTCTATGGTTGACCTTCCAAGCATGAAACCAAATTGGTTCATAGAGTCCCATGTCAATCCTCTTAAATGATGCTCTATAACTCTCTCCCATAGCTTCATAGTATGGCTCATTAACTTATTCCCTCGGTAATTAGTGCAACTTTAAATATCTCCCTTATTTTTGTAGATTGGCACCAATATACTTCTCCACTCTTCAGGCATCTTATTCGACCAAAAAAAATGTTAAACAATATGGTTAGCCATACTATAGCTATATCCCCAAGGCATCTCCACACCTCTAATGGGATACCATTAGGGCCATCGCCTTACCCCCTTTCATCATCTTCAGTGCCTCTCTGACCTCATATTCTAGGATCCTCCGCACAAAGCGTCTATTGGTGTCATCAAAAGAGTCATTCAACTGAAAGGTTGTGTTCTCATTTTTACCATTGAACAATTGTTAAAATACTCTTGTCGTCTATGTTTGATCTCATCCTTCACCAAGAGTTGATCACTCTCATCCTTAATACACACTTAACTTGGTTGAAGTCCCTCGTCTTCCTCTCACGGACCCTAGCCATCCTATAGATGTCCTTCTCTCCTTTCGTGCTCAGTCGTTGGTAAAGGTCCTTCGTAAGCCTAGCCCTTTGCCTCACTCACAACTCGCTTTGCGGGTTTTTTTGCCACTTTGTACTTTTCTATGTTGTCCACACTTCTATCATGGTACAAGTGTCTATAACATTCTTTCTTCTCCTTAATAGCCATTTGGACGTCCTTGTTGCACCACCAAGTATCTTTAGATTGTTGCACCACCAAGTATCTTTAGATTCACATGCTCCCTTTGGTCACTCCAAATACCTCTGAAGACACCTTTCAAATGCAGGTTGCCATCTTCTCCCACATGTTTGCGTTGTCTTCTTCCTTCTAAGAGCCCTCTTCGATAACCATTTCCTTGAAAACCCCTGCCATCTCTCGTTTTAGTTTTCACCACTTTGTTCTTGTAATCTTGGCTTATTTATCCCTACGAACACGCACCTGATAGCAAAAATCGGCCACCACAAACTTATGTTTTGAAACAACACACCCTCCAAATATCACCTTACAATCCAAGCATGATCATCTATCCTCTCTTCTTATTAGTACAAACTCAATCTAGCTAACTCCAAAGCCAAGCCATAGCTAAGTCCAAGACACACCAAGGACATTTTTTTCAACCAACTGTGCATGAGTGTATCTAATGCACAACATATGTCTTAGTTGTGGAGAGTGCATGCTTTTGAATCGTGCAAATGACAGTTAAACCATAAAGTAAATAAGCAAAGCTTGCTTCTAAAGAAAAAAATTCAAATCAGATTGATAAGTACTGTCATATTCAAGCATGGAACAATTGTGCTATGATTCATGTTGGAATTGTACCAATCGTATGAATTTTACTTGGATGTAACCAATAGTGATTAGTGATTAGGACAACACAATCATCTATTCCAGCAAACTAACAGGCGTTCAAACCTTTATTGTCAGTTACAACAGGCAACAACAAGAAACTAGAGACAGATAGAGCTAAAAGCTGTATATTACCTATCTGGATCAAATGTGAGGACAACAATGTTAGGCAGTATACGAGTTGCAATCTCTGTCATTTCGTAATAAGAACTAGTGACACTCAGTGCCATGATCCCTGCATGCCAAATGGTGAAGCCATACTTGCTTGTCAATAATTAGTGGGAGATAGCATTTTAAGTAGTATAACAGCACAACTCCAAAGGATAATGTACCAGCAGCTTGAGCAGGGGGGAAGGTGTCACGCAATGCACGGACAGTGAATGCATTGATCAATACCCGCTTCCTAGTCTGTCAAAATAGCAAAACATTGTTAGGAATGGCTATACAGTAGAAACAGCAAATGAACTAAGAATCTAGGCAAGGAAATGCAAAACTCCAGGATACATTTCTGTTCCTATTTTTTGGGCCAAAAACCAAGCATGCCTTGTTTTCTTGTAATTTCCAGTAATTAATAATCATTACTTTTTCTGATCTTTCTATTACTACCATGTTTTTGCATTCCCTCAGCCTTATACTAGCTAGTATCACTATGGCTAGCAGCCTCCAGTAACCAGCCAGTCTTTAACAGCTAGTTTATAGCTGCTCGTGGAGACAAATGGTAGACAAAACATCTGAATTTCAAGAATTGAGAAAACTGCTGGCCAAAATTCCAGATAGACTGGCTGTCTATCTTAAAGGCAGTTTGTTTCACTCAAATTTCACAAAATATGAGGTGTCCGGTGTCCCGTGTCTAAGAAATGCTTCCAAGGAAAATTTGTAGGAATACAATGAAAAAGGACATACCCCGTCATTCATGTAGTTTGCAATATTTCCAAGAAGAATAGTTGTGTTTGTCCTAATCGCAGGTTCTTCATCAACCTGAACACAGATAACAATGATTTTACTGCAACTACATCATACAATTTCGCATATCAAACTGAGGATAACATAATTATAAGGCATTTCGGTTTAGAATAGAACATCACCTGGAGCTTAGAGAGGTACTTCAAGAGAGATCCTGAAATTGTACGCTGAGATAACTACAGAAACATGTTAGTGAATTAGTTACAGAAAAGCGATAATCTTCCTGAAAAGAATAAAACACCCTGAAACAACCGGAAATCCCAGAATTTGTACTTTAAAAGCATGCCGTGGCAAGGTCACTGTGCACATATCAAGGTAAATCTATGCTATCATAAGTAGCAAGCTATTCTGTGAAATGAGCCTGCATATCTCGAAAAACTTTATTGATGATTAGCCTTAAAAGGTTAAAATTACCAAAGTGATGAAATCCAGTCAAAAACCTCATAGCACGCTAACAAAAGGAAGGCAATATTTACCAAGATTGAACATAAATTTTAACCAGCACCCACACAAGAAACATAACATGCAGCTAGAACAGTAATAGGAGTTGAACCTTGAGTGTCAAATAAAAGTAGAACATTTTTTCAAAAGAAAACTGTCAACAAAACATAATCAGTAAAGATGTCATTTTCTTCCAGGTGCAAATGTTGATCGTGCAGAGGGGGTGAGGGGACTTACTTTGGGTGCCAATACAAGCATTGATTTCAAGGTCAGTTCACGAAGAAAAGCAGAAGTATCAGAGAACCCAGTGGCAACATGGGGGAAAACCTGCAAACACATTAAAGATATTTATCCTGTTTGTCATGCATCAACATTCAAGACCCATGCAGATGTCCATACAGAAAGTGATCACATACTTGCTCATCAACAGTTTGAGCTGCCAACGACTCCCCAAATTGATCTATGTGCTGCAAAAGGCTAACTCGGATAGCTCGGTCATTAGAGGCAAAAAGCTTCACAATTGTAGGCAAAACCTGAAAAGGGCAATGTTCTTATCTTGTGTTGTAACATCCTAAGCCATGATTACTAGGATGACAAAAACTAGCAAATATTGGATCAAAACAAAAGAAATCAAGACAAACCTTCACACTAAATTGGTCAGCCGGAAGCCAGGAACCCATCTTTAACAACACAACCAAGGCTGGTGCAGCAGCTGAACCAAACTCAAGCGCAGAAGCCAATACAGGGAGCAACTATTGACAAAGTAGACAACATATAAGCATATAAGCAAAAGCTGGGCATCATAGATTCCAATATTGACCTCCACACCTTTTTCAGGACTATCTCACAAGGAAGCTGCTCGACTATGTTTGGGAGTTTACGGAAATAGCTATCTTTCTCAACACTGTCCTTTAAATTAAGAACTTCCATGAACTGTATGGTCTCTACTAGTTTGTTCTGGAAAAACTCTGAAAATGAAGAACCACAATTGTCACTGCAGCTTCTTGAAAGTAATCCAAATAAATTGACATAGAATTGCAGCGTTAAGAACAAATAAAAGAATATAGGCATCAATAAAATAAGTTTCACGACAAATAAAACAGTAGTGGCTGAAACGATGAGGGGAGATATATTGAACTTACCACTGTTATCAATAAGTTTAGAAGGATTCAGTCTACGGGAAGGTGTAGAACTCAAGAGCCTCTGGTAATCTGGAAGTAAAGACTGCAACAAAATAAAAGGAAACCGATGACTTTGTAATGCACATAAACTATGCAGTATGCAGAGATTTGGCAGAATAATGTTCTACATGCCAGACTTCAGACAATGGAGAATTGATGGGAAAACTCTAAAACCAACCCAGAAAGGTCAATAGCCAAATAGAGACAAATTCAGGAACCCGATCATGCAAACTAACCTTTGGAATTGAAGCGATGTTGCGAAGGTCCTCTGTCCTAGTCAGCTTTGCACCACAAAAGAGTTCATAAATTAAACATCCTGCAATAAGTCAGAGATCATGTTTCTGGAAATGTGAGTCTAAAAACATTTTGCTGTTAAATTCTGCTAGAAGATAATTTAAGGTACTTCTTGGATATGAAAGAGGCTCAGTTTAGTAACATAGGACAATTTGGAATGTATGTGTTGTTGCCTTGATTGAGTTACTTTCCCATTTTCTTTAATGATTATTTCTCATTATTTCATCATTTGGGAAATAATATTAAATAGAGAGGATATGCAGCAAACCAAACATAACTAAAAAAGCAAACAACAGAAGAGTTAGGGTCATCTTGTCTAAAGTGCAAAAGTTCAGTAATATTTAGCATAGAAGATTTGTAACTATGATACAGGCACACACAGAGATACCCATCAATATGAACATTAACTTTCACAGTTTAAGTATAAGGTCAAGTGCACATCTGGTAAGGAAATATTAAACAGCTTCTCTACTTTAACATGAAGGAAAGGAGCCATGATATTCAGTATAAGATGCAGTGAGTTAGCTCTGCTCACCCAATCCCCAGGAATCAATTGCCCACGGAGGTGATTTCCTAATTGACACCCAATCTGATTTTGTAAGCTCCATTGGCTTGTACTGTGTTCCAACTAACCATTCGAATTGCTGCAAAAGGAGCATACACATGCAAAGAAAATAAGAAATATGTTATATATGATATATCTCCTTCTATTTCACTGATTTCCCCTCTTATTAAAGAGTATCAATTCCTTCTTTCTAGAAATATTCAACATGTGATAAAATGGCAAGCTTGGTGTAAAAACATTTGTTGCCATACATTTACCAAACATGTCTGAAAGAAAGTCGTAACAGTACTATATCTATAAATAAAGGTGTGGAGTTGTGGATTAGAGTCCTTACCAACATGGGGTTATTAGAGGCTTCATTGTTAGCATCGAATTCTGACAGAACATCAAAAGCATGAAGCTTCCAATCCAGAGTTTGAGTAACTACTACACTGGCCAAGCATACATTCCCGTGAACCTGAAATTGATGAAGTGATGTCAATTGCTAATTTTCTGACCAAAGAACTTCCAGCATTCATTATTTTCAATAATGTGATAATGCATAGTTACAATATCAGTAAAAGTGTGATTAATTTCTTCCCACATGGTTTTGTGACGGATAAGAACGTATATTTATATTGAAAGTCAAATAAGAGTAAAACACCATATCAGCAAAGTAACACAATACAAGTTCAGAAATGAGATGGTCAATGAAATGACATAGTGTAAGCCAGCTGATTGTATTGTTACACCACCGACACCTAGCTTCGCCTTACCGCCTTAGTAACTATTGTAATAATAGTTGGCTCATCTGCATAAAGCAGGATTTGGTATCTAAGCCTCAGAAAATACCTCGATGTTAAGTTGGTTTCATGATCTAATGCCAATCATAACATATACTATTTATAAACCCTAAACCTAATTGAAACCTAAAAAATATGTGAATGGCAAAGTTCCTGCCTGTCACAGCCGGGTAGCGGCCGCAGCTGCATTACACTGCCTTTCACTAAAAAAACAAGAAAAGGCGAATTAGGCCTGCAGAAAATAACTTTTTGTGATGAAAAGGTATTTAATAAGTAGTAGGCTAGTAGCCACATCAACAGCTTGCATTATGCAATTGTATTCTGTTTTAGGGCAAAAACTTACAAGCTTGCAATCGTTGTTGAGAAAGCTCACAGCTTTTGATATCTGATGAAGTCCCCAAGCAAAGTACTCATCTCTGGCACAAAATTTATCAGTCATTCTAAGAATAAAAACATATGATAAAAAAATACAGAACAAAATGAAAAAAATTGCTCTCAAGAAATGGCCAACAATATGGCACAGTAAACCAACATGGTGCCAACTCTGACAAGAATCAGAGCACTAGAATGGCATCTCAGCTGCAATTACCATGGTCAGTTCCTCCAATTCTAGAAATTAAATTTGGTGCTAATGGCAACAAAGAAAGCATAGTGAACAAAAACAAGGCAGAAGCCAGAACAGACTCATTAAGAGTGGCGTTTTCTTCCAATCACCAGGTACCAACACTGATAATTTTATATTTTCAAATATGTTTTTTAATAGCTCAGCGTCACAGAAACTCAATGAAGCTTAGCATGAAAATTTTTCATAAGGGTCTATTTAGCTTAAACAGTTCTAGTCTTTTAAGGAAAAAGCATATTACTCAGATTAAATTAAACAGCAGGGTACTCCACCTCTGCACAAATATATATGACATTGTTAAACGCAAAAGGACAGGAGAAGCTCATGGTACCTCTGCATGCCTCCCAGGTTCAGTTCCTTAAGCTTTTCTGAAAGTGGTGTAACCGGCTCTGTTACAATATAAATTGTATGCTTCATGGCAGGTCCATCGGGAACTTCTGTTTCGGTACTGTGAAGAAATGATAAAATGTTTGGATGACGCACCTGCAATAGATGCAACAAGTCATACACCGAACTAACTTAGCAGGTGTTCACAATGCAATCAATGGGTGGCGACGACTGGAAGAGAATGGAAGACAATGGATGGGCGGCGGCTAGTGATGTCCCTCTCTCTTATCTCCTCTCTGTGTGCTACTGTGTTGTGCTACTTCTATTAGCCTATTAAGGCTTGGATACTGCAAACTGCTCCTGTCCTTTGTTGTGCCACTGTGTTGTGATGTGTGTGCAACTGATAAGATGACTTTGGAGAACAATCAATGGATCCCACTAAAGATGGTAGACAAAACATGGATGCCTCTAACAATTTTGATGAGTTTGCATTGGATTTGGATGACTTTTGATAGTCATGAAGTATTGTCTCTTGTGCTACATTTGCATTGCTGATTTGATGTAATAAAATCCTAGACTATGACTTTTGGGCTACATTAAGCCTCTTTTGTGCTACATTTGCATTATTGCCTACTTTACATTTATATGTCCTAGTGGTTCTAATGTATTTGATTGTTCGCCACACTGATGTGTCTATGGCATCGCCACGCCACACGCCATAGGCGCTGTAAAGTTATGAAGGTGGTAGGTTACCACACTTTGCCACATCGCCATAAAAAGCTTGAAAATAAGTAGGAGTGATATTCAAATAAAAACTAAAGATTTTAAAATGAGTCTAGTAGTCTACCCACATAAATCGGTAAATGTGCGGGCTATCCTGCTAGTTTAATACAAAAACCCAAAAAAATTGAACCAGCATGTAGAAGTACCTCATGCCTAACGGCTAATGCCAAGATGGCATGATATAATAACATCATCATTAATTATTCTTTATGCAGATGTTTTCCTTATTTTTGTTGTACTCTATATTGTTTCTGAAATTCAGTAGTTTATCAACACAAACTTCATTCTCATCTACTACAGTCAGACTTATAGTACAAGTAGATATCAAGAATCTTGAAGAAAATTAATAACTTACAGTCCGTAATCTCTTAACACCATTTCGACCAGCAACCAAGTTCCTGTCCTGAGGATTGCTCCCTGACAGAGAAAAAATTGACACAGGTGACCCATCATCCTGCCAAAAATTAGGCAAGATAACAATTATGTTGGTAAGAACATGTATATATATGTTATAAAACTAATGCAATCAGTAATCATTTGGGGGAAGAGAGTAAGCTGCATAATCAAAGGTTGCAAGAAAAAACACGACATGGAACCAGATAAGCATAAAAAACTAACAAACCTCCCAACTTTGACCGACATCACAACGACAACCACCTCAGTGGTAAATTGATGCAGAAATGTTCTATATTTCCAGATATTAGACAGTAACAAATGGCACTATAAGTTGTACAGTCCATCTCAACTTAAACCATGGCATCCTGAAAGGTTGAGCATGTTCCAAAAAAAGAAATGAGTCGTTGTTTTTTTAGTTCATTAATAAACCCCCAACCCACAGCTACACTAGGCAGAATCAGCCAACTGAGGCCTCCCTAGCTGAATGAGGAGACATGATCTACATAAGAATCAGTATGAAGCATCTAATGTCACATATATCGTCAGCAATGTGCTAAAAGCTACAGCGTCGACTGCAGAACACACAGGCATGTGACACATTAACCAGTCAATAAAAGATAAAAACTGACATAATCTCCAACGTCTCAAGGCAGCAGCATCCAAAAAAACGTATATCTGGATGCTCAGTTAACTCCAAATGAAATCAATAGCATCACCCACCATGAAGGAAACCTCTCGAATAATCTAGATCCACAGCAAAAATCCAACTAATGTCAAGTATTGGCAGCAGCAAGGTCCTCTATCATCAGATGGCATGCTGCTGCACAGCGCACCGACGAACTCTCAATAATCCGACAGAAATTAAATGACACTTCCAAACAAAATGCCACAGCAAAACTCCAGTTCGCTTAACCAGAACAGTCTCAAATCAACTCGGCACTGAGCCCACCAATTCTACTTCCTGAGGTGTTACTCAAGCTAATATCGGCCTAACGCGAACTCCAAATTGTACCCGGAGGCGCTCGCCAAAGTCCCCGTTAGAACAGGGCGCACGATCAGCTCCAACTCAAACTTGCTCGCCCGGATCACTCACTAGCTTAGCTCCAAAACAAAACGGTGACAAACCGTGCATCTCCCTCGTCTTAAGGGGATCTAATAGGTCCACCTCCGATCGGGAGCCAAGGGAAAGGAAGGGCGCTGGCGAGTACCTTGGAGGTGCCGCGGTGGTGCGTCCAGGAGCCCCATGCGGAGGCGTAGGGCTCGCCAATGGTGTAGGGGAAGTCCTTGATGCCCGATCCGGATCCCGCGACCACCTCCTTCAGGAACTTGAACATTGTACTATATGATTCCGGCGTGTTTTCCCTCGAATTTTTCCTCTCCCGATCTGCCTCGATCGCCTCCTCGCGCTGGCTGGTGCTTCGTGTGCCGGCGCGGCGACGAGGTAGATCCGGGCAGGACGAGGCGTCGGGAGAGGCAAAGGGGTCTCGCGGCTCGAGTCGACCTACCTGCAAAACAAGGAGATGGGAGAAAATCCCAAATAATTTGCGTTTTTGCCTTTGCCGGAATTTTCATTTAGGGTGTGTTTGTGTTTATATAATCTGAAGCTAAAATAATTGATACATATTCTAAATCTAGATTATAAACAGTGCTATAGTATGTAAAATTTAAAAAATGAACTGAATACAAAAACTGAAAAACTATTTCTCTATATTTTTATCAGCTAGATATTTAAATCAACCAGCTACACATTACGATTACTAAAAATTAAAACAAACATGCTGGCAACTCAACCATGCAAGAAGTTATTACTGGTATTTTGACAGGTCAAATTGTATAATTTGCACCCTACCATGCACGTCTGCGTTGCATCATGCACGCACATATTGAGGCACCTGATGTAAAATTTTGATCAAAGAACGCATATCAAGATCTAGAGCCTCGGGAATATTTATCGAGTTAAAACCTTTACATCCAATAGTATTTCAATTGTCAAAGGTGTAAGAGCTAGACAAACCTTATGTTAGATCGATTGATTCTGTAAGTATATTTACTATTATGTCTAGTGTGCTTTGTAATGACTTATCATGACTAGTGTCAGTAGTGTGCACTGCGATATAACTCTTTTTCTCTGCTAGTTAAAAGTACAATTCTAAAATTAAATTGTTGTGGAATGAATTATTGTAGCTGTGTTAGTACACTCATTACAATTGATACAGAGTGACCAACCTAAAAGAGAGCTTCTGGATCTAAACAAAAATGAGCTTTTCGATCAGCTAGTGACTCAAGTCCAAACATCCCAAGTCTATTCAAATATTCCAAATATCACACCAGAGATCAAATCAATCCAAGTGTTCCCTTTAAACTATTCTTTGGATCCCAGCCCACTATCTCTCATAAATTCCAAAATTTCACTCCATGTATAATATCGGTAAAAACCGAATGCATATCCTTTCATCCGTCCAAAGTTCATATCTCCAAATGTAACGGTGGCGGTGACCGAAAAAGGAGGTAGACGCTAGGCGCTGAAGCTAGGTGGCGACGGCAAAGTGGTGAGGCGAAGAAGCGCAAGCAGAAACCACGAGTAGAAAATAGTTTTTTTTAAGAATAAGTCTATATAATCCCCTCACATATTACTGATTGATTATTTAATCTCTTAACCTAATAAAACAGGTGTTTAACCCTCTAACCTTTTAAATACTATTTACTTAACCTCTAAAGTGATTTTGTAAACTGATTTTGCCCTGCTGACTTGTCACGTTGGTCACACGCGTCTGCATAAAAAACTAACAGCAATGCCTCCTTGGATTTCTCGTTTACTCCGTCAATGCCTCCTTGTTTACTCCATCGTCTCCTCCTCCCTCCATTCTCTCCTCTCTCTCTCTTCGGCTAGATGAACGATGAGCTGATGACATGAAGTAGACCATCGGATTGCGGTCTGAGTAGAAAGTGAGTCTTCACATCTTGGTGTTGTGGTTTTTCCCCGCCATGGAGTAGACTATCTTTTGCTACTTATTTCATGAATAATTATGGTGCATCTTGTTTGTGTCATGTATAAATAGTTTATGTCTCTAAAATTCTGTTGTGAGGCTTGAGATAATAACCATGGAAGTCTATATAACCCCTATATATTGTTGTCCAACGTGGCACGTCAGCAGAATAAAACCAGATTAAAAATCATCTTAGGTGTTAAATAAACAGTATTTAAAAGGCTATGGGATTAAACACCTAGTTTATTAGATTAAGAAGTTAAGTAGTTAATCAACAATACGTGAGGAGGTTACGTGAGGGGGTGAGGGGGTTAGTAGCTTATTTCTTTTTCTTTCCCGGTGATCGATCGGAATAGGACACCCATGGCCGATGGAAATTTCGGCCCATTCAATATCTAAAAGGCCATCACAGATTGACGGGTATTAAAGCCTTGTATACAAGATTGTCTCTAGGGAATGGGCCAAAATCCATACGGAATTTAACTTCCTTTACTACAAGTACAGGGCATAGACCCACCGTTGGATACTTGGATCCGATCGAAATTCCGTGGTACTGCTACGAATCATGAACAGACTGTTTGACGCTGTCATGAACCCGGTGTAGCGGCAACCAAAATCGCATCTACTGTGACAGTTAGCGTTGCAACAACAATTGCCGGCTCCCGTTCACTTCAATGGTCACATTTACACGGCAGGTCACCAAAATGAATACGTATCACTAGATACCCCGTGTAACCTTACAAACTATAAATTAAGATCACAAGATGCTAATTCAATGTTGAGATTATTTTGCAGTTAAGCCCCTCCACCTCACCCGCCGGCCAGTTTTACAAATCCCCCTGCCCCTTCACCTCTAATCCCACCATTAGATTAACATCTTGTAGCTTTAATTTATAGTTTACAAGGTTACACGGAGTATCTGGTTTGCACTAGATACGTTAGGCATTCCGGCCTGACAAAACAATGGAAGTAGGACATATCCAAATATTGGCTCATGGTCCAACCAGTCAAGTGAATGTGGAGGCCCACTTGAATCAATAGCAGCCCAGCACAAAGATTATTCTCCTTGGCGAACAAGACACCGAAAGGGTTAGAACACTGAAAAATTTAACTATTTATCACTCTAAAGAATGACACGTATTCAAATATCATCCTCTTTGTTACAATCAACCTTTTGCCACTATCCCAGCACAGCTCCTTTATTGCTATTTTTACCATTTTACAGTCTACATGTCAGCAGACTGTTCGTCGGTCTAGATGGCGCCATCCCTTTCGTTGCACACATCGCCCATTTCAGGTGCCGTCGTCCACTCCAAGCGCCGACGTCCTCTCCCGAGTGCCGCCGTCCCCTCCTCCTAGGCGCTGTCGGGCACTCCAGGTGCCATCGCCCCCTCCCGAGCACCGTTGTCCCCCTTCTCCCAGATGCCACCGCCCCCTCCCTAGCGCCGCCATCCCTCCTCCCAGGTGTCACCCCCTCCCGAGCGCTACTGTCCCTCCTCCCAGGCGCCGCCGGCCGCTCCAGGTGCCATCCTCCCTCCCAAGAGCCGCCATTCCCTCCTCCCAGACGCCGTCGCCCCCTCTCAGACGCCACCGTCCCTTCTCCTAGGCGTCACCCCCTCCTAAGCGTCGCCGTCCCTCCTCCTAGGCTCCGCCTGCTCCAAGCACTCCCCACACAACGTCGGGTCTACTTCGCTGTTGGCGGCTCTGTTTGGGCTCTGCGGCTACCCTCCGATGATGCCTTCCACCGATTCCAATAGAAGTATGACCGGTGTACGGGGTCAAGGCCACCGACGAGAGCGGAAGGTGTTCGGCGCTGACTTCACCGCATGGGCGCACCCCAACGAGGCCGATGATGCCATCTGCACCAACGAACGTACGGTGACATGGCTGTTAAGTTGGCATATTTGAACTGCAAAATGGCAAAAAATCAGCTTCTTCATGTTAAGAGTTGTAAAAGGTTGAATGCAATGAAGAGGATACCATTTGAATAGGTGTCATTCTTTAGAGTGGTAAATAGTTAAATTTTCATATAACATATGAATTTTATGTAATTTTTATAAGATTTAATTCAAAATATCTATATTTTTTTAAAAAAATCCTCTATTCAAAACATGTATGAAGCAAAGGTTAGGAGCCCAGAGGCCAGAGCCCACGGCCCACCAGATCTCAAACCACCAAAAATCCTTCCCACTTACGCAGGCGAGAAACGCGGGGAGGCGGCGGGGATCGAGAGAGCGCGGGCGCCGACGGGTCGTGCGGAGGAGGCGATGGCGCGCCGCGGCGGGAGGTGGGCATCCAATCCGGCGGCGCCGGCGGCGAGCGGGAACGTTCGGCGCGGCGCAAACCAGGCCATGGAAGACGCCGCAGGCGGGGGTTTCTCTTCTCCTTCCAGGTTTTGCCCCTCCTGTCTCGGTTGCTGTTAGCTCACTGGCCTGCAGGTTCCTTTCATTATTCCGGCCCAAAGCTGTCCGCCTAGCGACTCCGTTTCCCAAAATTTTAGCCCAGACATTGCAATCAGACAGGCTTGACGCTGAAACCCCGGATGGATTTCTCATGTCGTGCTCGTGCCAGGCCACAGAGAAACAGGAGACTAGATGGCAATTGAGGAATGAGGCATCCTTGCACGTTGCAAGCAGCAACCTCGTACATGTTTGCTACTTCTACATTAATTGAACTACTTCGTTCGAGGTAAGGTCCTGTCTGGAATGTGGAAAAATTTCTCATTCCTGTAGTAATTGAACTGTTTCATCTAAAATTCCCAAACTGTTGTAGATAAGCACAAGACATGGCGCTTGGGAGCTGAACTATTTAGTCATGGTCTCCACTGCACATCACTAAGACAACGCATAATCAAGTGCAGGTTCTCCGTGTTCTCCGTACCTTTCTCTTTAGAAAAGAAAAGCATAGAATCCCTTTCATAAGTTCTCATCTCAAATACTTTCATGGTATGGTATAAAAATTGACGGCATGACCTCGTGGGATGATGTTGACTCGATTAGTTTCCAAATTAATCATTTCCGTGCCGAGATGATTAGTGCGCACTGGGAAGTCTCCGTTACTGTGGTTGTGGAGTAGCAGTCTGAACTCTGGAGATACCGTTGTAGGCATCAATGAAAGTGGTATTACAAAATTCCCAAATCCTGCCTTTCTGCGGTTCTATTTTCAGAAAAGCTATCTGAAGGCATGTCCAGGAGGTAAAACTTTCGACTTATTCGAATTGACCCCTCTATTAGCTTCATCACCGTGCTCCCATCACCTGAAACATTTAAGGATGTCAGTCCTATCACTCTCTGTTCTACTTTTGCACTTCCTAGATTAAACTGAGAAACATCCACTAGTATTCAGATTAATTATGATCAATGTGAACCTACTTCATTGTCTCTAGCGAACAGATCACTTGATATATGTAATAGACTTTTGGACTACGTAGCATTTTTGACTTGGGATCCAAACATAGCTAAAAAAGTGGGAACCGTGTTTTTATGGTTCAGTGAAGTGAAAGGCTCACACTACAAACGATTAGTCCTTTACCAGGTCTTTTTCGCGTTAATTGTAGATTTATACAATCAAAAGATGGTCGGTCAGATGGAGTATAGATGACTAGGACTGGCAGACTGAAAAAGACAGCGACACAAGATGTTTCATTGGTGGTACATTTGCATACTGTTTTAAAAAGGTCATAGATCTCGTATCAAGAAAGTCCCACACACTAACCATACAACATGAATCACATTTCAGTTAACATAGTCAATTTCAATTAATGAACAATATGATTGGGCCCACTGTTTTGTTGGATAATCTGTTCGTGTTTCCTCAGTGGCTAATATGAATACAGAAATGTATATGTCGCCACTTGTACTTTGTGTTTTGGTACATTTCACCTATATATACTTCAGATGTTGGTAACATTTTACCGTATAATTTAAATGGCCTATGATTGCTAATATTACATATGATTTATATAATTTTGGGTGAGAAGACCTAATCTAGGTGGGGAAGAACTATACTTGCAACATATTTTTTTTTGCAAAATTAAAATGTAGTATTGTGATAATTGTCTAGTCTAGAATATGATTAGGTTTATTCCTTGGAATATAGCTCTTTCATCATTGCCATCGACAACAACATTGCATTATCCTTCTATGTACTAATTTAATTTGGAAACATAAAGTGGACGTTTAGTTAATGAACTAGTGAGGATGCCATTCGGCATTGATTGGTAGGAGACAGTGATAGCTAGTTCATCGCCAGTTGTATAGATCTGAAGCTAACTCCGTGCATATTAATAATGAGCTACTTTTGTAACTAAATGTGGCCATACGTATTCATATGCATATATGCTATTTCCTTTTTTTAATAAAAACTTTATTTTTAGTAATTCCTAGACAGATTAGTATTGCCGAGACTCGAGAAATAATTTAGGTGTCTCTTATTAATCCTGCTATCACTAATTTCCAGAGATAATTAGGTGGTGTCACTTGGTTAGCTGTAACCATTAATCACACACGTATTATGTATTAATATAAAGAAACAAACTAAAAATCAGTCTTTGTGAGACATATTTTAAATATAAAAAATGTCTTTGTGAGCGGAGGGACTAATTATTTCTCTACCCACAAGGAAAGTAAACACCTAATTTTATTCAAAAAGCAAATAAGGAAGGACACCTTCTCCCGCAATGACGAGAACCAATAAACTGGGAATGTAACTTAGATCCTGTAGTACGCATACATAAGTTTAAAATAAAGCTAAGATTAGATCATGTGCACACGTCTCTAATTTCTATATGCGTCCCTTGAAAAGGATGTCTGCCTCTTTGGTGCTCTCTGTTCTGAACCTGAAGTCGTTTTTTTAAAGAAGGTAAGGTATTGCCTACTGTATTGATAGAGGAGAAAGTTTATGTACAAACCCCTAGAGGGATGGACCAAAAGGAAGGAAAAGGCTGAAATCGAAATTTTAATTTGGGTCAAATTAATTTGGAGGCATTCAGATTTCAGATCTAAACAGCATTCTTCACGATTTCATATAATTAAGTATGCAGTAGGCGGAACCGATAAGTTACTGTTAGGATCTAAAATCTAATATACATCAGAATGTTAACACGCTGATGAGTAACCATGAAAACCCATCCTGATTTTTCACAAACAGGTAGATAAACAAGTGGAACATGTTTAATTGGCGTGCTTTACTGCCTCCAGAACATGGCTATAACATGTTACCGGTATCACTGACATGTAGGGTTATCATTTCTTTTGACTGTATTTTATGTCACCTCTAGAGACTTAAACAGTGTAACCACGCATATCACATTACATACGTAGGTGAAGCCTGCAAGTGCAAGTGCCGCGTGCACGGTTAAGCCCAAAATTTAAAATTCTGGAAGCAAGCACGCGCGCTCGCGCGCACCTACTCCATGTCCATGCGCTTCTCTGCATCACTAGCTAGACAAGGAGAATAAAACTCATCATCTCCATTTCAGGTCAGTGAAGTGTTCAGCGCTTGCTGCCAGGAATCCACCTGACTCTCAGCAACTTCAAGGCATTTTGCAAGTACCAACTTGCATACATCTCGATCCGTTTCAGGAGGTAGCAAGAGGTCACCACATGACTAAGATGAGCGACAGCATGGTCAGCTACAGTGGATGCTCTAAAGGAACACATAAAAGGCTGCTGCAGCCTGCAGGATAGTAGGGGATATGCCCATGAGAACGCCATTAAAGTAAGTTGAATTCATGCCACGTTATATACGAATTGCATCCATTTTTATGGGCATCATGCTTAAACTGAGTTAGCCACACATGTCTGAATGAAATTGTGATTTGAGTTGCAATTGACAGAAGTGATGAATTGGCCTGCTTGGTGCTAGCTTGTAATTGCAAACGATTTTTGTAGGTCACAGTTCCTATTGCATGTGATATTCCAAGTGAGTGTTTTGATGGTTTTTTATAAAAAAAAATTAGTAATTAACGGTCCGTAGTTTCCTCAAATAGGAAGATTTGTGCTGGCAGAAGAACTGAGTACACATTTGCACCATATATCATGATGGGTACCTGTAAAACCTGTAGAAAATTCAAAACGAAAAACTGAAGAAAACATTTTAAAATGAATGATAGTGCCAAAATAAATACAAAAATATATATATATCTTTTGCAAAATAAAGTTTTGAAACAAAATAAAGATTTCAAACATCTTTCCAAAAAAAAAGGAAATTCAAATTTAAATTTTGAATTCAAATCCAAAAAAAAAGTGAAAACCAGAAAAATCCAAACTACTTTTCCAAAACAGTCCACTTTTATTCTTTTTCTTTCTTTTCTTTTTCTTTCTTCTCTTCCTTCCTTTTTCCTTTCTCTCCTTCTCTTCTTTTTCCTGCGCGGTGCAGTGCTTGGCCGCATGCGCTGTGCCTGCATGCTGGTCGC
>KE372877.1:131277-146737 GCA_000418225.1 Zizania latifolia | reverse complement strand
AAAGTGTTGGCAAGATAAATGTGGGATTTGTTGCAAATCAACTCCCGGTTTGGTGAAGTTGAGAGAATTTGATAGATATTGTTGTTATATTATTACTGTGGGAGCGGATAGAGGTTGGGACCTCTACCCGCGGGATTAAGCACTTAAAAGTTTTTTTTTAAAATAATAATATTAATCCTTGAAGCCTTTGCCGCTCTTTGTACCCTGCATCTATATTCACTTCCCAAGACTTGCTGAGTACTCTTGAGTACTCACCCTTGCTTTTTACCACCCACACCCAGAGTACGAGAATCTTTCTGAGGACAAAGGCAACTACGGGAATGAAGATGAAGATATCGCAGCTGAAGAACCAGAAGATTAGGGTCTCGGGCTTAGTCCCCAAGTGTGGTAGTTAGACAGTAGTTCATGCAATGTTTTATAAGCTTGAATGTTGTATTTGCCTGTCGCTGCGAGGTATGCCTCCTAATGCAGCAGTGTGAGACTCTATGTGATGTAATAAGCAGGTCTGCAATGAAACTACTGCCGAACGGAACGATTTTATTCTAAAATTCGTTCGTCTTCGATAACGTATCGACTTGTTCATTTCGACGATATTTCCGAAATCCGGACGGGTCGTTACAGTACCAGTGGAGAAAATACGGACAGAAGATTATCCGGGGCAATTTCTTACCAAGGTGCGTGCTCAATCGATTCAATTACACGTAAAGTTTTTTAGTCAACAAATGTCTCCTACGGGGAATAGTTTGTCTGAGAGGCCAAAGTTGGAACAGTCACATTATTAGAAAGCTGTGCAGATCCCACTGGTGATATTTCTGTACATTGTTAGAATGCATGGTTCGTGAGAAATTATGCTCGAACTAGATATCCTCTTAACTATTCTCACACTGAGGACGCTAGAGCTGTTCAAATGACTTGACATAAACCATAAGAAGAACATGCGAGAATGGCAGCTACATGCACGTTCCATCTAAGCTTATGCAGCTGCAAATAATTCAAGTGGAGTATCAAAACCGGCTTATACAGGCTTAGAGCACGCTAAAAAGAATGAAAGGTGAAGGGTAGTAAAAGAAATTTGAAGACTTAGTAGAAGTAATATATCTACCGCCCACACAAGGTCAGGATTTTACATCAGCTCCTAATAAACAATGAATAATTCTCAACTCTTACCTAAACTGATACACAAATATATACCAATCCAAAATAATATTGAAATCCGCTGGCCGGCTGTAAGTAGCTAGCGGATTCTTCCCTCATTGGTTTAGTGCATGTGATTGATCCCTTTGCAAGGCTTCCATATTATTTAAGTACCATGTGATTGGTCTCGTTTGAGGGCTTTAGGAACTTAACAATTGTTTCAATCAGGAAAGCTGGCTTTCTGGTCGCATACATAGAGTTTAATTGCCGGTGCGCTTCAAGCAAAAAAGGAAAAAGAACATAAATCTTGTGCATGCATGTGTGGTGTATTAGATTGTGATGCCCGCCTTGCCAGTAGCTACCTCATACCTGTAGTTTGCATCAGGTTGTAAGTTGCAACGTTGACCTTTAAGTTGTCGTATATCTAAAAATCACATGTCCAAATGGGAGCTAAAATTTCTTAGAAGCACGATAAACCAAATGGGTAAAAACGAAACCAAGCACCATGATGCTTTGAGGGAATCATCATGCTGTGCTGTATGCAGTCGTGTACCCCACGGGTTGTTTATTTAGTCCAAAATATGTCTATTATTTTCCAAATTAATTAACATGCATGAACTGACGATCAGGTATTTAAATGATCTCCAACTCAGCCTGCCTTTGATTACACCAAACTTTTGATTTGTTTTGTTCGCTATAATTGATTATCCATTGTACCATACTAACGAATCTGAATAAGGAAGTGGTGTAACATCCACGCCCCACTGCTATTTTTTAAAATTGAATGTTGTCTAATTAGCAATATATGCAATGGTTTTTTTTTCAAGGATACATGAAGATTTTATCAAACTAGCTTCTTCTTGTAATGATGCATAAGTAATTATTTACTTGCGAAAAATCACATCATCATCTTTATTTGCACCCAGCACAATTTTGTATATGGTCACACTCAGAATAAACTTCGAGTTATTGGATACCGGTGCTTGCCCCGTAGATCATGCTGTCTGAACAGTAGTTTAATTTTACTCAACATTAGCAGCAATTGCAATTTCTGCAAGGGGCCAGGAAAACTGCAATTGTGGACTGAGCATCATCACATCTCGGGAAGATTTAGCTATTATTATGTGAAGCCTGCCTTTAGTATGAGATTTCGAGTCCATGTTTAGGGACAGTATTGAGTATAACTTTAATTGAGACCTATTTTGAACTAAAAGCCCCCGAATTCCAACGTCAATCTATAGGCTAATCTTTAACAACTAGCCAACTACATGATATAATGTTGACGTAATTGTTGCTTTATTAGTTTTTGTATTTTCAGAGCATTGTATGCTTTCCCTCTATGCACGATGATAAATTAGTATTTTAATTAACACGATACTTAAGCTAGGCCGGCATAAATTATGTAGGCCATGGTATACACTAATATGATGTAGTCCTACTTACATATGAGTGACACAGCTGGTTCTAGCATTAACAGTAAGTACTATACTAATGAGGATGCTAGATCCTTTGGGGTTGGGTGCATGTGGTGTACCGATCACACATCTGGGGATACTCCCCACATTGTAATATGTCCCAAGCATGCGTGCATGGGAATACTCCTTTAGGGCTAACAATGCATGTCGGTATGATTAACAAATTCTGAAATAAGTTGTGGACAATGCCGAGTGTTGTCATGTGTCAAGTTTTTGGCAGCCACATGCATGTCGACCACCTCTTTTTTGAGCATTCTTCCGTTAAGGCATGCAAAAGTGACACTAAACAACTGTAATAAGCATCGTCTGATTCAATGCAGGTGCTACACTGCTATTATAGGTGCACATACCATCTGGATCATGGCTGTCCAGCGAGCAAGCACGTGGAGCAACACAACTCGGAGGACCCGCCCTTGTTCCGAGTAATCTACACCAACGAGGAGCACACATGCGGCACTGGCATTTCTGCCTCGCATGAAAGTTGCAGCTCTGCGATTTCGCCTGCGTCGCTGCGGACCGGCATCCGACGACCTGAAATTGGAGTTCGTGGTAGTCATTATACTAGAGTCTCACTGGATCGAGCCTCTGGATTTAGCTTGATTCAAAGAATCTACGCCCACTAGTTGAGTGTGCACTAATTCAATCTATATCCATGTATATGAAAGTGTCGCCACGTTTTCCAGCCGTCTTTATTTAGCTCTATATAACGAAAAGCATATACGGCTCTGCAGAAAATATACATGTTGATCTAGATATCTAGCTAGCTTATGGACATATGTTTTTTAGATAAGTAAATTAATATATTACGACCATGCATGACATGAGCTAGCTTATGGACATAATCCCATGTATATTATTCCCTTTGTCTAAGAATATAAAACATGTTTGTATTTTTTAACTTTTAACTAATAAAAAAGTTAGAAGCATATATTTTTATGTTATATAAGCGATACAATTGAATTTATATATGAAAATATATTTATACGATATTAATTTTATAGTTATTAATAATATATTATTAAAACATTAATGAATCAAAGATTTACGATTGAAAACCACATTAAAATTATAGAACGGAAGGAGATTGGCTACTTTTGCTACCGAGTCCGACAGGTGCCTTATCATTTAATTTCCACCAATTTCCACGTATTCGTTTATGGCTCTGGCCTGATTACCCTGGACTTACCACTTGTCTCACAAAATTAAACAAAGCTCCGATCGATCAGCATCTTCTCCTTTGTGCTTTGTGAGCGGCATCGTGTTCTCTGATTGGATTAGCTGTCTCGGTCTTTGAGCCGCCACGCCCTTGTTTTACTCACGAAGGCTTTTAATGGAGCGCCCGGTAGATCCGCGCCTCGATCGACCGATGACTCGGCCTCGATCCCCTTGCATTGCAGATACACACAAACCTGGGCAAGATTCGATCGGCGAAAGGGCAACAAGATTTGTTTATGGCTGCTGCCACTTGCTACTGGCGTTTCCTCCAGGGAGAGCCTGGCACCGCGCCCAAAACCACGTGCGGTTTTCCCCAGATTTTAACTAATCCTCGTCGGCATCGACACCCTGCTCTCTTCAGCTTGACACTTGCACTATAATATCTCTGCTCTTTCTTCGGCCCCGAGAAGATAAGCTAACGATGTATATTAGCAATTGGATTAGCTTAGCCATTTCGGTCAAATAAAGTAGATGCTTAATTGTACTCGTCAGTTGTCACTGTGTCTGCTCCAACGAACCTCTTGGTCGCATCTCAGGTTCTCTGCTACACTACACATCCACCAAGGAGCAACTACATTGCCATCTACTAGGAAATGCACCAACCTGACAAATTAGCATCCGTTTGGTTGCCAACGTGACAAATTAAGGTAATGGATGTAGCTAGATAGGTGATGACAGCTATTTTTGTTCATCGGCGAGTGAGGAATATAAAGTCTACTATAAAAATATTTTCAAATCTTTGCATTATACAAATAATTTCAGATATACACAAAACTACATTCAGCTACTAACATATGATTAAAATATTATTTCAACTTATATTTAACAATGTTTCACTCTTTTTGTTTATTTTCGATGTTGCACTCCACTTCTCAAGATGTTTTATCTATAAATATCAAAACCCATGTACAAAAGCTTATGTAAAAAATCTGTATCTAAACATTTGATTTAAAATACTCCATATCTTTTACTCATCGTAACAAAAAAAACCACATACTCTAGTATTGAAGCTAACACAGTTCTGTTGACGTGGCCGGGGCCCACCTGAAGGAGCCACGTCGGCTGCTTGCGTGGCCTGAACGCGAGCCTTCTAGCTCGAACTCTAGGCGGATGTGCACATAGCATTCTCGATTCTCGTTTCTCGAAGTCATGGTCACGTACAAGTCGTGTTCTCGCGCGAGCGAACGAGCGAGAGATCGACTCCGCGCCGGGGCAGCCTTCCGGGATGCGCCATTGCCGTGGTACGGCGCCGCGCGCGCGAGCGGTTCCCAGCAACCGGTCGGACATTGCGATCTCCCCAAGGCCCTAAACCCCAATTTCCCCCAGCCCTATGCGTGGGCTAGATTCCTGCCGCCGCTCCCTCCGTCGGCGTCGGCGTCGGCGCCGCCCGCGCCCTTCGATCGCGCGGCGGCAAGGAGCTCCAGATCTCCTCCACAGACAGGTGGACGCGGGCACGCGCGGGCGCGCGGCGCCAATGCACCTGTGGGCTGGGCACCGCGCGGGCGGATCGACCGTCCCTCTCGACCCCTGCCTCCCTCTGCTCGCCACCGATCCAGCGGCCGTCCCCGCCGTGTTGCGCCGCCCCGCGGCCCGGCGAACCAATGAGCTAGGTCTTCGCCATTTGATGAGTTGCATGATCCTCCATCGGCGAACCTCCCCCGAACGATCAGGGTAAGGTAATTCTACTCCGCTAATTGCCCTCTACTCTGCATTTCACTTTCATGTCCAATCTGTCGTCAGATATATTCAGGGGACTTAGCTTAAATCTTATTATATGTGGGATTTAATTAGGAACCCGTAACGATCGATGAAATGATACGGACTGCGAAATAAAAAACACACACATGTGAATCCAGATAAGGATTAGATGTCTAGATCAGAAAACAAGCAGGAACAGAGACTGAATTTCCAATTCAGTTACTGTCAGAATTCACCAGCAATGAGCTGGATAGGCAAACAAGCTTACCGATAGCCAATAATAAATCTACAACCGCAGTAGTTCTGCCCCCAGACAATGCAAACCGTGTTAAACAAGAGCGACGAATTAAGTTCTGCATGTCTAGTATAGACAAAACCAGTAACAGCCCTTCAGATCTTCAGATCAGATAAAGTCTTCTATTCATGAGCAATTCTCCCTGATAGAATACCCTGCAGTCTTCAGCACTTCGCAGCAAAATGTTGCAAGCTGCACCAAAACGTGGGAGTGGCTCGGGATTGGTAGCCTCCACCGTCCTGGTTAACGATGGCGTCAGTATAGTAATCCCAATTGGCAATACATCTAATCCACTGCCACCCCATTGTTTATATCCGTTTGCTGCAATTTGCCTGTAAAAAACATGCACGCATCGCACCTGGACGCTTACGTAAGATCCAGGCTCATCAAGGACTCAATAAACAACAGGGCAATCGATTTTTTTAGATGGATAAGGACAATCATAGTAGTACTGTACTAGTACTAGAGAAACCATCCACAAAACTAAAGAAAACGAAATGAAATAGAGAGTATGCATAGAGCAAGTATCTGTATCTGTATACAACTATACATAAATACTGGGCAAGCAAGTTAAATTAAGGGAACAATTTAAAGAAGTCGAGAAGGCCAATCTTGAGGCCCATATAATAGGCACATGATTAATAGTTGGGTAGATTCATCCGCTCGAATCTATGATCTGTAAACATTAAACATATCAAAAGACCCAGCAACGCCTCTTGACTTGACAACAAAAACGAAACCATAAAGTATTGACCGTGCTTGTACCGCACGCTGTAGAGCACGCTAGCTTAATATTAGCCACCTCCTCCCAAAATTAAAGTCTCCCCCTCCGGCGAGCAGCTCGAAAGCGATACAGGTGGCTGCCCGTCTCCTTCTCCATTTCCCACTCGCCTTGCTTGCTGCTGTTTCTTGCTAGCTAGCTAGCTGGGAAGAATGGCGTCGCCGCGCCTGAAGAGGGAGCAGTCGTTTGATTTCGAGGAGGCCATCAGCACCCAGGAAGCCATGCGACCTGCGTCGGCGTCGTACAGCCCTCCCGGTGGAGCCTTCGGCATCTCCCCGCCGGAGTCCTCGCCGCGCGACGGCCGGAAGAGAAGGTACGCATGTACATATAACACCAATACTACCTCTCTGCTTGCTGTCTTCGTAACCAAATACACATGGCAACAAGCTGCTAGCTGTTTGTTACTACCTAGTACCCACTTGTGCCTCTTGCTTGCTTCGTTTCGTCGATTCATATATTTGCCTCTCTCCGGCCACTTCTTGTTTACCTCTTGCATGGGTTGATTCTTCATCAGATTTTGAAACTGGCTGCTAATTTGAGCTGTGTTTCTTTGCCCTTTCTCTTTGTTCATCTCCTGAATCTGCTAAAACAGGTAGGTTATATAGACCAGGCCTTAGTTCCTGCTTTCCTCGGTTGTATGCCATTATGGGGAAATTTTGGATAAATTAAGGAAGAGGAAGAAACATTAATTAACATCGTCATAAACAGGTGATATTAGGATCTATAGGGGTGGGTAGATCATGTAATATATTGCAACTTGGATTTAATGGTCTACTGCTAAAAAGAATGCCAAGAACTCTTATTGAAAGTGATAGCGCCAGCGCGTCTGCAGTACCTAAAACAACTGATTGAAAATGCCAATTAAATGGATGTATAATGCCCATTATCTAGGTTTTTCTTGCCTCCATCTTAATTTCTTCCTTTGAATTATCCTATCTATGAGCCTGGCTATATTTCATGAACTGAGGTAAAAGCTGAAATGCGGGACATAATGTTGTTCAAAGTTCGACTGAGATTCCGCACTACAGTAAAAAGTTGAAGCATGGAATGCTTAAGAAATTATACTTATTATATTGTCGATCGGTACTCATCAAACATCATATATACTAATAGCCATTTTGAGCATTCTCCGTATTTTCACCAAGGAGATGCATACATATATTCTCCTGCTTTCAATGAAGACCGTTTCTTTTGACACTCTGGAAGCCGAAGTCACATTTAGTCCCATTTTCTTAACCTCTCCTTGCATCTTTGCCATAGTGGAGGGCTCCGCCCATTGCTAGAGAACCCTAGATTACTACTAGTAGTCCAGTACTAAAATTGGATACTGCTTCCTGCACATTTTAAGCGTGCTTATAAGAAGAAAATAAAGACTGCACATAGGGGCCTCCTTTGTGATATCACATAACTGTTATCATCAAATCAAATTGTATTTTTCCACAGCTAGTATTTTATGACTCACAAGCATATACTTTTCTCCCAAACTGGTAAAATTAAAGGAGACAGGAAAACTAGTGTCATGCATGCACATCCATGTCGGCAGCATCTCACAAACCATTTCTTCTGTTTCTAAATCCTAATTAGGTTTAAGATATTTCCATGTACATGAATATATGTATGTAGTTATCATTCTCTCATATACAATCCCATCTTCCTAACTATACCAGTGTTATCCATCGTCCTTATAATTAAGAAGCGACCTTTTTTGTAGTTTTGTGTGTGGTAGCGTTACGTTAGTTGTTCGACTTATTTTAGCACTGACCTATCAATCCTTGATGCGTTTTTCTTTTGTTCTCCCCAAACCTCAATGCAATGGCCAATGGCATAACTCCATTTTTTCTAAAAATAAACTGACCATTTATATATATATGTGTGTGTGTGTGTGTGTATGCTGGTAAACATATTTTTTCTATGAACATTAATTTGTCGGAAAGAACCATTTCCTTCATGTGAGTTAACTACATCTTCTTGGCCCGAGGGAGTACTGGTTAAAGACGGGTGACCATGCATGTATGAAATGAATTGGTGTATAACCGTGTTGGCAGACTACTAGCTTATTATATAGATATAATTAATGGTCTATGCTTACCATCCTAACTAATTAAGAACATATTGAGTGTGAAGTACGTCGAAACAGGAACTGTGAGCAAGATATATGTAGTCTCCGCGCATACACCCTAGCTAGCTAGCCTGTATATACGTCGAAGGCTGTGATGCCGCTGCTAGATGAAAACCGTCCCATCGAAGGGCAATTGCCAACGCAATGAACAGTAATTCTAGAGAGAGGATTGCACCATCTATATGCCTGGAGAAAAGATCTACGCCCTTGATGCATGCACGTTCGGTGCAGTGGTCATCCAATTGTCATTGCTAATAAACAGTGGCCAGAGAATTAATTAAGAGAGTAATTTCACAGTTCTCGGTGAGGTATCATAATTTTTAGCGTTAGTTTTGGTACCTTCTTAAAGACTATAAAACCTCCCTAATTAAAAAGTTCGTGTGAAACCATAAAGCCATTTGGTAAAGAGGATATTTAATCCCATATATATATATGTATATACGTCGAAGGCTGTGATGCCGCTGCTAGATGAAAACCGTCCCATCGAAGGGCAATTGCCAACGCAATGAACAGTAATTCTAGAGAGAGGATTGCACCATCTATATGCCTGGAGAAAAGATCTACGCCCTTGATGCATGCACGTTCGGTGCAGTGGTCATCCAATTGTCATTGCTAATAAACAGTGGCCAGAGAATTAATTAAGAGAGTAATTTTACAGTTCTCGGTGAGGTATCATAATTTTTAGCGTTAGTTTTGGTATCTTCTTAAAGACTATAAAACCTCCCTAATTAAAAAGTTCGTGTGAAACCATAAAGCCATTTGGTAAAGAGGATATTTAATCCCATATATATATATATATATATATATCCACTCAGATTAATTAAATCATAGCTAGTTTGTGTTACGTGTAGGTATTTAGTATTTCTGACTTTGCTTCATCATAAGATTAATTTGTGCGTGTGAGAATTTGAAGTGCAAACTATTCCATAAAGATTCATGCATGGTTTGGCCATTGTGTACACCCCTACACCAAACATTTAAATTTTGGTGTTGACAGATGTACTGATCGACATGCATTATTAGGATATAGCATGATACTGTTGGCGTTTGTCAGAAGAGTGTATGGGAACCGTCGTACTCTCATACAGTCCTACTAATACTAGATATATTTTCATAGCTGTACGTCCACAGGTTGGGTCAAAAAATGTGAGCTAAAGGCATACAACATGAACATCTAGTATCAAGAACGTGATGTGTTGAGAAAAAAAACAATGGCGACAAAACAAGCATGGCAATATGGAATAGTTAGTTTTAATTGGTGAAATTGACCTCAATTTCTTAATGCAACCTCAAAAGATTATTAGTTACCTTTTTATAGGTCACGGCACTTTCGAGGTTTTTTTTACCCTTGGATCCTACCCTATATAAAAGAGTCCATTAACGAAATAATCTACCTTCAAACCCTCCCATATATCTGTAGTTGCTTTTACCTTGCTTGCAATTAGATTCTCCTCATCTATCTTGCTCTTTACGACCAGTGTTCCATATTTTGGTTTGATATTTCCTAGATTTCGGTTCCCTCGGTAGGCAGTATCTCCGGCACCAGAGAATTTCAAATTTATTTGAGTTTAACAAAAGGTTGCTCACATTTGCTTAGTCATCCAAGCAACTCTATTTTCAAGCAGCCATTACAACAAATAAAGCGATGTTTTTCTAATATCAGCATCTGCATCGCGTGTGGACAATTATTTTTGCTAGTTTTAACTTCATAGCAACCGTTTCATTTAGTTTCGTAGAAGCATTTGTTGCCCGAATTCAAGTACATATATATTTATAGCCCACCTTAATACTCCTACATTGATACTACTCGTGGTATCTTTCATATGTTGTTTATCAGTCATACAGTTCTCTATATTAATTATTCAAGTATATTTACGCATTTCTATTTCTATGTTATTCTCCCTCGTCTATCATAATATAACAGGTTTCATTATGTTTTTGTAACAACATATGCAATACCACTTCCTAACTGGTCCGCATATGGTGTATTGCTGCAGAAAGGATAGACCTTCATGGGTGAATCATACGTTCACGCCTCATTTTGATGGCCACTTATGGCGAAAGTACGGCCAAAAGAACATCAAGGACTCTGCCTTCCCTAGGTAATTAATTTGAGGTTTTCTCCTATCATATTCTCATTGAACGGTGTATGCCTCCTCACCACTTGATCAGAGGCAAAAGATTTGAACCAAATGAACTAAACCCTCCAATGTCGATTTTTTCTCTAGTCCTTAGAGGTATTGAGAGTTACCTATAACTCATAGTATCAACCTGTATAGATGGCATTTGGCTCTTAGACCTGGTTTCTATTCATCGAAAAAATCTCTATATCTTAATAGAGGTATTATACCCCTAGACAATATAAACATCAGTACATCCCAAGGGTCAGAAAAATACTTAAGGTCAAATTTAAAAGTAAATTAATTTCCAATCCTACCCCCACTTTGGGGTTGGTTTTGGTTTGTGGCTGATTAAAAAATTATCGAGTGACTAGTATATGTGTTATTAATATATATGATAGACTAATACTCTAGTTATCAAGCACTAGTTTTGCAATTGCAGATTTTAAAGAGTGTTCCCGGCAACACGTTGGCTTAACGTGGATCCGTCCTAGTTTTGGTATCGCCATTCGCAGATCGCAGTGGGGAAGTACAAGAATAGCCGAATAGGAGAACTCAGCATTTAGAACATTTCCTTTTATTTCCATTGAAGCCTGATGCATGGTTGGCTCCAACATTTTAGACTGTACGAAGTAATAGTACAAGTAAAGAAGTCCAGAGACCAAACCTATGGATAATTAAAGAGGATCACTAGATAAGTATATACGGAATTAAAATGTGCTGAAATCTTATTCATCCGTGTAAATTAATGGTACGTACTGCAGGTTATATTACAGATGCTCTTACCGCGAGGACAGGCAGTGCCTCGCCTCCAAGCTGGTGCAGCAGGAGAACGACGACGACCCGCCAATGTTCAAGGTCACCTACACGTACGAGCACACGTGCAACACCACGCCCGTCCCGACTCCCGACGTCGTTGCCGAACCGCCGGCGACGTCCGCAGGCGACGCTTACCTGCTCAGGTTCGGCTCCGCTGGCGGCCACGGCGACCCGGAGCAGATGGATCAGCGAGAACGGCAGCAACATCGTCCTGCCGCCCGCGGAAGGCCATTCATGATGCTGAGCTTCGATTCGAATAGCCATCTGCACGAGCAGCCTGCGTTCCCGTCCGACCAACTGCCGGCGGCAGCTTCGCCGCCGTTCACAGCTGACGCACTGCCGCCGCCGCCGCCGTCCACGATGGACGGTGGAGGTGACTTGTTGTCGACGTGGGACTCGTTCAGATATGGTTTGGACGATGACCATGCCCAAATTGGAAGCCATGTTTACCTCCCTGATAATTGCAACGGTGGTGATGATAATTACTGCTGATCGATTGATCGAATGTGTAACGCACTGCAAATTCACGAGTCAAGACCTTAAAATCAACTGTAACCATTTGATCAGGAATTAAGTAGTAAAGGAGTATATTCTTTGTGGAGACGACTCACTTATGGATGTTCACTTGCTTACTATTTGAGCAGGGAAGAAGGTTTCATGCACCGTATGTACGTACACCTAAAAACAAGGGGCATACATAATTCTAGTAGCAAACGACGACACAATTCTGTATATAATTGGCCTTTGACTCTTGGTAGGTACGATTAGAAGATCTCACACGTAAAACATGAGAAGTTAGATCAGTTGAGATTCAACTTTAGAGCTTAAATCAGTTGAAATTGATCTTATATCAGTATCTAATTGCTACTGGAGATTGAATCATAGGATCCCAATTATTTATAAATTGAGGCATGCATTTTGATTGACTAGAGGTCGAGCAGAGATCACTCATTGACATCAGAGGGATCTGCAAGTTGGTGAAAAATAAAGTCCCTGCTGCGAATCAGCGAATTGTTTATAAATATATTTTTTTTGAATTTGTAAATCTAAATAGCGCTGTCAAAAAATTACAAAACTAGATTTGTCGACATTTGAAATGTCGATAGAAGCCTCTATCGACATTTAAAAAATGCCTTTACAAAAGTAATTTTTTCCTGTCGATAGAAGCTATATTGATATTTTAAATATTGATAGAGGTCTAGTTTTATAATTTTTTAACGACCATATCCGATTTACAATTTGGAAAAATAAATATTATTAATAAAAAATTCGTGAATCAGCACTTGACCTGTACCATGTTCAGAATCACATGCGGCCCAGTTTTGTACTAAGGCCCGGTTCCGAAGAGAGGTTGGACGGATTATCGTAAGACACTCATTTTAAATTGCTAAATGATGCAGTTCTCCTAAAATTTTCTATATTTGTGCTATTTATCAGTTTTTATCATTATATTTGTTCCTTTCAATCTTGAGCTAAACCATCTACCATCAACCATCTATTCTAAACGGTGACTAATTCTGCGTGACATCTCAATGCATGTTTCTGTCCAGTTTTTATGGCACAGGAGTCAATGTCCGACATTTCTTCTGGTAGTGATGTTAGAAAATTAAACAGCACGAGCGTTTGAAAAATTCATATACATTATGCAGCTAGGCCTGGCCACTGACACGATCTATTGCAACTTGCAAGGCTTGCAGCATATTAAATTAAGTTGGACTGTACTGTTTCTACGACCATTTCATATGTCAAACTCTGTTCTGACTTCTGACGGCCGGAAGCAGATAATGAAATTTATTGTGGACTGATATGTACTGTGAGAGAGAGAGCACAAGGTAATCAACCTATCGAAGGCCTTGTTTTAGTTTATAATTATTATAATCTAGTTTATATGTATTAATTATGATAACATATGATTAAAATAATTATGTGTTGTTTATTAATCTAGATTATTATTGATAATATAAAATATTGTAGAACCCTTGAAATGAAGTATTGGAATGATGATGATTTATAGTTTGGTTACGAGATGACATTTAATAATTTCTACTCAAGTGTAATGAATATTTTAATATTTTAGTCTTTTTTTAAGGTAATAAATTAAAAAAGTTAGGTTTCATCGGTTTAATTACTATAATCTGTTTACATATTGTAATACATTGTCTTACATTTTTAATAAACAGGATCTAAGATAATCTGTTGATTGATCCATCGTTCAGAATACCAGAATCAATTGCCCCAACGTTGACATCTATGATCAACATTAACTAATGAACACGGTTTGAGCTAGTCAGACCCAAATTATGGTGAGATGGTGAAGTATCTCTACCTGTTTCGGCCTGTCCATATAAATTCTAGCTTCACCGATGCCCACAGCTACTCAAGCTAAACTCCTGCAATACTTGGAGAATTCTTGTTAGGGTGTGCTCAAATCGAAGGTGGTATTTGGTCGGGAGACCATGGAGCAACTGTACCGGGAGCTCGCCGGCGGCCACCACCTCAGCGCCAAGCTCCACGCATTGCTCGAAGGTCCACTCGATGGCCGCGGCCAGGAGGAGGCCATCGAGGTCAGTCGAGAGCTCGGGCGAGTGTTCACGGTGTCTCTGTACATGCTGAGACCTTACAGCAACAGCAGAATGGACGAAATGATCAGGACGGCGCCGGAGACGATGGGGGACGACGACTGACAACAACATTTGCCTGCACACCCCGACCAAAGATAAGCCTAACTGATTTGCTAAGGTCCTGTTTGTTTTAGCTTGGAATTATAGTAATTCAGTCTATTTTTATAAGTTGAAATAAATAAACTAGTTTATTATAATTTAGAATAAAATTATAACAATCCAATAAACTAGTCCAAACTAGTTTTTTTTATAAACTGGATTACTATGATCTCAATATAAAACAAACTGGGCATAAGAGTGCTTAACTGCTTGTGTTAATTTCTTCACTTTTTTGGGTTATTCGTTCAGTGTATGTTTTCTTGATTAATTACTTCGTTGTTGCTAATTAATAATTTGATATGGAAAAATATAGGAGAGAAGAGGTTACTGCCATCAGAAAGGGTAGAAAAGATCAGGTGGTTACGAGGACGGAGATTACACCGTCGCCGCACAAGGATGGTTACCAGTGGAGAAAATACGGGGAAAAGATCATTCAGAACAGCAATTTTTCAAGGAGACTAGTGCGGTTTTATTATGGGATTGACTTCTCTCGTAAATCTAGGATATCTGAATGCGCATGGTATACACGTTTTCTAAGTTTAGCTAATCATAAGCATAATTCCTAAAAATATATGTCACCGCTCACCGTCAAAAACTATTTAGTCTGTCGACCTCCAGATATGATAAGCCATAAGTATTCTTACCAGCATAATACCGGTGACAATGTCCAAACCGAGTCTTCGTCCTATCAGATTTGATATTTTAAAATATAATAAATATAAATATTATACTATAAAATATTAAATTATATTCTACGTCTCATCTCATATTACGAACAGTTATATACCGAATCCATTAACTAGCAGATAATTGAATATGCTTTCTGAAAGTTCTCATAGCAACAATGTACATTGACTTGACTACTACTGGCGTCAACATGGTCAACCTTAACCTTCGTCAAACACGCGTACATACTCGATCAAGATTCAAGACCACATAAAAGACAATAGGTCACCTGCTGTCTGTTTGTCTTAATTAACTCGAAACTAGTTATCTCTTATGGTACCTAACACGTGCAGGAAATACTTCAAGTGCGCGTTCAGCCGCGACCGGCGTTGCGCGGCGAAGAAGCAAGTGCAGCGGC
>KE372877.1:113339-130903 GCA_000418225.1 Zizania latifolia | reverse complement strand
CGGTCATCGTCCCGGCGGCGGCAGCGGCGTTCGTGCCTTCCGCGGGACACTCGCCGAGCGCCGACGGGTGCGTTGCCGAGGAGGCGGCGGAGATGGACGACTGCTTCCCGTACGACGCGTCAATGTTTTCTCCCGTTGAGGCGGCGGCTGATCACCACCACCTGTTGATCAGCAGCGGCGACGTGCCACTAATCGGCACGGTGTCGTCGGTGTGGCCGAGCTACACGCGTCCATGGAGTTAATGAACTAGTAGCTGATCACCTATCACTATAAGTTGACGTTGAGTGCATGATTAATCTGGAACGTCGATCATATGGTACAAAAGGGAACAAAAATAGTGCATGGAACCTCGTAGGACGCCATGCGAATGTACACAGTGATTGTGACATCAGACCGACCGATCGAACGTACGTGAACACGTGCGTACGAGGACGAACAGCCGGTAGTCGCCGCGGTTTTCCTGGCGTCCTACAGAGGAAACGTGTTTCAGTCTCTGGAGGCGTAAATGATAAATGCATAATGTGGACTAAATATGAAACGGGTATAATTATTTTATTAGGGTAAATAAGTGGGTTAAATTGTTCACGTGTGTCTATTAGGAAAAAACAGTACACATCAGGTAGGTAGGTATGGATATAGTTTCACACTATTCATATCCGTCACCTAATAAATACCTAAAATACTTATAGCCATTCATTTATAGCACATAAATTGAATTTGACCTAATCCAACTGAAATCCTACCGTAATAGAGCTAGAGTAGTAATATCAGACACCAGTACACTACGAGCCATTGCACATACTTGGAGTTGGCTTGGCTTCGCATAGTCACATCAACCTCAGACGCTCTCACATTCACTAGCATCAGCGCATCGCATCGGCAAGCCATTATTGCTTGCCTACGTTCGCTACTCACTGTATGGATTTGGGTTACCGGTCAGATATATTTTACTCATATGAGTATAGATTTGAAGAAAAAAATTATTTCTCTGTATGTATACGAGTTATCTAATAGGATGGTTTTTTTTAATAGATATGAGGTTTAAAACAATCAAACCGGATGATACAGACCTATTAACATTTTAATGTGGAACAAGATTGAAGCCGGACAAAAGAAACGCATGCAGCAGCGTGGGGTTGCAGAGTGCAGACAGGCACAAATGCACTGTTCGACGACGATGCGCCATCACCGATCAGTATCCCCATGGAATCATTTATTAATCGGCCTGCCTCATGAAAAATGTTGCTGTCCTCGTGGAGATTTCCCTTTTCCCTCACCAAACTTCCGCGGAGGAGCATTCAAACGGCCTACTCCTCTGCCAGCAAAGACGTCGCCCCATGGCAAGGCAATGTTTTCCACGCATGGAAGCGGAACAGGTCGATCCAACATGATCCGGTGGATTTCTCCGTCGATCGGCAGCACCGCGGCGGCCGGCTAGTCGGCAAGTAGGACACTCTGCCCGACGCACACAAGGGCCGGGTGACGTCGCCCCCTCCGGCGCGGGGAGTGACGCGCGCGCGCCTCGTGATGTCCCCATCGAGATTCACATGCCGCCGCTGCTGCGCTTGCAGAAATTAAAAAAACAAATCTTAGATAAGTTTTAAAGTTTAAGTTCTCTCCGGGAGTTTTCATCTGAACTGACACTATATAGAGAATTAAGTTTTAACGGTGGAGTAATAATTCAAACATGTGATATTCACGAATAATACTTTAAAATCCACCTTACGAAATTTATTACCACGCTTCCACTCCTCATCCCACTCTCACAGGTGGTAGTACCCACCCGGTCAACCAATGGTTGTGTAGTATTATTACTATCACTACTTAACCAATCTAATAGCAAACTGTTACAAGCAATGATTGAACAGTATGATCAGTATTACTGATCATATTTAATAGTTAAATGATTTTTATAAATTAGTGACGGGCGAGACAATAAAAAACATTATAATTGTTACTATTACCGTGATTTTGAGATTTTTTTTTCGAATTTTTTTTTCTCATCCAACCCACAGATTGCAGCAATCGTGCGTGATCTAGCGAGGGGCGGCCGTGTGTGCGAGCGAGCGTGAGTTCACATGTCCGTGTTGCCTTTGGCCTCTCCTTTTCGGCCACCCCTTTCCTTTGGCGAGCAGACTGAGACCAGTACGCTACTGGTAGTGGCAAAGCGAAATAAATTCCTTTCGGTCAAAAAAACCGAGATAGGGTCGCTGTGGCAATCGTCGCGATCAGTGGGTGAACCTGAATAGTGAATTCTGTCTTCAGGCTATGCATCCGTAGTTAGAATCCGACACGGCTCGCCTACTGTAGCAGGCTCTGTATCGGCGTACGCATGCATGCATGTACAGATGTACTTACTGCTACTTTGGATGAAATACACAGGTCTTGATTCAACGACAGTGGCGAGCACTGTTCGCAAGGTGTGTGTGGGGCGTATGAAAAAAACGAAAGTACGTGTAAATTTTGTCTTCTGTTTATTGGTGAAGATGGCATGTTACATGCATAATACATGAGCTAATGTTTAGTGTCCCTTCATTTCATAGTAGTACTATACTAGTATTATATACTTGAGAGACGTATGTATGTGCGCAAAAATCACGCTACTTTGACGAGAATCAATTAAGTGCAGAATGCAAGTACACAAACCGCGAGCTAGTGCAATCACAAATAGTTGCACTAATAAGGTTGATTAATTTTACAATTTTAAAATAGATAATGTCTTGGACATCTATATATATGCCTAGCTATATGTTACTTTATTTGTTTATATATTTATAAAAAAATAATATATGAAAGTAACTTTCATAACAGATTTATTGATATCATTTTCATATATTAACTCTTAACATTTTTAATCTAATAATAGGCAAATTTTACAATACATCTAAAATATTATAAATCACTTATTTGTTTTGATATAATGGTTAGAATTAAATATGATGATCTATTATCCTCCTTCTAGAAACTAATATGTCACCCTTATTTTTTATATTTTTATAATTATATATTTTTGTTTGATGTGGTAGAAGTTTCCTTAATTTTCCAACATTCCAAATTTTTCAGTGCATGGCGCCTCTTTTCCGCAATCTTCTAATTATTTCTGCTGCCGCCTGATTTTTCTCGCGCATGCATTGCGCCTCCTTCCTTTTCTCCAACATTTCTGATTTTTCTCTCGTTTCATTTTATGTTTAATCCCAAATAAAATCACCGATCTAGATTAATATAAACTATTATTTCTTAAGAGATAAATATTATACCGTAACCTAGCCCTAATAATAATTTAAAATTTGGTTACGGTATCTTTCTTTTAGAACGGAGACACTAATTAATATATGTAAAATGACTCGTGCATATGTAAACAAGTAGTAGTAAATCCGAATCCAACCGTGGATGGATATATATGCACCGCAATTAATCATATCGACGGAACGTGAAAATGACATCGACATCCTGCCATGGAGATCCTCTCATCTCTCATGCCTCAACTCTGAAGCGTCGAATCTCCATGATTCGATGGATGTCGCGCAGACGGTCTCACACGCCCTCAAAAGTCAAAACAGCGTGCCGTCGTCGCGTGTCCCGAACGAGTTAATGTCAGTGCCGAAAGGCTCGAAAAACAGCGCGTCCGTCACGTCGTAGTCCGTGACGTCCAGCCCCTCGCCGGCGCTGACGTCGAGCCCAGGCTGCAGCTCAGGCGACGCCGCGACCAGCTGGGAAGCCGGCGCGGGCGCATGCGCGGCGCCCGCGCCGACGCCGACGCCGACACCGGCACCAACACCGCGGGAGTCGCCGCCGTCGTCGTACCACTGCCGCCCCTGCAGCACGCTGGCGAGGGACGACACGAGCACCTGGTGCTCGCGTTCCTCCATGGCGGCGCGGTCGTCCGCCAGGGTGCTCTTGCGCCGCCGCCGCGTCGACGTCTCCGGGAAGTAGTCCGGCGCTGCGCTGCCGCCGCCGCTAGCGCTGTTCGTCTTGTCGGGCAGCTCGGAGGCCGCCGACGGCTGCTCGCACGTGTGCTCGTGGGTGTACACGACGGCGAACAGCGGCGGTACGTCGTCGTTGTGCTGCTGCACCTGCTTCTGGGCCGGGCAGTTGCGGTCGCGGTGGTGGCTGCACCTGTAGTATCCCCTGCACGTGTACGAAGGAATCGAGCAGTGAGTAAGATGTAAGAAACAATTAAGATTCGTGTATTGTCACAAGGCGGCGGCGGCAAGCTGGTGACGTCACTTCGAAGGAAAAAACAACGGCTAGTGACGTAAGAAAAAGATGCCTCTAATAAGATTCCAGTCCAAGCCAAATAACCCAACTCTACCTTTTGCTAACTCGCAGAGTTCATAACGACACACACAGATAAACACAGTAAATTCACTCGCGCTACAGAACGTGACAGAGGACAAAATGATCACGTGAAGAAAACATGACATCTTCCTACTTAGATAAACATCACTAGTACTGTCTTTGAACTTTGATTTCCCCCATCTGAATACCTGGTAAGGCTTTTAACTAACCCTGTTGATGATTCGAAACGTGTGGTGATTAGCCCGGCGGCATAACACTCTACACCACGCTGTACGCTTGTGTAGTTAATCTACCATGTCCCTGTACGCTGTCTCTAGTCTCTACTCTGTACTACAAGCGTCGCGATTCGCGATCTGGAAGTACTCTCCCGTAGTTTTCGATTTACAGCGACATGGTAGATTAACTCGATTTGTTGTAGCCGCCTTGCGTAATTATGGGAGCAAGTACTTGTTCTGATATGAGCAGGGTTGCTGATTAGTGATTAGTTAATCCCCTGAGGATAAGGTAGCTAGCTAGCTAGGGTTTGGGAGAGAAATTAATTAACCTTGGGAAGTTGGTGTTGTTGATTTTCTTCTGCCCGTACTTCTTCCACTTGTACCCATCTTGGAAAGGAGACGTTGTCAATGTTTTCCTGTGAATAATGCATGGAACGAATTAGATCTACGCGTGATTAATGATTGGGTAATTTGACTAGTTAATCTTGCATGTAGTTAATTTTGAGCAATTACGTGCTACGTGTGCGCTCAGCCAGTACGTCGACAACTCACTTTCGCGGGACGTTGTCCTCTTTGCCGCGCGGCGGCGCGCCGACGGAGATGGCGGAGTCCGGGGTCTCCGGCCGCGGTGAGGTCGCCGGGGCGCGGGAGGACGGGGAGGCGCCGCCCATGATGGAGAGGCAGACGGTGAAAGTGCGGGACACCTCCCCGAGGATGAATGCCGCGGTGGCTTCGGCCTGGCCCTGCCCCCGCAGCACCCGCATCGCCTCCGCCTGCAGCCGCGCCGTCAGCTCGTGCCCTCGCGTCAGCTCGCGTACCACCGCCTCGTGCTCGTCCGCGGGGGCCCCGAAGCTAACACCGCCGTCGCCGCCACCGCCGCCGCTCACGGCGAGGCGGGACTGCCCCTGCATGGCCGCTGTCAGGATCAGTTCGTGCGTGCGCGCGGGCGGCCGGCCGGCCGGTCCGAATCGTTGGCACGGTGTTGAATTGGGTTTCTACGAAGTCTCGAGCTGGTGCCTGGCGATCGAGGCGAGGAGTTGGTGGCGGGGAGGGGCGGCAGAAGTAGGGGGAGCGTGTGGTGGTGCTCTTATAGGAGGGCCGCGGCGGCCGGGTGGACCGGGGAAGAAGCCTCGTCGGAGGTGCACAGCTCAACCCAAGTTGTAAACGCTTTACGCGGAGTCGTGGACTTGGCGATGGCTGTATACGGAGTCTTTCTTAATGCCAGTGCTACTCAATCGCAAGCGCCGATAGATGAAATTTATGATAATTATTTAGTAGTCTAAATAAATCAATTTAATGTTAAAAAGTTAATAAATGATTTTAAAATAATTTTTAATAATATATAATGTTTTAAAAAATTATCTAGAAATATGTTCAAACTTAGAGCATCTGTAAGAGAGTTGCTATTTTTTTACCTAAAACCTTATATAGAAATCATCATAAATTCTGTTAATACCTAAAAATCAATTAGTCCACAACGACATCTCTATAATTTCAATTTCTACATTTTAAATAAAATTAGAAAGAAAGTTCCTACTTTTGAGAGAAGCGAGAGGTGATTTAGAGGATCACTTAGAATAAAAAATCATTTAGAAACGCTGTTGCAGCGTGGCTTTTTTCTCTCTAAAATAACTAAATTTAATTTTAGAAAGCTAGATAAAAGCACGTTTAGAGACGCTCTTAAATTAACCGTAAGACAAGTTTAAAACTAACTCTAACACAATCACATGCATGTCTACTTACGATCCTTTCTCGACCTTATTTGCTTATGACAATTCGCGCCACGCTTAAAATCTTTATATTTTTGTTCGAAAGCCTTCTGATTCGCTTATGAGACGAGCTCTACCTAAAATTTCTACATACCTATATCAACTTTCTAAACTATTTTATTTGATTTCCACTGCAACATAACTATATTCGAAGATATCATAATCTAAGTCAGTGGCGGTGCTCGAACCTAGCTTCGATCTAACCACATGTTCATTGTCGATCTAACCACCTGATTACAATCGGTCTAACCACCGTTTATAGGCTGGTTTGACTGTCAGTCTGATCGACCTCTCTAACTCCATCTAGTTGTGGATGTTGACATATACAATATACGTACGATATGTAAAGTACTTCATATACAAGTAGACAACATCATTGGCCCTTTGCATAGTTTGTTTAGTCAGTCCAGGGCCGCTCTCCATTTCTCGTCCATTTTGCAAGCTTGATTGCTTGTCATTCGGAAACAAGAAGCTGAACCTGTCGCCGGTGAATTAATTACCCTGCAGGCAACAGGTATTCACAACTATGCTAATCGTACTACATGTGCGACCCGCAACCGTGACGCATGCGCGCGCGAAACTGACCACGCGGCCGCTGCCAAGCGTATGCTGCTGCTGGCTACTGAGACACAGTTTGACCGTCAGGTACTGTTGGTCTGCTGCACCGGAATTGAGATCCTACGGGAGCCGATCTGTGCCATTTCACTGTGATCTGACGGTGCTCTTTACCGTCGGATTGCTGCGGAACGGCGCAGATTTTTCCAACTGCTCTCTGATATGAAGAATCCTGACGTCAGGGGATGTGAATCTCTGCACCGACCAGCCAGCTAGCTTCTGAAGCTATGCAAGCATGGTCCTGGGTCTAAACAGAGCAATGTTTCCATGTTTTTGATGGAGATATCTGGTGACTCGATTTGTGTGTTCTCGCTTTCCTGTTCATGCAAGCATGCATCCATTCACCAAATGGTGGCCAAGTTTTCTTCAGAGAATCTCATGTTATCCGGTCGGTTACACCTCTGTAATGTCTGCATCGACGCGTGTGATCTGCCTGCATGCCTACCCCTCTCCATGCCACATGACAACTGAAATTGAACGCTCTCGCTCCTAATCTCCTACCCATTGCTTGGTTACAGAATAACTTTACCAAATCGGTTTTTTTTTTTAAAAAAAAAGGACACAAGAACTTACCAAGTCGATGAATCGCCGACCAGGCTGAGGCGTGCCCTTTCTACCGTAGATGGTCATGGCTTGGCATGTTAGCGTCCATTGGACGAATTCAAAGTCACTACATCCAACATACTGACTGTTGAAATACCATTTTTTCCCCAGGGAATGATCTTAATTCTAAGCTTGCTGCATCGTTCAGATCGAGAAGTACGCAACAACGAAAGCATGCAGATCAAATCCGTATTCCAGGGAATGATCTTATTCTGTCGAAGTCGTCCAAAGGTTTGGGTCAAATACGGAAGAGAAATCATAATTGGTCAGTACTCCTACTATACCTACGTCACTACGTGTCTCAGCTCTTATAGTCACGAGGGTCATGTACTCCATATTCCTCGATCGATTTTGGTCAAACACATTGCACATACGTGTTTGTAGCAGGAGAACAAGTTTCTCGCAGGGACCTCGAAGCTCGAACTACCGTGAGTTACGAGCAATTTTATAAAAAGAATTGCATGCAGGATTTTGAGCGTAGTTTTGTATGGACGCGCGAAACTAACTACTGTTTATTTGTCGTGCATGGATTTGGAAGATTCTGATGAAGGCCTGCGCGAGTTGACATGGAAAACTGGCGGGTCAAATGCGTTGGCGATCCAGGTCCAAGAAAATACAGACCGGTGAACTGGTCTTTAATTACTCAGCGTCGCTGTTCGTCTGCTTCGTCAGCTCGCCTAAGAACTGGCCCAGCTCCCGAGGTCGACTTCGCGGCCGTCAGATTCTCCGGAGCACGAATCTCGAGGGGGGTATGGGGGAATCAAGTCAAGTGGTGGTGCCCGCGGACAAGAAGAAACCTGACGCCCGTTGGATGTGCATCCAACGGTGAGAGCGGCTTCAAACCGGAAAGAAATCGTCCGATCCGTACGTATTTGGCTAAGCCAGCGATTTTCGTCGCCTTGAGCTGTAGCACACGGTAGGTCGGTAGCAGTAAGCAACGATGCAGGGGATTTGTTTCCAACGCGTATGCATTCGAGCAAATGATGTGAAAATACATCAACTGATCAGCATCAGCATCTTGTTGAGCGCGTTAGAGAGATCGTTTGGTTAACTGTAAAACATATAATTGGCCATGTGCCTACTGACAGAGGCCAAAGATATAAACCATTTTCATTATCTAAAAACTATAAAACATATAAAACTGTAATTAAGTTGTGCATGCCGCTGCCCACTAACATTTGTCCAAGGTTCCGTTGAACCTTGCTCCAATGTTACTTTAAGGTTGTCGGGAATATGATCCCGGGCTACCTCCCGAGTGGTTTTAAGCCGATCAGTCAACGATCAATGCCCGCTACGAGGACAGTGACGGAGAGCTGAAGGCGTCCGAGTCCAGTACTCGGACGAGAAGCCCTCCCGACCACCTGAATTCGGACAGTCCCCATTAAGATCTAGGCTGTCATTAATCTCTATAATCCCGCAGTTATTAATGCGGTTATCCTCTGTGTTATTACCCACAATATAACTGTTTAAGTCATTAATACGTTATTAGTAAAAATTTATTCATCATTTATAACTTCCGATCTCTCCCATATAAAGAGATCGGAGGGAGCCTGAAAAGGCAAGTTTGGACGCATGAAGACACACATCCAAAAGGTAAATTCAGACTCATACGATCTGAAGTACCTATACGCTAAAGGCTATTCACGCCCGAAGCACATTCCATACACAGGATTAGGGTTATTATCCTTCGGGAGGCCCGAACCTGTCTAAAATCCCCTGTCTGTCTCTTTGATCGAGATAACCATTAGATCATAGCACCACACCCCCTTTTAGCCTGACAAAAAACCTCCCTACGGACACCCCTATAGGGTACTGTTGTCTTACACAACGACAGTTGACGCGTCAAGTAGGGGCGGAGTGTGCGTTTGTATTTTTTAAACTGATCAAATGGCTGTTGTTTGTAAAGTTAGCACCCAGGTTCTCATTGGAGCCGTGCTCACTTTCAAAAGTTTAACTTTCGTGGGTGATTGCATGCACCAACTGGTGCAGACTACTGTCGCCCCGATGAGGGCGAAATCTTCACGCACTGCGATAGTGCGTTCTTCGGTCTCTAAGGTGCCTGAGCGCTCAGCTCCGCCCAGGGCACCTGTTACGAACCTTCGGGCGTCCAAGCGTTCAGCTCCGTCTAGGGTTCGTCCGCTTCACGCCGCCGACTCGCCCGCCGACTTCGTCATCTTCGTCGGACCAGAAGGGCAAACGGTCCAGCGGCGTCAATTCACCAAGGTCATTTCCAAGCGACCTCGCCACCAGGCCGCATCGGTTAAACCGATGCTCTCTCCAAACGTCGTTACGACGATTACGGGGGCTGTCTCCGACGATGAGCCTTTCAATTCCGCTGAGTCTAGCACCGCACCTCTTTTAGCCTGACAAAAAACCTCTCTATAGGCACCCCTATAGGGTATTATTGTCTTACACAACGACAAAAGTCAACATGGAGATCCAACATTTTTTAATGTGACCTGCCAGTCTTCCGCATGCCAAAAGTGGCACTGATCGAAGAGGTTAATCAACCACTAAACTAATTAACTAGCTAGCTAATCAAACCAGTTCGTTCAACGGGGCATCAGTATACTAATTTACCAAAAGAATAAACAAGCTAGCGTTGCCAGTGAGAAATAAAAGTGTGGACACCACACTTGGTGCATGCCTAATCACGCTATTCGAGCATCAAATCAAATTATACAAGATTTTTGGAAGACCGCACAGTCATTGTTCTGATGCCCCAATGAAGGTCAGCTTATGTTATGAGCAGGATTTGTTTGCAAGCAAAAGACTAGACCCGATCATTTGGATGATTGGCAGGTAAAGTAATTAATGTACTTAGCATGTCACTGTAAGATCCACATCCGGTTTATTAATTATTAATGTCACGTATCAAAGAGCGATTAATTAATGTATTTTATAAGTTTGCATGTATATAATGATATATAATGATGCATAAGTTCAAAACGATCTGTTAATCAGAAATGCAGCGTACACAGGACAAGATTTAGCACGTTGGATGGTTCTCTTTTGGGAGGCAATGTACGTACACAGGGCAGGATTTGTGCCTGGGGCTAAGTACATCGAATGATTTTCTTTTTGGGAGAAGACATAAAGCTCACCTGCTACCTAGCTAGTTAGATACACAGGGTTAACAAAAATATTCGGTGAGATTAACACTCGGTAACCGATATACCGCTCACAGTCGGTATCAGCATACCGACCGATTTTATTTGAAATTAAAAAATTTCTAAAAATAGTAGATAAATTAATATGATTTATGGTGAAATTAGTTTTCAAAAATATTGAACCATCATAAAGTTATGAACCGAGCAAGATGAACAAAATTATAAAATACAAAAATAATTTATTTTTTAATCTTCTTCACTCGTTATTGTTTGATTCTTTGCATGCACACCTCTTGATTAATGTTATATATTTGATCAAATAAAATATCATGCTTAATGAGTATAAAACAAATATTCTTGCTTCACGTGGTTTATAACTAATGTCTACAAATGAATACAACGCCGCTTATAACCAATGGAGCCAACAATGATAAGTTATAAATACTCGAATTGCCAATTAACCATGTTATTTTGTAATTTGTATTTTATTGTAAACTTATAAAATTTGTGGTATTGTAAGTTTTCTATTTATCTCAAAAGATAATTTTCTATGATTTTATAATTTTTATTTTTCTTAAAAAATATCTTATCAGTACCGTAGTAATCGAGTACGGTATCGTAGTTACCGAGTTAGTACCGAACCAACGGTAACCGAAGTGTATACCACGGTAATCGAATTTAAAACCGTTTCGTGAACTAATCTGAATTCAGATTTTAAAATGCAAAATTTGATCGAATTTTTTCGGTAATCGTTCGGTAACCATGATAACTACTGTCTCGAACTTGAACGATATCTAGTCCTAAAACAATTTTGTTAACCGTCGATAGATACAGTCAGCCAGAAGATTGCTGGATCTTTAAAAAAAAGGCTAAAGCTAAGCCTTTGGTTCACTGAACTCTCGATTCCGAATCACTCGGAGCCACGTGGACCACCACGAATCTCTGGACACTTGCGGCGTCGCCTCATCTCCTTATTCGGTCAACACTCCATGCGCGCATATGCATGCATGTGAGTGTGAACGATCATGAGCTCTGATACGTACGTGTGCACGTGCGATCGTAATTAAATTTTGGTTTAGCTTCTGCTATTGTTTACTAAGAGAATTAAAGCGTTGATTATACGTTTTGGCAACTGCTACACCCCCAATATACTCGGTGTGACACAGTTTTTTTTCTATCACCAGGCGTTTCCGAGCTACTGGCTCCTCGCTCTTCGATGGTCTGGGCTACGAGGCTGCGACGGCGAGCGAATTTTGATGGGAGATTGACACTAACGGCGACCTCACGGCTGCGCGCGTACGGCGGAAGCAGAGGGGAATCACGCTGACGAGCGGAGGCAAGAGACGGGGTGGGGGTCTGGGGGAGATGGGGATCACTTTGACGCGTAGCGCGCGCTCGGCTCGTTCGCTGGCTGAATGGCCGCGCTGCCAATTGCCATGCGGCTTCGCGCCGCGTTCCCGCGCGCCGTGGGGCTCTATAAATAGTGGGGACACGTACGACGCGACGTTGTGACTTTAGTGCATCCAACGCGGACAAGCTCAGGCATTCGGCAGCGGTTATCCTACATGTCCAGGTCGTGCTAGTGCGGAGTGAGGAGTTGGGCAGAGCGCGCGGAGACGGTACGCTGGTCGATCGGAGAGTATGGCACTCGGGAGCCCCGCCGCGGTGGTGCTGGAGCTGATGGCGATGGGGCAGCAGTCGGCGGCGCACCTCGGGGAGCTGCTCCGGGCGGCGTCCCCGACGCCGCCGGGGGAGCAGCAGGAGCTCGCCCAGGAGATCCTCCGCTGCTGCGGCCGCGTCATCGCCGCACTGAGCGGGGGATCCACCGCCACGGGCCAGAAGCGGAAGGCGGCGGAGCTCGGCGCCGCCGCGATCTCCTCTCTCCCCGCGACGCCGTCCAAAAGAAGGTGCGTTAGTTCGAGGGGCTACCGCCTACCAGCGGCATTTCTGCAGGAAATTTTAGGCGCGCGCGTCGCGGGGGTTTCAGAGGTGATTCGTGGTTTCGCAGGGGGCGTGGCGCGGAGGCGGTCAGAGAAATCAAGAGCGACACGACGGAGGACGGCTACATCTGGAGGAAGTACGGGCAGAAGGACATCAATGGTTGCAAGCACCGGAGGTGTGTGGCTACAGAAGAACGGGGTCTCCCTTCCTCTCGATTCCGTCGTGGTAAACCGACCTGATGGTTGGCTGATGCGTCCGTGTTCGTGGCAGGCTCTACTACCGGTGCGCGTTCAGGGACCAGGGCTGCGGCGCGACGCGGAGGGTGCAGCTCCTCTCGCAGGAGGACCTGCCGGCGTTCGTGATCGCCTACTACGGCGACCACACGTGCAGGGATGGCGGCGCCGCGTCTCAGGAACAGGCAATGCCTCCTACCGTCGTCGACCACGGCTCATCGAACGCCTCCGCCTCTGCCGCCATTTGGAGAGGCGCCGATCGGAACATGGGCTCGCCTATGCCGGCGTTGCTCGCCGTCGAGCCGAGGAGTTGCGAGGGCGACGCTCCCAGCGATACGTCGCAGGGATGGTCGCCCGCCTTCTCGTCGGAGGTGGAGGTGGATGCGCGGGGACTTGGCGTGGCCGGAGCCGACGAGCCTTGGACGGTGTTGGAGTTCTTGGATGGTTTCCGCGACTGGGAATCCGTCTTCAATTCCCCTTGATTTTTTGGTCTCCATCAAATCGCGATCGATGCTTCAGTAGCAAACTAGCAATACCAGCTGCCCCAGTGTACAGTAACCCTGTGACTTTGAGAAATGCACGAATTTCCAACTTTATAGGAAACCGTAGCAATCCTAAGAATTTCCAACGTTCCAAGCATAGCCTTAGAGCAGGTTGAAGATCTTCTAGCAGTTGGAGGTCTTTAGAATCTATAGTTTCCTAAAATAATTTAGATTTTCTCTCTAAATTATAAAACTTAGTAGCTGGTTTCTCTATATTTTTAAGAGTTGCTTTTCTATATTCTTTTCAGTTGTTTATCTATATTTTAATTAGCTATTTCTTGGAGCATTAAGCTCGCTGAATAGACCTAGAATTACTTCTAACACCTTGAAGGAAAAAACAAATGATACTTGCACAAGGAAAAAGAGGTGAAAGGGAGGGAGTAACAAATGACGTAGCTGAGGCTCTGAGCGAGCAGTTCAAAGAATTGCAACTTCCAACCATTTCCAGATGAGCGGCCATAGGAAAGGAAACACATGGACGTCAATTGTCTAGGTTGAAGAGTAAGTTGAAATACAACTTACATCTCATTTTAATCTCCGTTTGGTTAGAAAAAGAGAGAATGACGTCGTTCTAGTTTAAGGAATATTCTCCTAGATTCAGGCTATCTCTATCCTGAGAATTTTCTCGGACGCAACAGTTCCGCTCGCACTCGCGCGGCGAGGTGACACGGCTGAGGCGGGTGGGGAGGCTGAGCAGCGCACCTCCTCATCTCCTCCTCCGCAAGCGGTGCGCCCACCTCCGATCTCCACCTCCACCAGCGATACGGGAGTTCCCTAGCGTGTCACGGCGGCGGTGCTCGTCGCGCTCGTGGCGGCGGCGACGGCCGTGAGGGTATTGGAGGAGGAGGCCATCGATCTAGAAAGCCTTGCATTGGCGATGGCCAACGTGGTGGGCATCGTCGCGCCGGGGCGTGGGCCACCGTGGCATGGAGAGCGGAGAAGAGGAGGCAGGAGGCAGAGAAGGGGCGTCGGTGATGGTGAGCGGAAGAACAATTCCATCCTAACAAAACATGATAGATAGGTCGGAATCGATCTCATCCTATCAAATTAGGTTTAAAGAGGAATAAAACCATAGGATGAAAATAACCGTTTCATTTAACTTGAGCCAAATGCACCCATAGGCCCATATCTAACGCATTATTACTGTAGCCAAAAACTGGCGACAATGCCCCGTGTTGACGGACTCGATTCATTCCAGGTATCTAAAAGTGATAATGAACAACGTGTTTGGTCAAAGGTTAATGATCAAATGGTTACATTTTAGACCAAAGGGTCCAGCTTTTTATCAAATGGTTACTTTCACCACCAAGCCTTGCCTATTGCAGTGGTGAGTCCATGGGAGACCACGGTTGATGCAACGAGCAAATCACAAATGTTGTAACTTGTAAAAAAGCAGGTAGGTATCTGAAAGGATCGTCTGATCATCACGGCAACAAGTATCATCTGCCAGAGCTATGATCATCAAGGTCAGACAGCAATATCACTGCTAAATAATTTTGCTGGATTTCACTGGATGTTGAATGTGGTTTAGTCTTACAGCACAACTACGTAGCATCAAATAAACAGAAACGGAAAACAGCTAGGTACAGCTATGACTTTCCAGGGCCATTTCTTATTGTTGTGCAAGGCGAATATGTATATTACATGAGGAAAAGAACTGAGTGCAATTGCGAGGGGCGAGTACGCAGGCAAGTCTTCTGAACCCAAGCGTCAATGTCCACAGCCACTTAAGACTAATGACAAACAAGGGTTACTTGAGTTTGACGGGGATGGAAATGGAAAGCAAACGGGCCACAATCATATCTTCAAACCCAAGTTCCTGTGATCATCTGTTTCATCCCAACGAATGTATAACCTAGAGAAATGCCATGCTGAGTTAAAAGGAAACCAGTTTTTAAATCATTTAAGCATACTCATCATGTAACTAGTTCAGTTAACAAAGCGCAAAGGCATGTTCATAGTCCCATCTGTATACTGTACTATGCATAGGGAAAGGGCATGAAACTAAAATATATGCCAAGAGTGTTACCATATTAGTTCTCTGGATTACTCTCGGAGCTTGGACCTTTGTGGCCACCAGTCACCATGCGACGAATGTAAAAGGCTGCTACCATTCCACTGCAGCACAATGCACAATTCAAAATTAGTCAAAGATGATAAGTTGATAACCCTCATACATATAACACGTGTTTCTTCTATATAAGTATGGCTATAGTGGCTACACAGCCCCAACAGCAAGTGTTGGAACACGCAAGGAGCATTGCAAACCATTGAAACATATTGCTACATGTCTGTGAGACAAGACTCAGAGCAAGTATAAAAGCTAAGAGCTCACTGACCTGAGAAAGACGGCAAAAATATTTGGAAACCACCCGTACTACACCATTAAAATCCAAAAAAAGTTCAATTAAATTCTGGTGGTGATAATAAGTTGGAACATTAAAAATTAGCAATACAATTGCAACCAAAGCTAGAAATCCTACCTGGAAGAAAATTGATAATTCCCTGAAGAAGATGACACTTGCAATTGCTGCATACCACAAGTCAAATATGTCAACAAATATGACAGGTAAAAGAATAAAAATACAATGACTTACCAGAGTTCAATAAGCAATTTAACAACTAATTGTTGGGTACAATATTCAACATGCGATGAAAAATTCTTAAACTCCATTAAGACAAATAATTAGAAGTTGGAGTGTCAAACAAATTCAGACATGCTCATAGTTGAGGTACCCTGTTTGATTTACTTCGAACTAATCTGGAATCTGGATGTACCTAGTGAGTAGACATGTCACAAAGAAATAGAGAACATGCATATGAACACAAGAGACCACAATAATGCTACTCTTATGCCACTTCAATTATGAAAATGGCAGAAACAAACTGAAGTGAACAAAAGACAGGAAATTAACAAACCAGCTTGGCCTTTCAGCAGAATACGAGGACAACGGCGGCCTGCTCTTTGAGATCTCAAACTTGAGATGCCCAGAGCCAACAGGGCAAAGCCAAGAACAAAACCAAAACGAATTGCAGATATACTTCCAGTAAGCATGAAGTTCAGGAAACCCCCTACAGTAAGAAAGGTACCTACAAGAAACAGTGCAGGTCAATGAACTAAAGTTCAGACTCTACATAACAAGGCAGCACGAATGTGCCTATAACATGAACCACCCCCAAAAGCAGATTTTCGATTTCTTATGTGTTTGTCAATTCCTGGTATGGAATTTATTTATCAATGGTAATTCTACAAACATAATACAGTATGCATTTTACTTACCAAAGGGAATGCCCACGTGATAATCCTGATACTCCGATAGCCCATTCAACTTGCGGAGAGAACTGAATGTCTCACTGATATCCTTAATCGAGTCTGGTGAGTTTTGGGCGGCTAAGTTCAGGTATTCCTGCCCCTCCTCACTAACCTCTGCAGCAATCACCGTAAGGTCCTGCTGTGCCTTGTCTGCCTGGATCTTCAGCTTCTCTGAGGCTTCCAATAGCATCTCCCTCGCTCTCTGGGAGTAAACATCATACGCCTGCAACGTCAGGGTCTGCATCCGTACGGCCTCGTCCTTGAACTGCTTAAGAATTTCCTTCCACACTTCTTGAGCCTCCTCAGCCTTTATCTCCTCCTTCCCCTTTTCCTTGTCATCACCCAATTCCGAACCCACCTGAATTCAGCAAAAAAAATCAACCTGATAAGCTGTGAACTGTAGAAAAATAATTTGAACATCACAGATTAGCCAGAGAAAAAGGAATTTGCCACAGTTAGGTTCAAAAAAACTCAAGCAATACACCGACATTAGTCGAGCATGGGATTTACCAAAAAAATAAAACGGCTAATTAGCGCACTAACGAGATCGCCCATTTGGCATGCATTACATTTCGGAGCCGTTAAGCTAAGATTATTTCAGCCGCGCATCGGTGCATCAAGCACAGAGAATGGGAAATAAAAGCTGGCAACCAAATAAAAGTATTAAAACCCACACAGAGAATGAGGAGCCAGCTCGAGGATCTCGGTTACCGGATAGGTCAAGTACTCACGGATTCCTCCCCGTCGAAGGCGGAGGCGACGACGCGGCGAGCCCGTGGGGTGCCCCATCCGGCGGCGAAACGGGGGCCCGCCGAGAGCGCCCGGAGCGGGGCGTCGAGGCGGCGGCGGGACGAGGAGGAGGTGGTGCAAGCCAGGCGCACGAATGGGGAAGAGGCGACGTGGTGGAAGGCCGCGGGCGCGGGG
>KE372877.1:80401-99584 GCA_000418225.1 Zizania latifolia | reverse complement strand
CGCGGCGAGGCGGCCGAGCGGGTCGCCCACGCCCGTCTTGAAGACCACCAGCGCGAGCACGTCGTCGGTGAGCGCGGCCGTGGTCGTCGCCGTGGCCGCCACGGCAAGGAGCGCGGCGAGGAGCTGCACGAGCGGCGAGGCACCGGCCATCGCGGGGGGAGGAGGAGGGGAAGTGAGAGGAGGTAGCGAGGAGGGGTCAGGGATCACAACGGCGCCTTGTCCATTTGCGCCGAACAAGTTTTGGAGATGTGCGGGGTCCGGAGGATTCCGGCGGAGAGAGGCGGTGGACGGGTGGCGCAGTCAGTGGAGGAAGCGAGCAGGCCCCGTTGTGCTATTAATGTGCGGCGAGTAGAACATGTAGGAATCGACAAAATGATTTCTTTGCTCTTCTCTTCCAAAAATAAAATTGTGCTACCTTCCTCCAAAATACACTGGGTGTAAGTTTTTTCGGGATCTTCAGCCCTGAATTTGAGCATTAATTTTTTTCATAATATATAATCGACAGTTATAAAATTAATATCATATCAAAATATTTTATATATAAATTCAAATATATCACATGTATAACACACAATATATATTTTTTAATTTATTTATTAATCAAAATTAAGAATAATGAATTTTTCACTTGTATGCACACACACTATTTTTTAAAGAAAAGAGAGAATTACGGTAGAAGCAATTTAAAGTTGGTTCTGATTTTCACTAATCCTGACCACAGGATAGGATGTTGCTAAACATAAGAAATAATATTACTACACAATAATTCTAAACAAACATCCTAAATAATAATTATTATAAACAAATACACAGTACTACAATTAATACTCTAGCAATTAAGTGGCCTATAGAACTTGCTAGGCACTTGCGCTACAAAGGGTGAACAATTTCATACTCTCCCCGATCAAAAATATAAGTATTTTTTAGATTGTTTAGCAGATATTAAAGGTGAAAAGAAAAGAATATCACTCATTAAATGAGATATGGCCTATGATGAGAGTGTTTGAGGTAAGATGGGAATAAAATCAAAGGAGTGTTTGATAGAAAAGATAGTACTCTATATCTATTGTGATATAAAATTTTGAATCTTATGAGTGCTTATTATTTCATTGTATAGAGGGAGTAATTTTTTAGAAAAAAGGAATTTTGTACGACCAGATAAAATCCTCTATTTTAAAAAATTCACCTCAGAGAAAAGGAGAGTCAGAGGTTTTAAAAGCTCCTGGTTGCTGGGCTACGCTTGTCCGCAGTGTGTGAAGTTTGCTTGTATTCAATGCGTCGCAACAACCTTCATTTACACCGGCCACTCCGAGTCCGAATGGCAGCATTTACGAGAACTTATTGCGATCCGGAGCAGCCAAAATGCCACGAAGAGTGGCGCCGCAGCAGAGCAAACTGGTACACCCAGTTGGTGAGCAATGTTCAGTGCAACTATTTGAAAATTTATGACTTACCGCCACGCTTTGCTCAGCCGGCATTGCTGGTAAAATAAAATCCTACAATACTACATAAGGCCATAAGGGCATGTTTAGAGAGCAAGGATATAATGAAACATAAAAAATTGATATTTTTAGCTTATAGATTCTATTTAATTTCTAGATTATATAGTTATTAAATTTCATAATCTATATCTAGAATCTAGACTGTTTAGAAAACTTTTTCAGATTTTAGGAGTTTTTACTGTTGTCAAAAACCCGCCAAACAGAAATCCAATCAATTTGACTTTTTAATCGTGATTTAAAATAAAGTGAGATCAGACCACTAGATTCCTTGTCAGCTCATTCACGTCATTGTCATTGTGAATTCCCACTTACCCCAATAGTAAACATTTCTAAATGTAGTACTTAAGCCAATGACAATTAACAGACAGCTAGTATTAAGTACTACCCGGTAACATAAAGAATTTATTTTTAACATTCAAAAATATTCATTATTAGCTTGTTTTATTCAGTTAATACATGCATAATTACTGAATTCTAGTTAAACAATCATCTTATTTAAAAGTTAGAGTTAATATGATTAATAAGGTGCATCTAATCATTTCTTTACATAACTAATATGTTTTAAAATTGTTAAAAATAAAATTTCTATGAGACAGAATTTAAAATTGCTAAAAATAAAGTTTCTACGAGACGAAGAAAGTATATGTCAATGTAATTTTAAGGGGTCAAGGTGCAGGGAAGTGGAGAGAGGTGATATTTAATAAGCATGCCGGAGAGCAAACCGCAATGCTTTGTGGTGGGCGAAGAAATGAGTTATGCAGGTTTTTGCTGTCTCGCTGATGCTGCCCCCCACAGGCAGGTGGTGCTACTGATATCTTTCATAACGCAACCTCAAATAGTCTTTCTGCACAAGTTACCTTCTGAGATCCACAGCCACATGCAGATGCCTGTAGCTTTGCCCCAAACAATCATATTTTGCATTAGTATAATCTGCACCCTTGCTTTAAACAATGAATGCGGCTGTTAATGCCACCAGCAGATTTTCTACCAATAGACTTTACAGATCACTCACGGTACCTGCTGTGTAAGGACGTGTTTGGCCAGTTTATTGATTGAACTTATAACATCTGCTCGAATTTGGCAGACATAGTCAACAATTATTTCAGGAAATATGTTTCACAAGGGTACTGCTATCTTCTTTTGCTTTATTTTCACAAAGAATTCAACCACAGCTATGCAAAACTCAGAAAAGTTGCACTTTACTAAGAAAAGTTCTGAGCTTCGGAATTCAGCAAGTATCTGTTTCTATACCATGTAAGAGAGTAAGCAGGGGACAGCACAGGCAAGAGCAACAAAAAGTATGTATAATTGCAAGAATCTAGTGGCAGCTCTAAGAAAAGAGTCAGGATGAATTAAAAAGATCAACTAGATGGTCATGTTTTATTTAAGGATGTTTTTCATCTAAGGATGGTTTCGATTACAGGGTAATACCAACATTTGAATGCATTTCTACCACTAGAAATTCAAGCGTTCAATTCCTTTTCTGGTCACATGGTTTGACTTCCCCCAAAGTTCCTCCACACCACATACAAAAGAACACAATGATTTCTGCTAGCTTAGATAGCAAAAGACATATCCATTCCTACCATTCTTACCATGAATCGGAAAATTAGATCATATATCCTCTCTTTAGATAGAAAATTAATGATCTATCTTTCACATCTCATTGATATGTGAGGTTATCTCAAGTCAATGACATGCAGACCTAGAAGGATAAATCCTCAATTTCCATTTAAATGGAGTATATATGATCAAAATTTTCTAATTAGATGACGAATAAAAGCAAATCGCAATATAAGTTCACCTGGCAATGCTTTGGTGTCATTGTGACACTGTCACAGATTGCACCTTTGGCACCACCACGGAATTTCAACCAGAAGCCTCTTCCAGGAGAGGCATCGCACCTTGTCTTGCAGAAAGTATCGAACAGAAACGTCTAAGATGATTGATACGAGAATCGTCCTAGCACCTTTCCAAGTCACACTGTGAAGAATTAATGTAGGGATTAGGGAGTATATATCTCTGCGGTGAACCAACATCAAGCAGGCCAAAGCCAGAGAACTACAAGCCAAGTAACAATATGAGCATGTAGAATAATAGCACTGATAACTGTACATACTTTTCTTTAACTGAAGAACATGCTAGTCACAAGACTACCCACTATATATATAATACAAAGGGGGTCAGGCCCTTCACCAAATCTTATCTGGATTCTCTACATGTTTAAGTAGTCTATAAATGATACAACAGTACCACCGTCGATGCTAAAATGCTCATGCGAAATATAACAGAGATGCATATAGATAATCGTAGAAAGATTGATACCTAAAATATTATTGTTGCACTGTTGTTACTTATCCCCGACCCACCTAGTGACTATAATCTAATACAGTGCTTCAAAGGGCAGCATGACAGAGACCAGTGCAATCAAAAACTTAATACATGAAAGAACTATTTGAAAATATTCAACAGAATAAAGAAAAGTTGACACATTATGTGAAAAATCTCTAGAAAAATATCACACATTTCATAAATGACTAGTTTCAAATGCAACAGTATAATTCATATAAAAATATTTTCAAATTGAATTGCACCGCTAGCCCCAAAACTTCAGAATGATACAATTACCAACAGCGTGCATGGGGATTATGACTTCTGCAAAAAGCATAGACATAGGGTAGTGAGGAGTATTCAGGTAACAATAACATTGGCATTGCATAAATCTTTGTCATGCTAACAAGCATACCTAACATTAAGTGAACAGAATGGCCAAAAGCAAGAGGGAAGGAATCATGCAAAGAGGAAACAGACATAAAGGAAAAAAGGAATGTGTGGACCTGCGATGACCTACAGAGTGGGAGGGCCAGCACAGCTTCCCTTCACCTCTCAAGTCTCAAGTGACAGTATCATGGTTGTGCTGACTCTCAAGCTTTAGCATGCACATGGGAATCGGAGAACACAAATATAACACGAATTATAAAAGTTGATCCCATTAGCATACCAATCCAGTAAACTGAAATAACAGTACTGATTTCAATGCTATAATGCCTGGCATAATACCATCAGTGTCCGGTGCTTTCACATCATCACAATCAATATTCAAAAATCAGACACCACAGCATCAGAACCAATGTTTGAAAACTGCATAGTGCATACCGCAAGGGCAAAGTCTGACTTCCGTGCATGCCCATAAGCCAAACTCACAGTGTAGATCTTGCCTCTTGGGCTCAACAAACCCACCCAGGAAATTGATTGAATGATGGTCATTGGTTGTCGATTGGGTCTACGAGAATGTCAAAATGCTCATCATCACTCCAATCAGGGAATACATGACCCACATGTTAGAAGAAATTTCTGTAATTTGCATACCTTCTTATAACCACCTGGACAACTTCTAGCATTGTGTCCAGACCTAGGCAACTTATGTAAGAATGCAAGATGATAGTTCAGCATAAGCGGATATTTAATCATGCCACCTAATTCTGAAACGAAAGAAAAAAATTCATCCGGCCAAACAAACCTTGAGTGTAAAAAGATAAGTTCTCTAGCAGCATACGCCCATATAAGTAGTCAATGTATTTGTCATACCTTATAAACTATCAACCTTTTGTATCGTTGTTCTTTTTAATACATAGCGCGGCCAGCATTATATGAAATGAAAAAAAACTGTCCAGCCCAAAACAACTTAAGAATTGTCGCAATTTTGGTGAAAATATATTCAGAAAACTGTATTGTGATCGAAGCACAGCCCTTAACAACGACAAACTCAAAATTAAGCAATTGCAAAGACAATGAGCATTTTCCGAACAATTACCGTTCTGGGAAACCTGAGTGTAGGCGATCAGGTGAACAACTCTTCCCCGACATGTAATGCACCGGGCTTGGTGCGCACCTCCCTTGATATGTTAGAGCCGAGGACTCTCCCGGCCTCAATGGAGGACGACGGCCGCCGCGGAGCACGGCGGAGAGCCGTGTCTCCGCCGTATTTCGCGGCACTGATTCCCAACTTCCTGAAGATATCAAAATCAAAACCAATGCCTAAGCCTCTCGTAAACCCTAATGACAGAGATGAGCAGAACCCAATCGAGTCGACGAATCATTTGATCCGGACCAACCTTGTGGGAGGGAGTTGGGCCGCTCGTCTTCTCATCCAGTCCAAGCCTCGTCTCTGCGAAGCGAAGCAGCGTAGCGCAGTGGAGTTGGAGCAGGGCGATCGGCGCAGCGAGAAGCCATCGATTTGGGAGAAACCCGGTGGGAGTGGCGACTGGCGAGTCGCCGAACTCATTGGCCATTCGGGTGGCAGCCGCAAGGGAGAGGACGCGACCGCCAGAGCCCGGACGGTGGCGGCGCCATTGGTTTGGGATTTTTGGCGCTGTTTGCAACAGAGTACACGGGAGATTCGATTATTTGAGTGCTAAATAATCAAATATTTCTTTTTAGTTTTAGGTAAATTTTCTCCAAACTTTTACGAGGTCCGACTTGTCGTTTTGTGGACTCTTTGAAATTTCCCCCATCGTTTATGAGATCTGCGAAGAAAATCCCAAGTGATTTACCACGGAAATAAAATCCAAGTCAGCTTTATAGATGTTTCGTTAGATTATGCAGACATCAGAAAAAAAATCGATAATTTATTATCACCCTAAATTTTTGTTTCGATTAACTACATGAATGACAAAAGGGAAAAAGAATTTAAAAAATATAGGAATGGCAAAAAAAAATGTGTTGAAGTTTAGAATGATATTTAATCAAAATAAAAATTTAGGGCGGCAAATTATGGAATCCCAGAGTTTGCCGAGGCAAATTATCAATTTTCTCTATTACATATGTAGCGTGCTATGGCCTAGTGCAATGCAACCAGCCTTCACTTGTCCAATTCAGCGGTGGCATTAGACTGACCAAACCAAAACAGAGAGGAACCTGTGAGCATTGTTGTGCACACTGTAAAAGGCAGAAGTTGAAATGGAGAAGTTCCGAACTTCCGATCCAATTATATTCATTTTATAAAACGTTGTTACTTACGAAATTAAGAACGCAACGCAACAATAAGCTAGAGATAAGTTTGACTGGAGACCGAGAAAATTTAGACAAACAAGCAAGCAGGATGGTCGCAGTCAACAATTGCAGCGATGGAATCGAGCTTTCTTTTTTCTTTTTGAGATGAACTTTCCACGGACAAGGATTCAACGTCTCTATTCTCTAACCACTGCAGCAAATATTATCAACGGATCCTTGCAACGGCGGCGATATGATGTCAAAGCGTGGATAGAACATTGGACAAACTGGTACGTGCCGACAAGCAACAATACCACTCGGCACCCAAACCGAAATTGCTGAAATGTTTAGCTCATAAAAAGAACCCAGTGGCACACGTTTATTGCATAATGAATTTACTAGGCGCACTCAACACGCTGCTTTCATCCAACTAGAGAACGAAAATTATCTACAACCTGGTTCTATCTACAGTTCACCCTGCCCTTCTTAACTACAGAAATGTAGTTCATAAGGCACTTGTCTTGCAATATATCAGATGACATTAAGATTGTACTAAAATCACTAGGCTAGCAAAAACAACAAATAAATCGAAGTGAAAATACAAAATATGGACAATCAGAAACCCTCAACACCAGATCTCCGTAGAATAGGTGAAGGCGGTTTCTTGATAGAGCTTACCCTGGGGTCATCCAGAGTAAGAGCGGAAGAACAGGTCCTTGGAGGAAGCAGTGCAGATGTAGATGATCTTGGTGAGAGCAACCGTTGGTTTTGTGAAGGAGGCGATGGTGAGAAGGTTATGACAGGATGCTGATGAACGATGCCATTGAGACTTGTAGATTTTAACATCACTTTTCTTGGCACCGCAGATGGCTCTTGCAAAGGATATCGACATGGAACCTTTATGTCCTGGACACTTGCTAGGGACTCAACGACTGCCCTCATGGTCGGTCTCTCTGATGGATCTTTATTAAGGCACTTCAGTATGATATCTGCCACAATCCGAGCAGCCTTGGTAGGGAAGCGTCCTTTTATACGGGGATCCATGATGAGGGATAGACGACTATCATCCGTGAGAAAAGGTCTACTCCACTTGATAATATTTCGTTCTTCTTTTGAGGAACGGACATCAAGGTTCTTTCTTCCTGTTATTAGCTCCAGCAGGACAACTCCAAAGCTCCATACGTTGCTCTTGGGAGTCAGTACACCTTTCTCCAAGGTTTCCACCGAGAGGTTTGCACCAGCCTAACAAAGAATAACGTCCCCGGTAAACAATGGCATTGATCACAATGGATATAATGCAAACTAAGGAAGTACTAATACATCAGATTATCATGTCGTTTGGAAGTAAATAATATCAAAGGGATGCAAGGCAGAACCGAACAGATTATAATTGTGCTGATACATACTCCGTACTATTTGAACTTACAGAAAGTAATCAGGCAATGAGTTCTGGTCGTGTCTACAGTGTTTTCAAAAAAGGAACTCACCACATATGCATTTGATATCTCCTCGTCAGCATTGAAGCCAACACATCCATATCCTGATAACTTTGCAGTGAAATCTTTGTCAATTTGGATGTTTGAAGTTGAGAACTCATTATACATGGCCTGCAAAAATATAATATATGAATAAAAGTTAAGCCATAAGGTATAAAAGCCATCAAGGTACTAGGTAACTAGTTAAAATAAAACATAACATGCCAAAAAAAGTTTAGGGGCAGTCACCTGAAAAGGTCCTTCATCATGTAGGAAAGCCAAACCTCTAGCAGAACCAAGAGCAACCTTTAAGCGTGAAGACCAGTCCATGAAACAACCATCCGGACTTCCAAAGAGTAGATTATCTAAGCTGCCATGGTGAAGCCGCTCATAGACCAACATCCTTTCATTAGAATCTTCTCTTGCATGAAAGCCGATTAGTTTACATAAGTTGAGATGCTGAAGAGATGCCAACATGTTCACTTGGGTTCTAAATTCTTTCAAACTCTGCATTGTAGTAAAATATATGTTGCATCAGCACCATAACCAGTTAAATTGCAAATATCACATTAGGATGGTCCAACAAAGTAAGAAAGTGGAGCAGCACATCAGGTAACACTCTAACAAGGAAAAGGTTATCTCATGGGGACACATACGCTGTAGAGATTCCAATAAAATACTGAATTCTCAGAACTACATGCTAATGCTACAGTGCCTTTTGATGTTCCTTCAATACTGACTTCCAATGAAGGCAGCCAGACATTGTCAATAAATCACATTATCACAGCGGTAGAAAGCATGAGATATCATATACCAAACGAACTTCAAAAGAAAATCTCTAAGCCTCATAACATATGATTAGGAAATAATGCAGAAAGCATCTAGGAGTAAAGGGAAGGAAGAAGATCAAACACATGGTCTGCCTTCAAAGTTCAGAGCATGTTACCTAACCCCACAATGATGTGGTCCTAATTTTTATTTTAAAAAATAGGGTGAGTTATTTCTGCTAGAGACAGCACAACTGTAACATTAAGAGCATAGATCGCATGCCTATAAAATCAGTCTGGTACTCTAGCATTAAGTTCAGCTTCTTAACATAATAAATGCTGCAAAATTGTTAAATCCTTAAAAGAATACTATATTCATATAGCGGATGAGCATTTCTCCAAGTCACTACCCAGAGAGAATTAAAAGTGGGCAATAACATGACAACCATCAGCTAAACAACCAAGCAAAATGGCAAATGTACCGCTTCACCTCCAGTTCAACTTCCTTCCAGGAAAAAAGAAAGATAATATATATAATTTGACTATACAGAGAACAGTACCTGACTGGAAGGGAGTAATCGAGCTACTGTTGCTTCAGTGGTCTTTGGGTCGGTAAAATCATCCCTGAAGGATGCCTTGTATGATGTTGATGTGAGAGTTTCAGAGACACACTGATCACCAGAAAACCACTGACAAGCTGATGAAACCTCCTCATAGGAGAAATTCTTGAGCCCATCACACCTCTTTGGAGGGAGTGGAAGAGGACCTGAAGCCTCGAGTGGTCCACTTGCATTGATGGCTTTGAAGCTACCAAAGTTCCTTAATGAGCTTCCTTCTGGTGATGGGAGAGGAAGTGGTAGCGGATTAGAGAAGCGGTGGCCCTTTATAGACCCTCCCTTGCCCTTGGAGTCATCTTGATCGTCGAATTCAGCGTATGGAAGGCCATCCTGATCGACCACAATTAGGCTTGAAGGAGCAGACAGTACACGTTGTCTGTTGTAAGAAGCTTTATTTGCTGACTGGTAGATTTTAGCCCTGTTCCTGAAACTAGGAGGAGCTGATTGTAAAGACGGCACATGGGCTTCTGGCTCTGGGAGTCTTGAGGATGTGCTTTCCCTTGCATCAGCCGATTTCTTGGTTGGAACAAGAGGGCTCTTCTTCTTCTTGGATCTCAGGACAGTGAAGCAGCCCATCATCTGTACAATGAGGAAAAGCTGCTGCAGAATTTCAATAGGATTGAGTTAGCACATATCACAAAAGTGGCTGATCCCACATCAAATTATAGCAGTTATTCAGAATCAACAATAGAAAGTTGTGATGTATTACATCAGTTAAAGCTAGATGCAGTACAATAGAAGGTGCAAAAGATGCCAAACCTTCCATCAGCAACCAACTTAACTATGATCTATCTCTCTCCTTTAGTATAACACCTCTCAGTTGAGTTCTGAACATCTAAAGCGATACCTAAGAAGTGGAGACACGTAAAATACTAAAATTGTCTCCTTTTCCACAATCAGTTCACTGATCTATCAAGACGCAAACTGGGACAGAGGCTATAGGAACCAGGTGCTTTGATGCATTGGTCCATATACACGACATTGGATGTTCAAACACGCTACTCCATTAGTTTGATTTCCGATGCAACTTCACAGAAACTGCGCATGCCTGCAACTACTTCCACAATAAGCCGCACGTAATTGAATAGTCGAATTGTCACCTAACCAAACCAAATTAAAAATTTTGGGTCAAAAGTCCAACTAAAATAAGCAATCTTTTGCAGCTTAGTTATTGACCCCACCAACCAAGAACCACCCCCCAAATTAACTGGAAAATCTTCACCACTTTCCGATCACAATAAACCACAGTTGCATTTTTCATGACCATCAAAGTAGAATTGCTAAGGTAGCACACCTATAACCTTCCCGACATTATTTCTCCCCCTAAAGCTTCCAGCATTCTAGGCATTACAGATTTTCCAGATTGATACCGAAAAGGTAACAGAAAATGGAGGACATAAGCCCGGACTTATATCCCAGCCCTAACTTCCTATTCCGCAAAATCCACAATGCAAGGGCGCAGGCACATGCGCAGAAACAGTAAAAATAAAAATAAAACAAACAAACCCTTGCAGCACCTTCGGGCAAACAGCACACACGATTAGCTAAATGAGAGAGAAGATCTAGGCAGTGGGCGAACAAGCATCGCAACCGCCCCAGCCAAAACCCAAAAAAATCCACCCAAAGACAGCGAACAATCTGCGCAACAACAGCGGCACGCGAGAGCGAGAGACCGCACCTGACGGGAAGCCTGTGGGACACACCTCGCCCCTGGAACTCAACGAATGAGGCGGCCGGGGAGATTCGCTCGCTCGGTCAGGCTGCGATTGGCATCTGGGGAGGAGGAGGAGGAACAGGACGAGGGGGAGGGAGGATTGGAGAGGAAAGCAGATGGAAAGGCGAGGATATAACAGCAGGTCAGCAGCAGAGGGGGGCAGAGAAAAGTAAATAAATGGAGGCTATGGCGAGGCGAGCAAGAGGAAGAGGGCAGCACTGGTCAAGTGGTCAAAGCCGGGTGATATTGCTACAGCAACTCCGAGGCGAGCCGGCATTTTTATATTCCGCACCCTTATTTTCCAAATCTCCCCTCCTAAATAAATAAGTGTGGACTGAAAGCCGCCGACCGATACTATGTATCGTTTTGGCATTTAATAAAATAATATAAATATATTTAAAATATATATCAATATAATATATTTGAATATGTTGATATTTAATATAGTGTACGGCTTGAATACAATATAATACATAGCTTAATATTAATAATATGTAACACATATATTTAAAAAACTTAAAATACAATTTTGATTGGTATGGACGGTATTGACTGGAACGGTGGATACGAGATTGGTATGAGACTGGTATTGACTGGAATGGATAGTATTAACTGGTATTAAAATCAAAATATAATGTCATTTAATATGTACTGATTTGAATGATGGAATGGTGCATATCGGTATTCTGATCGATACCGAAACGGAATTGATGAACTTCTCCTAGGCACCCAACTTTGCAATTAATCCATGTATTACCCATGCGTAAGATTGCTAGTAATGGTACACCGTACACGTCACAAGTGTTTTCTAGGCAGTAAATCACAAGTTGTTTTTCACAAACCGGTTAGCTCGTGTGGACATTCAGCAGCACCGCGGCAGAATTTCACAGACCTGTTTTGATCTTTTCTCAACATTGCTTCCTAGAGTTAATTAACCCCGTTGGTGCCTAAAAAAGAGTTTCTTATACAACACTTTTTCCCGTGGAAATATGCATAGTGCAAACCAAACCACTAATGCAACCTTGCTATGACACGCCATATGTAATTTAGCTATTGGCTTTATAACTTTAACTATCGGTAGAAGCGGCTGTAATTTAGCAAATGGAAGGCAACTGGGTGATGTTAACCCTCCTTGACCAGATGGATTTGATACATGATCAAGGTTGTTCACCAAAACGATTTCAAAGGATGAAGGATGACATAAGACACTGTGTTCAAAGTTCTGATTTCTGAACCTGATAAAGCCATATTGTTCTCCTGTTCTTCTTCTTCTCTCTCTACCTTTCTTTTGCTTTCAAGTGGGAAAAAAGAGCGAAAAATGCAGCCGGGATGGCTTTGAATGTTTGACAAGTTGTCACTGCTTGTTCGCATGTTCTGCCGTCTGAAGAACAGCAACAGAAGATAATGGTTTCTTTTGCTTCGCGTCTACAGTCCAATGTTTTTTTAATTCTTCTTCTGACGGAAGAAGGAGAGCATAAAACAACGAACTATTGACGACGGAACACAAGAGATTTTTTTTGCAATCTACGAAAAGGATTGGCATCTCTTGTGGATGTGACTGTGTTGGTTTTTGGTTCCTTGTTGAACTGAACAAGAGAATCCTTTGGAACGCACAGCTCTTCATCTAGAAATAGTTCAGAGTTATCTGGGCCACACCACACTAAAATAATAGTGCTACATGACAAGAGCTTGTATTAGTTTTATTCAAAGATCGGTGATTCATATGCTCAATGTTCGCAGTCTTTGAATCAGTAATGTCGGATCGCCAGTCCAACATTTTGACGCTGTAGTTTGATTAAGAGTGAGCTTCAACTGCAATTATTTAGCTTGACAAGCTGTCTAGTGGTTAGTTTATGAGCAGTACATTCTACATTTCTGAATGATGGCAGCTATACCATACATGCAGATTTATATAGAGCAAAAGAACAACTGAGAGTTTCAGACGACCAGCAGATATGGACTGGCCTCCGGGGAGTTCAGGACAAACAAGCCAGGTAACCTGCATTAATTTCTTTCTTGATTACATCGTACTATGCGGTAGCAGTAAGAGTTACTGTTCTAGACACAAGCAAACCAGACTGTCAGAGTTAAATTTGGTTGGTGCAACACTTGAAGAGTTGAACAGCTCCTTCAGAAACTCATTCAGGGAGATTCTACCACATGGAGAAGAAATTTCCAACGATGTCATTGACGAAGTAGCCATGCACTGGTACAGAGCACGAGCACGAGCAAAGCAAAGAAAAGTACGATATGCAAAATGTGCAGATTTTAGAACTGCTCCTAGAAGAAGGATCTCATTTTAAATTTGGTCAAACAGAATGGCGGATGCCCAATTCCAAGCGCAAGCGTGGTGGTCATAGATACGGCGCTGTGGTGGCAGCCGGGCCCACGCCGACGCTGACGGCCCGGTCAAAGACGGGGAAAAAATCGGCGAGGGGTGTCCGGTTTTTCGAGGGGGGCCCGTAGGGTGGGTGGAGTCAAACGAGGGGAAAGGGACGAACGCGAGGCGGGCCTTTGACCGGATCCTGGCCGTCGGGACGTTGCGCGGACGGCGGAGATCGGCCCGGCGGCAGCATCGAGCGGCTGACCCCACCGGTCGGTCGGGAGTAAAGCTCCAGGAGGACCACGCACGAGGGCATTGATGGGGCTGCCTGGGGGGAAGGGCCATGATTGGGCAATCATCGTCCGTCCCTCGCTTCCGGGTGCACGAATCTTGAGGCGTTTACACTGCGAGAGAAGCAAGGCTAACAATGTTTTTGACATATTTATCGTTATTATTGGTTTGATTTAGTGGTTGTTAGAATAATTTTTACAAGCTAATATTTAATAGATGATTAAAAATCGCATTAACTGATCTAGCTATCCTGTTTTATAAGGACTATAACAGAGAAGAGGACCGTCTTAATTAGGATGTGGTTGAGTAGGCTCCCAGCTCCACTGTTTGGTGTGCTGATCCTACAGGAGGTTGAATCGACGGTTGATGGGGCAGATCAAATTTGGAGATAATTCAGCTGAAAAAATAGCCAAAGAGTTTTTTTTAAGTGGAGAGAATTCATCTTGGAGGTAAATTTCTCTGCATATATTAGTGTTGTCTTTTTAACTGACTAGTACTGTACCCGTGCTACGCACCGGTAAAAATCAAAAAATAATTATATTATTAGTTAGGAGTTGAATTCTTTAGAACTTTAATTTAGTAGTTAGAAAGATTGTAGCAGCATCAAAAAACAATTATAGGCGCAAATCAAACTGTCATATCTTCAAACAATCAAATAAAAGCACAAGAAAAATATTTGCTTGCAGTCCAAGTCATCAGGCTGCATGATTTGTCGTCTGTAGTCTGCACGGGCGACGACCTTGCGCTGGACAGGGAGCAGCGCGAGGGAGGGAGAGGGGACGACGGCGGTGATGCGACAGGAGGGATCGAGAGAAGATCAATCTGTTAGAAAATCATAAACTTTAGCTTATTTCTTAGCTTATTCATGCTTAGGCTTTATGCGGAATAAGACATTAAACTAACCGAAATAAAGAAACCATGAGAAAAGTATAATTGTGCTTCTCTGTTTGTTTGGTGTAGATCTCCTAGCAATTGGTAGATGGCATCGACCCTCTGGATGCCTTCTATAATGTCCTTGGACAGACATTCGAAGTTCCTCCAGCGAAACTAATGATCGGGATAGTTTTGGGAGTAGGACTGCCGAGCAAGAAGAAGAGGTGTGTTCTGCTTGGGTCATGTCTCTCCTTTTATAGTGTACACTGTGAAAATCGGGAACTCATCCATATAGAAAGAAAGCACCTTCCGATCATGACGCTCACATTAGATGGAAAGAGATTAAACCGAAAAGGAAAGATTTCAATATGAGGAAAGTCATTAGAGGGAAATATATCAGCTCACTAAGAAAAGTTCTTTACATGGAAGGTCTTTAATCGGAATGATATCCATCTACTAAGGAAAGTCCTTTAAATGGAAGGTTATTATACGGAAAGATATCCATCCACTAAGAAAGTCCTTTAAATATAAAGTTATTATACAGAAAGATATACATCTTATAAAAGGAATAATCTAGATAATCTAAAAAGTCTTGACCGGTCATTATGGAAATATGTGGGAGGAAGGAGATCGATATAATCTCCTATAATTTTGCTGAGACGCTGAAAGGAATGGCTGAGATTTAATATTTTTATTTTTAATAGAGTAAAGATAAAGGGCTGAGATTTTCCAGATGGTAGATGATTAAAGATGAAGGGCTGAGATTTACCAGAGAGGTGATGTGTCCACTCTCTCAACTCGCCAATTATATAGTATGGTAGATATGACCGTCGGATCTTATACTGATGGATCTTCTGAAATTTTTCTTTCCTGTGCCAATCAATGGTGTTTGCTTGCAAAATAAAAATCCTTGCGTCCTCTCAAAAAAACACAAAACTACTCTATTCTCTACGAAGGCTGCTATATCCGTCCTCTGATTCATTTAATTGAAATCAATAAGAGTACAGATCCTGCTTAGGAATGGCAATTGGGTATGACGGGTACATATAGTACATACCCATACTCGTACTCGTTTCTCCAACGGATAAAAATCCGTGCCCATACCCGTTATCCGCGAGCGTCGTATGCCCGCGGGTATACCCGTTTACCCGTGAAATGGCTAGGAGCAGGGGGCACGGGAGGCACCGTCCATCGGGATCGGCGTGGAGGCCAGCCGGCCGGTGGCAGGGGTAGGCCACGACGGCGAGAGCGACGCATGGAAGTGAGGGCGTCACGCGCCGACGCGGGGCTATGCGGGACTTCGACGTGGGTGTTGGGTTATGGGGAGGCTACGCTAGCGCTTAATTTCAAAAATTTACCCCGTTAGTCCAAGAACTATGCGTGTAATGGGATCATGGATCATTACCTTGAACCACGAGACGCACTCGGGTAGCGGAAGTAGAGTTGGAGTAGTGCGGTCTCGAGCAACTCTTCTCCCGGCTTCGTTCGTTCGTCGGCGATCCGGCAATGAAGACGACGTGATCCGACGATCCGGCAAACTCCGCAGGAAGAAGATGAGCACCGATGCAGCAACGGTGCCTCTACGGTATCCACACGTACAGGGACGGGATCACCTCGCGCCGGCATGCTAGCATCGCTCGTGAGATCTAGAAGATCAATCACAACACTTGTGATCGTGGAGAGAGGAGAGGTGGCGGCTAGGGTTAGGGTAAAGTAACAATAAACAGCAGCCTCCACGTGCTAGCCCCACCCATCTTTATATAGTGCATCAACATGGGCCTTTAATCTGCATTAAAGCCCAACAGATCTAATCTGTTCGTGTGGTTTGGAACTTCCGACTATAGCCGGAACTTCCGAAATAGACCTTCTATATCGAATTAATTCTCAACCCGGAACTTCCGGTCCAACCGGAACTTTCGGTTCATCCAGAACCCGGAACTTCCGGCTCCAGCCAGAACTTCCGGTTCATCTAGAAAATCGAACACTGGGATTGACCGGTCCTACCAGAACTTCCGGATGCTCCAGAACCAGGAACTTCTGGCTAAAGACGGAACTTTCGGTTCCCTAGAATTTTCTTGGGCACAATTCCATCAATCTCCCACTTGCACAAGAACTAATTCTTTGCAAGATTTGAATTCCATCCCCTTAAGCATGCGACCCGATAGGTTCATATGCAAACGGCCACTACCCAAAAACTCATTTCCAGATAGCTGATCAATAGCGGCACCTAGCAGCACATATTGACCTCCGAAAGCATACAAAGTCAAAATCATACTCTCTGAACCTTGATATACACACACACAAATCCCTTTACCACACGACATCAGTCAAGCTCAAATCGAGATACGTGCCACCCTTGTTGGATAGCTCGACATTTCACTCGATCAAGTAGTGGATTCAATCATGACTAACTCTTTAGTCATAGTGGCATGGCCATGCACTTTTCCAATCCAACTACCTCGAGGGGCCCAGAGACGTCTCTCCCGTTATTAGGAGGGATAAATTCCATCTTGACCGCTCACATCCCACGACATGTTTCGTGACACACCCGAAAGCAACCTTTATAACTACCCTGTTACGAAATAGCGTTTGGAAGCTCCTAAGTGTGCTACTACACATTCTAGAATCAATGACGATCTCAGGTCTAAGGATTCTGCAGTTACACCATTTGAGATGACAACTGATGACACATTACAATAACAATCCCAGCAGTATCTCAAGGTGGGTCTATCCAACTCCATGTTCACTAGCATGAGTCCACATCACTGATTTGACATCTCTATGTCTATGATCTGTGAAACATGATCATCAATCAGACGGATGTGCTAATCTATAAATCATCACTGTCTCACATGATGATATGAGATTAGGGATCGTTTTGAACAACATCATAACACATAGAGTCTCACAAATAAGTCATCAACTTACTGATCAATGTAAAAGATATTTATTCAAGAAACAAGATAACAAGTTATCCAAATGTACATCAGCATAGACAAGACACTTTCTCTCACATACACTGGACTTACTCACGCAAGTATCTAATACCTATTGAGCTCAAGTGCGCCTCATGCTTGGGCTGTAAGAGAGGCTTCGTCAACGGATCGGCTATGTTTAAATCCGTGTGCACCTTGCATATCTTCACATCACCTCTGTCTATTATCTCACGAATCAGGTGATAGTGCCGTAGTATGTGCTTCGACTTCTGGTGCGACTTAGGCTCCTTGGCTTGCGCAATGGCACCACTATTATCACAATAGAGAGCCACTGGACTGGACGCAGTAGGGACGACACCCAACTCAGAAACAAACTTTCTGATCCAAACTGCCTCCTTCGCAGCTTCTGAAGCTGCGATATACTCGGCCTCTGTAGTAAAATCCGCAACGGTTTCTTGCTTGGAACTTTTTCAACTCACTGCGCCTCTATTGAGGCAGAACACAAATCCTGACTACGACCGTGAATCGTCTTTGTCGGTTGGAAGCTAGCATCGGTGTAACCACTTACAACGAGCTCCTCCTCACCTCCATACACCAGGAACATATCCTCAGTTCTTCTCAGGTACTTAAGGATACTCTTTACAACCGTCCAGTGACTTTCACCCGGGTTTGACTAATATCTGCTTGTAACACTTAGAGCATAAGAAACATCTGGACGTGTACACAGCATGGCATACATGATGGATCCGATTGTGGAGGCATACGGGATCGCACTCATTTTCTCCAGCTCATCAGGTGTCGAAGGACACTGATTCTTGCTGAGAAAAATACCATGTGACATCGGTAGGAAACATTTCTTGGAATTCTGCATATTGAACCGTTTCAATACCTTGTCAATGTACATACTTTTGCTTAATCCAATTAACCTTTTAAATCTATCTCTATAGATCTTTATGCCCAAGATGTATGCTGTCTCTCTAAGATCTTTTATTGAGAAATTTTTTCTCAACGAAGACTTAACAGCATCTACCATAGGAATATCATTTCCGATCAACAATATGTCATCTACATATAAGACCAGAAACACAAGTGAGCTTCCACTAGCCTTTTTTAAACACAAGACTCTTCTTCATTCTTGATGAAGCCAAACCCTTTGACTAGCTCATCAAAACGAAGATTCCAACTCCGAGAAACCTGCTTCAGCCCATAAATAGATCGTTACAGCTTGCAAACTTTTCCAGCATTCCCTAGATCATCAAGACTTTCAGGCTGTGTCATGTACACATCCTCACTTAGGTTTCCATTAAGGAAAGCCATCTTGACATCCATTTGCCATATCTCATAGTCATGAAATGCGACAATCGTTAGGATGATCCGGATAGACTTTAGCATAACGACGGACGAAAACGTTTCATCATAATCAACACCTTGAATCTGTTTGAACCCTTTCGCCAACAATCGTGCCTTATAGATGTGAACATTTTCATCAACGTCTATCTTTTTCTTAAAAATCCATTTACACTCAATGATTTTTACACCATCGGGTGGATCGACCAAGTTATAAACTTGGTTCTCTCGCATGGATTCCAACTCGGATTTTATGGCTCCAAGCCATTTCTCAGAGTCTGGTCCCATCACCGCTTTCGTATAGGTCTTAGGTTCATCATTGTCTAACAATAATACGTCGCGCTGC
>KE372877.1:44877-61002 GCA_000418225.1 Zizania latifolia | reverse complement strand
CGGCCGCTCTCCGCTCACCGCACTCCGCCACCGCCGCCTCAAGCTACTGGCGGCTAGGGAGAAACCCTAGACGCCAGCCCCCCTTTGGGCCAGATGGGCTTGCTCGGCCAGAAGAAAGAAAGAAAAAGAAGAAAAGAATACAAAGAAAAGAAAAGGAAAAAAAAAGGTACTTTTGCATTTTAGTCCTTTAATTTCTGAAAAATCACGCAGAAAATATGAATTTTGCACAGAAGCCCCTGGATTTCTGAAAAATCACGCATAAACTATGAATTTTGCGTATGGGCCCTCGGATTCGCTGAAAATTCTGGAAATACCATTTTCTTGCATAAAAGGGCCTCCAAAATCTGAATTTTGCATCCGCTTTTCATTTTAGCAATATTTTCTATGTTTATTTACTGTTTACTATTTTACTGTCTTTAAATTGCCCATATGCATTTAATTATCAGTACTTTTTATCAGTAAATATAGATTTGCATAGAAAAATATTGGAAAATTGCAGTAAATTTATTCATGTCTCTATTTAGTAATGCGATGCAATTTTACTAGAAGTAACATGCGCATCATAGATGACTTGCATCGTGATCAAGCAATTCGCTGAGCAAAGTGCAGATGGCCGCAACCATCTCACCTAGGCATCGGACGTCCGGATCATACTTGGAGCTAAGAAGCTCCACAACACCGTAGGCCATGGGCAATAATTAACTTATCCCTTGCCAGATGAAAATGATCGAGCAATTTATTTTCTCCGACATATCTCTCTCCACTTTGAATGATGAGTTATGGCCATCACGAATAAGAGAGTGCTATGAGATGTCCTGAATGAGCGTTTCAAGCACCTCAAGTACACCATGAAGCCTCTAGGAGAGCAAGAAATGATCCGACTCCGACTCTTTCTAAATATGTCTGAGAGTTTAACTCCACATTGCACTGAATCTGCACGCTTCTGAATCTCCGCTAGAAAGAGATTTCAGATTAAGGAGAAATTGAAAAGACTCTCTCTGCTTTCCACCCAAACGTGGCAGAATCCGCACGCAACTATCGTCAATCATAAATACACGAAGTATTCTGAATTAATTGACATGTTGTAGCTTAATGAGGTTTAGAATGAAATCCTAAAGAAGAACTTCGTTTCGTAGCCATAGTGAAAGTGCAATAGCCTTGAAGCTAATGCTGTTTCTTTAAAGTTGCATAAAACCCATCATTAGAAGCGGGGAGGGAAGAAAAGAAAGCGATGGCATACAAAGTGAAGCCTTGTGATGAGAATGATGAGACAACTAAGAAGAATGTCAAGTCATATGGTTATAGAATTTGCAAGGCACCGAAGCATATCATGGAGAAATACTAGAAGTAACAACTTGAGATACACATCACCATCACAGTGAGTAAGGACACCCTTATGGTTGAGACTACACATCTCCCATGATAGGTGGTAGTGTCAGCGAAATCTCAATTGACTTTCTCATGATGTAAATAGAAGCCTACCAGTGTCATCATAAGTGAAAATACAGCTACCAAAGAAGAAGTGGCTGGATTATATGCAGACTCTATCTAGAATTAGAGTTTTTATGTCATCAAAATGTAGTTAAATATTAGATGATTAAATAATTGTAACTCTAGAAGAGCGAATTGAATAAAAGATTGAAAGTTCTCAAAGAGCAAATATCTTTCACTGCAATGAAAAATTATTTCCAGTATGATGTGGCATGTTTAAGGCATTTATTATTTCGTTGCTACTTCCTCGCACATGAATAGATTGTCTTAGACTAGAACCTTGTGTAGCGTCTAGATAAAAAGGAATGAATCAATTATGGCTTGCAGATCCATAAATACAACTTTGAGAAAAATTTCTAGATGAACGAGAACTAGAAACATTATAACCGTTGCTAGAAGCAACAAATGCATTTTGTAGGCCCTAGAAGAGCCATGGTCATATAATTTGTGGGATAATTTTGCGTAGCAATGAAGCATTGTTGTATCTTGAACCCAGTTAATCTTTCTTAAGATTTGCAGAAATTGAAGAAATTATACTAGAGGTATACATTCTTTAATATTTAGGCTATACTATAAATGCACTTGAAGTGTATGCTACTTTAAGATTTTATTTCTTCCGTTTAGAATTATGCATTATGTCAATTTTGGTTTCTGAATTATGAGAGAAAATAAATTCACAACTCATATGGTTATAGCCTAAAACTGAAATAATTTCCTACATCATGAAGATTAGGGTGACCGTATGTACCGCTAGAAAATTAATCACTAGACCAATGTGAAATCATTCCTAGACTGTATCTAGAGGATGTTTTGGTCTTATTTAACCCCTGTATTGGCTATTATGATACTGCTTTAAGCTCATAAATCTTTGTAATAGACACATGCATGTCTATTATTTTATTGACCCTCATGTCTTGATCATCAAAAGTAATCCACTTGAATGGACAACGCTAAAGTATAGCGACTGATGACTAATGCATTGATATGAGAGGCAAAGTAGTACACTAAGTATCATTTGTCCACCTGAATGGACTAAGCATAAGGAATGAAAATTAGAAAAATTGCTATACAATTGTTGCAGAGTTATAATTTATCCGTCATGAATAGGACATGCAGTTCTAAATGCAGCGGATCTCAAATAGAATTCAAACAATTGGCATACAACATCTACTCAACAACAGTGCAACTAGTGTTGAATTTTCCACCCGAAGTATGTGCATATCCTACTACCATAGTAAATAGAAAAGGCTCTCTCCGAAAATTCCATAAAACTTGTGAACGGAGATTTGCATGTAGCCTTCTACTTTTATAATTTTTCATCATTTAGGGGGAGAGAATGAACCCTTGCATAAAAAATATCGGCAAATTATGGTAGAAATGGAAGGGATCATACACATTACCTCACACTAGTGAATGCAGTGTAAGAAGTACTAGAAGTACAAAAGTACCTGAAGTGCCCAATAACTAGAAGTTATACTGCCTAATTGTTTTTGTGATCTGAAAAGCATGACTAAGTTGTATTACCTGAATGTAATGTACCGGAGAGGGTGAAATACTAAAGAAAGAAAGGTATCCCTCATCTCGTCCAGAGGCCTCGAACAAAAATAATTGGACGAGAACTCTGGTTCTTCATGCCCCAAAATAACCGAAGACGTCCGGTGAAAACAGAGCATGGGAGCTTATCATACTTAATCATGAAAACTATCTCACAGAATGAAGGGGAGCCAGTTGAGACCTGACGATGGTATGAAACCTCAGAAATAGGCATACCAATACGAATCTTTCCATAAAGGAAGAAACCGACGATAAGGTGCGCACCAAAATAGCCGCTGATACACTAAAAGACCTTGCTCCTATGATTGGAAATAATGGTGAGCAAGATGATGAAGCAGCAGAATGTGCAACCCATGATAAAATAACTAGAAGTTATAGATGTTCGGATGAATCCTGTGATATAGCAACTGTCAATTATCTGCACTTACTATTTATTGTTGCCACAATCAGAAATCTTGATCTTGAGCCTGTATCGCTCGTTGAATGAATGAAGATGTCAGATTGAGAAGATTGTAAGAAGGCAATGACAACTGAATTGTCTGATAGTAAGAGAAAAAGCATGGCTTGTTGTATAAAGTTTTCACTCAACTAGCAGGAGTTGATTGTGAAATCTATTCTCCGATCATAGGCTGAATTACCTTTAGAAATATAATCTCAATGACAGTTAACTAGCAGTTGAAAATCGAAGTCAACTAATAGTTGAATATTGAAATCAACCAGGAGTTGAAAGAATTAACATGAAGTTAAAAATCGACTTGAAGTCATATTATGTTGAGTGATGAATTATTTCATGTTGTTATTTGCATGGGAGCTTGGATCGGATATTTGTATAAAGGTACATGAAGTACCATGTCTTGAACCAAGATAGAAATAATAGAAATAGTCTTAGTAGTTTATAGTATATTTTCTCTCTAAGAAATGCTACATGAATAATAAAGATCCCTGAACGGATTATGAATATGGTCCGAATACCATAATGAAATTGAGGAAGCAAACTCATTCTTTGAATTTGAGTTTGAAACGAAACACTTGGATAGAACCAAGTTATGCATTGGCTTGCAGCCAGAGCATGCGACTGATGAATTTTAGTACATCAGTCCACTTACACTCAGAAAGTGTTATAGAGATTTAGTTTTGAAAAGTTATTTCCTTCCAAACCCCATGGACAGAAGGTCACTGCAAGCAGACCATAAATCCATAAAGATCTAGAGAAGAGAGGCAGAAATCTTGGGTCTAGAATTCCCAGACTTGAGTGCTGTAGGTACGCTAATGTACCTGGCCTATTGCATTAGACTGGACATTATGCTTACTATAAATCTACTAGCATGATCTGGCTATATTTTCCTATGTGGTGAAACTGCAGTATTCTAGAAATCGTCATAGAAAGTCTTGCATCGACTTCGACGAACCACTCAGAAATAATAGTTTTTGTATGAAGCCTCACCAGAATATGTATGGTTTAGAAGAGTGATTCATCATATCCAGAAGTTATGATAATTGAATCATACTAACACCTCCACTATTATCCATGAAGATAATATAACTTATGTTGCACAAATGCAGTCGAGATATGTGAAGAGTAATTTGATGAAGCTCATAAACTCTAAGTTCTTCTATGCTCATGAATTGCATAAGACGAATAAACTAAAGGTGATGCACACCAAATCATGTGAAAATCTCGTAGATTATTTACTAAGTCTCTCCTAAAACATCTAGCTCTGAAGGATGTCTTCGTTAGACTTGAAGACTTGTGCATTTTAGGGGGAGAAACTTCACATAACACCGATAAAAAGAATTAAATCTTAGTTAAGCAGACTAAGTACCTGAATTGATTCTGAAGATCTTATAAAATATTTAGGTGAATTGTACACTTTTTTTCTTGAATGAGTTTTCCTGAAGTTTCTCGTATTAAGGTTTTTTATGAGGCAATTCGTGCAACCAAGACGCGCGCTATGTACTATTTCTCCTAATTTTTTCCAGCGGGTTTTTGGGGAGTTTTGATGAGGTATATGTATGTCGGAAGAAGTGTCCAAGGGGGAGTGTTAGGAAACCGAAATTCTAAAGATTACGATAACTGAATTCGGTTGTGGGCACGTCTATCTCTTAGGGGTTTTTGCCTATAAATAAAGGGATCATCTTCTCATTTGTATACAGCTGAATCTGAGCAATAAAGAAGTTTGGCTTTTTCTCTACATACTGTGTCTTGTCCGTTATCGTATAGCTCTAGACTACACAGGTAGCAGAGCAGTTTCTTAACACCCACAACCACGAGGCCTGCGAGACCGAGACCAATGTGTCCATGGCCGTCCTCCAACTTCTCGCCGCTCTCCGATTCTTCGCTGTCGGTTGTTCTTTCGTTGCGTGGTACTCCGTAGAAGGTAATTTCCTACTGAGATTACTCGCTTTACAACTTTTGTACTGTCATGGGCCTGTCGGCCTGTTCGTCATCACCATCATCGTCTATTCGTCTTCTTTATTTTTAGAAAGTGGAGCCTGCAGCTTGTTGGCTGTCCTTCCCTTCCTATAGACTACAGTAATGTCGTTGTTGGCGACATTATTGCTCAGCCTTTCTTCCGCGCATGCATGTGTGTCGGATACTCGGATTCGATCGATGGCGCGGGCGGCGGGCGGCCGGACTTTTCCAGGTGAGCAGAATTCACCGAGTGATCCTGCACAAACAAAAAATAATTCAAAAAATGTTCTACTTGCACTTTTGCAGTGGCAGATAGTAGAAGTGATCAGAGTATGTGCGCGTACGCGTTGCAGTTGATGTTGGTGCTGATCTTGTAGGGGAGGGAGACGTTGCAGTTGGAGGGCAGCGCGGCGACGCGGGTGATGTACGGCCCGCCGGAGGCGTCGTTGGCAATGTTCTTGAGGCAGCCGCAGATGGTACGACAGTCGGGGGTGTTGTCTGCCGCGGCGAGCAGGGTCTGGATGCCACTGCAGCAACCCTACGGCACCGTCCCGCCGGCCTGCACGTACGGCAGGCACGGCATCAGCGTGATGTACACCGCCGAGCACGTGATCGCCCCTTGCACCGCCGCCGGCGTCGTCACCACGGTCGCCACCAGCACCGCCGCCAACGCCAACGTCAAGCCCCTGGGAGCCATGTCACCGGTCGGTTGAGCTAGCTAGACACTCGCAGTAGGGCCGTTCCTGGGCATGGGCGAGGGGAGCGACCATCTAGGACCCGAAAATTTAGGGGCCCCAAAATTATATATACATATATACTAGATTTATTAGGATTCAAGATTTACTGTTATACCTTAGGATTCGAGCAAATACTTCACTAAAAATAGATGTAAAGAGTTATATGTGTTAAAAAATATATTTGGTTTTTTCTTAGCTTAAAAGGTATGAAGTCATTGGATGATATTGAATTAAGAAAATGTTGTGTTAAATTTGTGAAATTTTTTTCTTAAAATGGATCATTTGATGTTGAGCTTGATGATCTTTGTTCTGAAACAAGAATCTTGCAAATGACTTTGTTAAATGGTCATATGTCTTCTATTGAGATTTTTGAGTTTGTTAGAGATATATATTGATAACTAAATATTTTAATTGCTTATCGAATATTATTTACTATACTTGTGAATGTGGTATCAACCGAAAAAGTTTTTTAAAGTTGAAATTATTAAAAAACTATTTGAGGTCAACAATGTCACATGAAAGATTGAATGATCTAGTCACTTTATACATAGAAAAAGCTATCTTGAATCAGATTGATATAGATACTATTATCGATAATTTTGTATCTAAAAATATAAGAAGATATCACTTTCGGTAACTAATATAGTCATGAGCCCATGGTTGGTTTGTTTTTTTGATTTTGTAGGTGATTCAAGATGGATTACGACTAATGTAAAATCTATTAGTATCGTGCATTGATATTATGTATTATAGATGTACTGAATAATTTTATAATTAATATAAAAATATTATTCTGTATTACGTTCCAAAAGATAAAAGCCCTTTAATTTTTTTCATCTGGGGCCTCGGAAATGCTAGGAACGGCCTGACTGGCAGCTGCGTGTGTTGCGCTCGCTACTACTATACGTGGAGACGTCGGAGTGGCGATGCGCCAGTTGAACCCGTGAACCGTGTAGAGGAATTGGTGCTTCCTGCGGGGTCTTTATATAGCTGAGCCTAAGATGGTGCTCTGTGGAGGTTGTTAAGTGCATTTAGGGGAGGAGTTAAGAGCGCGAGCTGGTAGCAGATGGCCGTGTGCGGTCAGAACTTGACTGAAATAGGACGAGTACGAGCGGGGAGGCGTTTTTGCCATACGTTCTGCTTCTGCACTCTGCGAGGTGCAATCGCTGTTTCTGCTTGTGCTTGTCAACTAGAACATCTTGGCAAGGAATCGGTCTTCGGACATATGCATGCTATGATCGATCGGCCATTTATGTATTACTCCGTATCATATTCGGTCGTCTAATAATCAGAGAATTTTGACAAACGAAGACCAAGCAGAGCATGTCAGGACGTGGTAAAGGACTAAAGGTGAAGTCCAGAATTCCAGATTGTTCGCCCCTTAATTCGGCCGAGATGCAGAAGTGCGTGAACAGGCGCGCAGTACGTCTGATTTAATGTATTGCTCGGGACGTGGCCTCGCTACTCGCTAAGCATTTGCACCTCTGCGATCGATCGTAAATGGAGGTGCTGGTCGGCTTCAGATGCTTCCTTTCAGATTTGGATCTGCCAACATTCTGATGGGCTGCAGCTGCATTGCTCGTGTAGCCTGTAGGTGGCCAGGATGAATAATGAATTTATGAATGCTACGAGCAGGCAGCGGCCATGTGAGAGCCACTCGATCACCTTTACAGCGTTCTGCGAGGCGCGTGGCAGGAGTCGTCGATGCCAATCGATCCAACACTGTAGCTTCTCTGACCAAAATACTAGGAGTAGCTCGCCTTTCTAGTATTTAGTGCGTCTCGTATGCATGCAGCGTAGCGTCTCGTACTGCTGCTGCTGTACGAGCAACTTTTGTTGCGATCAACTGGGCGAAGAATAATGGCCAGTAGTGTATGCCATAGCTACAGAGACCTCTCTAGCAGTCTAACGTACGTGCCGGCTGCTTCGAGTTGTGACTCTGTTCGTCGCAGTGGATACATAGAAAAGTTTATTGGCAGGTGAAAATTAACTACGAATACTACCTTATGATCAGTGCATAGTTAGATAACATTAAGAAAAGAAATAATTGTGCATAGTTTAGTTAATTATTGAGAATATGTACCACTTTATAATTTATAAAAAAATTAATCATTTTCTTTATATAATGTAATTAGTTAATAATACTTTAGAGTCATCACATCCTACTTTATCCTCTCAACATCACATCCTACTTTATCCTCTCAACCAAACAGATTCATAACCATATAACTAGATAGAACCATTCTAATTTTGTAGGAACACCCTATCTTATGTCTAGTCATTTCATAAACCAACCACAATCTTAGTGTATGGGACTAATTTTTAGGTGGAAAATAATCAGATAGAGTGATAGACCATGCCAGGCAGGGATACTTGACTGCCAAATGGGCTGGAACTTAACTGCAACTGTCTTGCGGCCATAGAAGTTGGGCCCGTAATTATCAGCTCTGTCGCGGAGTGGTACTGCGTGGAACGTGCCGGCCATATAATGGGCCGGAACAGGATTGCGTCTAACATGCGCGGCCTGTAATAGTTGGGCCGGAAGTTGTTGCGGACGATGTGGCTTATATTAGTATGGCTGGACTTGATGACGTGCCGCGGGCATTCACCGCATACTTGGGCCTGTCTGCCGAAACGGCTCGGCATCACCTGCACCCGCTTTACGGTTTCTACAGCCTACTGTACGAATTAGGCCAGGTACACCGTACTGTATGCACGTACGCGTAACGGTACACGCAGAGGCAGAAGCCCGCATCACTGCAAATAAACATCCAGCCGGTGACCTTGCATGCATAGATGATGCAATCTTACGTACGTATAGCTAGCACTATAGCAGGACATGGATATTTCAGCGTCCACATGCACGTTGCTATTGATCTTTGTTTGGGTCGCTCGTAAACAAGCGTCCTTAATTGCGATATCCAGCGATCTGTCCAACCGGCCGAAAGCGTGCTACTATACGCACGTCCTCTCTTTGCCGGCCCGGTCGAGTTGAAGATCTGTTCAATTTTCCAAAGCTGCACCCAGTACACAACATCGCCCAAGCAACATGCATCGGATAGGTGGTACAACGAAGGCTGCTGTTTCAGCGCCGCAAACAGCAAACGGTCGCGACCTAGCTAGCTAGCTCGCTTCGGCTTCACGTACGTACGACGCGAACGCCTTCCCCCTAGCCCGATAGACGTCGTTCCACGCATGCACACAGCCCGCGGCAATAGCGACACCTGAGCAGACGTATACAACACGACGAGGCGCTTTGTTGGCTCTCGCGCGCACATGGCAGCAACAGGGCGGGCAACCGCGACGCGCCGCCGCTGCATCTTCGTGCATGCGCGCGGGGCGGCGATCCATCCACCGAGAAGCCGCACGCGTGCAGGGTGACGTGCGGGCTCCAAGTCTCTCCAACCAACCACCCGCGGCACCGTCATGGGGACACAGCCTCGCGACGGTACACCGCCGCGTGCGGGGGCCCCTCGTCGCCGGGCGCAGGATTTCGCCGGCGAGAGCGACACGGGAGGAGGACGTCTGGATGTGCAGCCAGCGCCATCAGTTCGGTTGGGCCTGGCGCCATCGGGCTAATAATGCTTGAACGAAACGGAAGCCCCCACACTGTCGTTAGGGGCGCGCCCGCGGCCCACCACCCACGATCCCACTTGACATGCATCGCCGCGCCGTCGATTTCTCGTCGGTTTTGTCTACCTCCCATCCCATCGATGCCACCGGACGTCCGTTTCATCTGTTAAGCTAGCTAGTGCACAACTACTCAATTAATAACCGTTACGGTACTACTAGCTCCCTTTCTTTGCAAACGAGAGCGAACCGCTCGCGATTTGTTTAGTTAACTCAATTATTTTCTCGTATGATTGAATGATTCTCCTTGTTAATCATGGACATCCACCGACTGTGCAAGAAACCTTCCAACCGTCATTAACCAGTGTGTGTGTAACATCAACCAACGATCGGTTGATCGAGGCGGTTGGAAAAGAGAGAAGAAGATTTGCAGCGCACTAGCTACTCCGAGATTCTCTTTTTAGAGTAGGCGTGATGTTCCATTCGCTGCACAAATCTCTCTTTGTTTGGGGGCGACCTGCAGATGAGTTCGTGAGCTTCAGTCGCCATCACGGCAAGATTTTGTGGTCCATTTTGGTGTGCTCCCCACATGGTGCTTCTTGCTCTTGCTCTTGCTCTTGCTCTCGCTCTCGCTCTCGCTCTCTCCCTCCTCCAAGCAGTTATCACCTCTTCAGCTCATGGCATGAATAGCTCCAAACTGTTCTGTTCTTTTTTAACGATACAAATTGTAACGAAGAGAAAGCAAACTATTCTCCAGATAAAAAACTGTCCACTGTTATATTGCCTTAGAAAAAACTGTTCTCCAGATAAAAAACTATTCTCCAGATAAAAAACTGTCCACTGTTTTTAAAAGAAAGTTATATTGCCTTAGAATTCAACACTGATATGCATATCGAACATGAGTGATGCAGAGCTTGCTATTGCTCTTGCTCTTGCTCAGCTCAAGCCTGCCAGCACCCAATATCAACAAGAAAACCTTATGATGATGGAATCTGGAGGCCTGGAAAGCTTGCAAGATAAGGCGAATCAGCTCATGGTCGGAGTAAGAGATTGTCCGTGATATCCGGGAGTCTCATGCCCATGTGCAACTAACATGGCGCGGGGTCACGACGAAATGGATGGTTAATTAGTCACCGAAGAGACTATTGCTTTTTTCGAAAGATTGGCACGCATGTTCTCTTTGAAAGGCATAGATTATGACGGGAAAGCTAATCACAATTTTGTTTTCTTGTCCTGACACGTGATACTGAAACTCTGATGGTTCTGAATCCTTTTGACGTTTCTGCGCCAGAAACGAACAGCCGCTGTTGTGCTGCTAGAGACTTTGCCATTTACTATCGTAGTGAAAAATAAAATACAAACTACAAAGTTCTAGACGTTTTTTTAAATATGAAAAACAGCACTGTCCAAAGAAAAGAACCGTGTGTGCAGAGAGGCAGAACGAAAAATGCCCATTCAGGTTTGTCACAGACATGCCTGCGTGCGCATGCAGTAGCCTGCCGCTTGTCTGAAGCGTTCGATTTTTATATAGCTTTGTGCCATCGCCTACCTTTTTTGCAGTTATATTTTTCTCGAAAACAGAATAAAAAATTGTAGAGCCGGCAACAAAAACGATATCAGAACTATCAGAATATTAAAAAGTGGGACTATTGGTACAAAATATCGTCGGAACAGTGCACCATAGTGACGACCCGATTAAAACGTGCGTACCTTACAAATTCACATCAGATGCAAGTATTATCATATCATTTAATATTGTTAGTACGAGTTAACTAGTTTAAATACTCCGTAACGATGGTACAATATCAACATGTAATCAACTGCTTAATGTTTTCTGAACTTAGCATTGGGAGATTGCATTTACAGCGTTGGCAGCTTGGCATGAAGCACGTACGCATTAGCCTACTGATTCTTGTATAGTTTTCATACCCGACAAAAAAATATGGGATAACTTTGCCGGATGATTCAGCGGCTTCAATCTTCTGTATTAAGTCTACTCTGTTGTGTGGCATTACAATAGCGAGAACGATTAAGCCTTTTACAACATCGACCGGTTCAGAGTTTTCAGAGATTATCCAACGAAAAGCTCTTATCTGAAGAATGCAAGCTTTGAATCTTACACGCAACTTGATCAACCATGCATCGACCACAGAACACAGCGAGTGGTTTACTTTACATCACCGCTGCATAGAACCATCACGTACGTGCGTGCCTTTGACCCTGCCTGCGTCTTGCAACTGGCACGCAAGAAATGAATGCAATGCCAACTTGCCAAGCCACGTCATGCGACATGCACGTACAATGTATACGGGCATGAAGCCATGAACCCACCATACAGCGCCCACGACGCACAGCCCTGAAGCGTGGCCATCCACGAGATGAACGAACGTACTCGCGTGTATGGTGAATTCGTGATGCGTATGTCAACACATAATCACATGCATCGTGGCTATGGTCCCTTCACACCTGCGAAATTCGTGGCCGGTAGCTTGCTAGAGCCATGTGGGCATGCAAATTTCGATTTTCTGGGATTAATCGGACCTGTTCCTACCGAGACACGGTATCTCCTTGTGCGTGACGGGTGAGCCCGACGAGAGAGCTCGCATGTGCGCCTGTCTGATCGACTGATCCCCTCCTTGATTTGTATGTGTTAACCGCCGTCGTCGTGCCCGGTGGCCCGCGGCCGGCGGTGGTGGGCTCACCTAGCTTCCTCTCCCCTCATTTTGTCTCTTTTTCCTCTGCGGTTAGGCAAAAGCTATCAACGATTCCAACTGCCAGGAGACGCCTATAAATACCTGAGCCGGGAGCACCGCTCCTTTCACAGACAAGCAACCATCGATTCGATCCTAAGCTGGTCGCTTTAGCGAGCGAGCAAGAGACTAAGGCAGTGTGAGGTGCACCTGCATCTTCTTCGTTTCCCTTTGTCTGCAATGGCCTCCGGCAGTGCCCTGCTCCTCCTGTTCTCGGCCTTCTGCTTCCTCGCCCGGCGAGCCACCAGCGACTACGGCTCCTGGCAGAGCGCCCACGCCACGTTTTATGGCGGAGATGATGCGTCCGGCACAATGGGTAAGCAGCTAAGCGCTCGTAACACTTCGTTGAAAGGGCAGAGTAGCCATGCATGTTGGATTGCAAGTACGCCGGCCTTGATTAATTGGTGCTGTGCGTGGCATGTAGGTGGAGCGTGCGGGTACGGCAACCTGTACAGCAACGGGTACGGCACGAACACGGCGGCGCTGAGCACGGCGCTGTTCAACGACGGCGCGGCGTGCGGGTCGTGCTACGAGCTGCGGTGCGACAACGACGGGCAGTGGTGCCTGCCGGGCACCATCACCATCACCGCCACCAACCTCTGCCCGCCAAACTACGCTCTCCCCAACGACGACGGCGGCTGGTGCAACCCGCCACGCCCCCACTTCGACATGGCCGAGCCCGCCTTCCTCCAGATCGCCCAGTACCGCGCCGGCATCGTCCCCGTCGCCTACAGAAGGTGAGCTAGCGTGTCACGATTCGCGACTGTTTAATTGCATCCACTTGAAAACTATGGAACCCATGTGACGATCAGGCCATGTTAGGTCGGCCACCCTGCAGAGATGGGTCGGGCCCGATCTGCTCGTGTCCGCTGTAGACTACCCATGCACGCACGATTGACGTGGACTTGACTTTGCTGTCTTGGAATTAGTTTATACGTCACGCTGTCCTCCATGCAAAATCGTTAACTGATCACGATTCTGCCAGTTGCGACTTGCGACAACAACATAGATGATCAAGACTGCACCTGGCCCTGGTCAACTTTTACAGTGTCACTGAAATTACTTTGCGAAAATTTACCGGTGGTGTTTGCATGCAGGGTGCCGTGCGTGAAGAAGGGAGGGATCAGGTTCACCATCAACGGGCACTCCTACTTCAACCTGGTGCTGGTGACCAACGTGGCCGGCCCCGGCGACGTGCAGTCCGTGTCGATCAAGGGCTCCAGCACCGGGTGGCAGCCCATGTCGCGCAACTGGGGCCAGAACTGGCAGAGCAACTCCTACCTCGACGGCCAGAGCCTCTCCTTCCAGGTCACCGTCAGCGACGGCCGCACTGTCAGCAGCTACGACGTCGTTCCGGCCGGCTGGCAGTTCGGCCAGTCCTTCGAAGGCGGCCAATTCTAGAGCAGCTTACACTTCTGGAGAAATATCACTGTGGCAGCTGTTGCGTTAATTCAGAGCTTGAGAAAGGAGGAGTGAGGCCTCTTTGCTATAGCAAAAAGAGAAGAGGCTTTGGCTATTCTGAGGCTGCTTGTTCTTAGCACCCGCTTAGGCCTTTACTTTCTCCCATACGCCAAGTAGACAAAAATAAGTTGTGGGTTTGAGCATTTTTCCGCATTTATGTAGCTTTGATTTAAAGATCGGCATATGGTAGTTTATGGTCTGTGTATATGATATTTGATATGTTTGTGATCTGATATTGCTTGTATTTTGTCATCTTATCTACGTGTCTCTAGTAGAATTAATTTTTATATTTTTATTTTTATTTAAGAGATCATGCTTACTCATACTACCGATCCAAATGATGTTAGTAGAGATCATGCTTATTCATACTACCGATCCAAATGATGTTAGACATATAAATGACAAAAAATATAAAACAGATATAAAATATATTATCCTACCATTATAAAATAACGGTTATATAATAATATTGCTATTTTATCTTTATAATAATACTGGTATAATACTGCAAGTAGAGCACTGTAAAAATCCTGATTATAAATACCATAGTGGTGGAGTAGTAATATCGGGACCTAATTTTCGTCGAAGTTGAAGTTCCCAGAGATTGTAGGTTACACGAAACGCTGTCTGTTTCCAACTCAAATAAATTTGGCCATCTATTCTACAGAAGAATTGCAGCGTGGACTATCAGCCCATTAAAATCCGGCGAACTATAGCGTGTCTTCACAGACGAAAGATTGGCCCATATATATTCCTCCGGAAAATTCCGGCTTGGCTTCAGCCTATTTAAAATCCGGTCCAACAGAACAGAGCATGTCTTGGATTCTTAGCAAATGACGTCTCTCTCAAATTATGAATTCTGAAATTTTGAACGTAACCACTTCATGTACACCTGCAAAACTATAATTAATAAAAAATATTTACATTCTTAAATATTTACATGCGATTTTCTTGTTTCAATAAATATTCCTAGCCGTCGTTTCCATTCGTATTCGTATCAAATATTATCTGTTTCGTATCTATATCCGAAGTATCAAGTCTGAATGAGAATAAAAAAATATATAATATCATCGATATATCTGTTTGTATCTGATGCATTTTCTCTCGTGAGTCGTGACCCTAATGTATTCATAGACATCTTGGATCGTTGATCCAGTACAAGAACGGGCAGGATCCTCTGCCGCTTCTCCCGGTCCGATATAAAAGTCCACACGTGGCGCAAACCCTAGGGAGGAGTACATCGGAAGAAGAAGAACCCGTCCGCCGCCACCGTCACGGTGTCATCGCCCGTCCGCCGCCATGGTAAGGCCCTATCGCACGTGTTAACACCTAGACCGCGATGAGCGATCCAGCGCCTGATCTGACACGTTTGCTTGCTGCGTGGCGCAGACCTTCAAGCGCAGGAATGGCGGCCGCAACAAGCACGGCCGCGGCCACGTCAAGTACATCCGCTGCTCCAACTGCGCTAAGTGCTGCCCCAAGGTAAGGCGGATCCCTTCCCCTCCTTGTGCGCGAGGCGCCAGATCCGTGTGTTGATATGTGAATCTTGCTTGTGTGGGGGCAGGACAAGGCGATCAAGAGGTTTCAGGTGAGAAACATCGTCGAGCAGGCTGCCATCAGGGACGTGCAGGAGGCATGCGTGCACGATGGTGCTTCCTTTTCCCTTTTCTCTTTTGATTTCTTCTGCAGAATTTAGATGTGATACGAAAATGTAGTCGATTTTGGATTTTTGATCACTGATAACACTACGACCTTGTGTGCTGCTCGAAATTTTCATTCCGCCCACTGTTTTTTCCTCTTGTTGAATTGATGGCATGAATGCATGATACACACTATCTCGTTGCAGGATACGTTCTGCCCAAGCTTTACGCTAAAGTGCATCACTGCGTGTCCTGCGCCATCCATGCTCACATCGTCCGTGTCCGCTCCCGTGAGGCCCGGAGGGACCGCCGGCCACCAGAACGCTTCCGCCGCAGGGTACCTGCTCCTCGTCTTTTAAATACCAACTGTAGTGCTTAATTGGCTGATTGGCAGCGTAGTTAATTTATCATCTTCTGATCAGAATATTTGTAGTGCTTAATTGGCTGATTGGCAGCGTAGTTAGTTTATCATCTCCTGATCAGAATATTTGTAGTGCTTAATTGGCTGA
>KE372877.1:24786-35782 GCA_000418225.1 Zizania latifolia | reverse complement strand
GCTGCTGCCGATGAACGACGGCACCAGCTTGACGGACCGCCTCCTGTGCCGGCGCCTGGACCGCCTCGGCGGCGACAGCGCCAGCGGAGGGAATTGCGTGTCGGAGGCCTTGGGATGGAGCGGCGACTCCACGAGGTCGCCGCCCCGCGGCGTGTAGTAGTAGGACGCCCTGTGCGGGAGCCACGCGCCGTGCCTGGGCGTACTCGGCAGCGGTCGGCACGCCCTGCCCGCCCGCGACACGGCCACCGACGCCTGCGTGAACACCCTGCCGGGGCTGCCGCCGCCGCCACCGCCCGTGCCCGCCCCTCCCCGGGCGGCGCGCATGTCCCGCAGCTTGAAGAACCACGCGTTCGGGATCATGTCGGAAAACCGGAACTTGTGCCTCCCCATGGCCCCTACTCAGACGAGAGCAAGAATGCGTAGCTACTAGCTCGAGTGTAAGAAGCGCAAGAACAACAAGGCTTCGTGTGTGCGGCGTTTTGGTGGCTTCCTGCTGCAGCAGCTTGCTCTGTACGAGGTGCAGAGCAGAGCAGAGAGAGAGAGAGGCGCAGGCAGAGGAAGGAACAAGGAAGAAGATGGCGCGGAGCAGAAAAGGGCGGGTAATAGAGTGGGGGATCGGCGAGGCCGAGAGGAGGGGACGTGAGGCGCCTTTTGTCCTCGCTCCTCTCTATGCAGCGTGGGCCCCCACCTCGCATGGCTTCACTCCCACCGTCCCACGCTGGAAAAAAATTCCCTGCAGGCGGGCTGCAGCGCGCCTCACCTGCAGCCTGCCGCGTGTCCTTGCGAACCAATCGAACGACAGTCTTGCCTCGATGGCTCACAGTGCTTGCGTGGAGAACGGCTCGTCGCGTGGGCGTAGGCTCGGCTAGCAGACTCACAGCATCGGATTGATGGATTCGAATCCGTAGGATCTACAGACCGTCGACGGGGAGGACGGGGCCGTCGTGTGTCGGCGTCGGAGAGGACGCGGCCGCCACGCGCACTCGCCGGGGAGGATGGGGCCATTGCGCGTCGGCATCGGAGAGGCTGCGGCCGCCGCGTGCCGTCGCCGGAGAGGGCGGGGCTGCCGCACGCAGTCGTCGGAGAGGGCGCGACCACCACGCGCCGTGGAGGACAGGGCCGCCGTGAACCGGGGAAGATGGGGTCGCCCCGAGCAAGGGAGGATGGGGCAGCCACGCGCCGACGCTGGGGAGGATGAGGCCGCCATGCGCCGTCGCTGAGGAGGCCGAGGCTGCTGCGCGCCGTCGCCGAGGAGGGCTAGGCCGCCGTGCGCTGTCGCCGGGGAAGCTGGAGCCAATTGATTTTGGGCATGAGCCGTGAGAAGCTGAGCCGAGCAGAGCAGGAGCGTCACCAGGCATCACAATCGTCAGATTTTATTTCTATCCACGTGGCGGCCATCCATCATCGGGCTGCAGGTCGCGGGCTGCAGGGCCTGCAGCCCGACTGCATGGAATTTTTTCCCCCACGCTCGCTTGAGTGACGACGCCATGGTGCTTCTTCCATCCGCCTTTACTACTCTCTCCCTTCCGGAACATAACAACTCGTCATTTTTGAAATTTTTATTAAAATATAAGTACTTTTAGGATATTTGATATCAAATTTCTATATTAAAATGTAAGAACGCCATAATCCCACCTGCTTAGGATGGGTTTGGTGTTATGTCATCTACTGCCATGAGCTCTCGTTGCCTTCGAGAGCGGCCAAAGACTCCAACATTTAGAAGTTGCCTCAGGTACAACCGAGTACTAAGGTCTTCAAACGGGCGGGCCTGCTACTCTGGATAGGTGATCAGAATTATCTAGGTCTCAGTGATGGACTGTTAGTACCTGACTTGATCGACTTTTTATAAACAACACAAGCGTCGAGTCGAGTCCCTAAGATGGATTCCTTGAGATCGGATCCCTAAGCTCATGGAACATCCCCTAAGCTTCGACAAACCACATGGCCATATGATATCGGTGCTCGTGAACAAATGACTAGTAGTGCATTTAATGCACTGTGAGGGATCTACTTTTTTGCCTTGTCTATCACGTGCCTTACCATTTATGGCAATGCGATATATATATATCTATCCATGTTAGTAACGCACTGTAATGATGACATGACAACTTACATAGGCTTCCCATAAAGCATGTGTAGCCTGGTGGAGTGTCTTGTTAGGTGGCATCCTCTAACTTCGCGTCGCCTGTCAGATCCCATCACTTGCTACCAATGTCACTTGGACACTGATTGGTGGGGGTTTGACATCAACCATTTGATATGATAGTCTCTATCGTCCAAATTTAAGGGTGTTATGTTTCGCCTAAGGTCTAGAACTAGCTAATGGTGTTTAGCTACAATGCAGCTCATTCGGTTTAGTCGTTGTGGTATCCCCCAAATATATAAAAGGGAGAACCAAGACTATGAGAGGGGATCAAGAGTCCTAGATTTAGAATTCGAGTTCTTAGTTCAAGTCCGAGGGCTAAGTAAGAACATGCATACTAGTAAAAATTCATTGTAGAGCGGTACTAAATTAAACTCCTTAACGGTCTAAACCTATCTAAACTCTTTCATGTTAATCTCTTTTTTGACTGAAGCGATGATAGCTCCCTACCTATCAGCTGAGCTTATAAAGGAGATCCACTGGAAATCTTGCCAACGGTGTGCGTATATCAATAATGTCACTTGGTTAAATAGAATATATTAATTATGTACGTATTAGCTGAAAGAAATAAGTTAAAAATAAAATCTATATACGATAAATTTTGAATGCTAAAATTAAAAATCTTTGTGAAAGGGAGGGGGAGAGTAATATTTATAGATAATATTAATTAAACTGTATACAATAATTGTCTACCCATTTGAACTTGTCTATGAAATACCATCATTTAATTATGTTCTATCATTTCTTCAATTATCCTTCCAACACCATCATCATTTATTTAATAAGAATAAATAAGAAACATTATAGTCGTTTTTTCATCAACCTTAATCTCTAATAAATAACTAAAAATACTTATATTCTAAAACAAACAGAATACTATTTACTGCTGGATTTTTATCTGAAAATTTGACTGTAAATCTCCCGCGGTTTCGGCTGATCGTTGTGAGAGCCCAAGAAGATTTCGAAGGGAGATTGTGGATAGGAGGATGGGAACCGCAGGCGCAGGGTAATGTTGGCCGGAGATGGATGGCCCTACGCTGCACGGCACGTACTACAGTAGACAAGATATGATATGAAATCCAAGTTGCTCGTTTGTGGTTACGTTCTTGACTGGCTGCTGCCGTCAATCCTTTCTCATCGCATCAGCCTTTAATTACGCGTCGAAAAGCTCCCTTGTCCGGGAGCTCCCCCCTTGTTTAATCGTTTTATTTCCATCACCCCTGCGAGATAAGCAACAGTACTACTGCTACTGCTGAGTGCTGACTGTCTCAGTGCTTGTGTTGTACAGGAGCACGGCGGACAACTTTCGTCATGATCGGTCGGTCAGTCTGCTGAGAGATTTCTTCCCTTCGCCGCTCGCAAGCACCGACGGCCGACGCACGCGTTCGGATCAGAAGCAAACGGCGCTAAATCTTGCGCCGCGACGCAACGCAAATGTATCCTTCGTCGCATGGCTTACCGCGTAAGTTACAGACGCAAAACCAAAACGTGATCCTGATTCCTGCAAGATGCAGTGCTAACTTATACTTAGATTAGTGTAAGGGAGTACGGCTTACTGGCAAGTGACAGCCCAAAAGAGGGAGGAGGGAAGTGACCGGTGTCTATTGATTTGATCGTAAAAACCGAGTCGTCAAACTGTTTACTTAAAAAGCAACAGTATACTACTTCCGTACAAACTGGTAGCGTTGATAAATGACTTTCATACAAGCTGATTGGTAAAACATAGCTAGCTGGAGCCCTTTAGTTTTATGTTCAATAAACAAAGAAACCATAACGACAATCAAGAATCTATGGAATAAATTTAAAATGTTAAATACCAAGTCTATGTAAGACGAGAAAATACTGGATATAAACTAACTATCAAGCTAACCTCCTGCTGCAATATATGAGTACTAATACTGCGACTGGTAGCTGAGCCGCGTTTTCCCCCAGCCCTGTACCGCGCCGGTGGCGAGTTGCAGCCACGACGCCTCATTTCGCGCGCACGGGGCGCATAAGCTAAAGTTAGGGAGCTGACCCGCACGGTTCGTCGTCGCCGTGACCCTTATTTTTTTTCGTTTCCTGTCGGGCATTGCGCCCGTCGCCGACTCGGGTCGCCACCTACCGATCGTCTGAGATCCTCCCCGTCCCCGCCGATCCATTTGTTAATGACAATCTTGATCGATAATCTTGATAAACTGAAAAGAATGTCCCTAGTCGGATCATCGGAGACGACGTATGTTGATGTGTCCGCGTCGACGAAGGAACGGCGATGTGAAAACCAGACGGAACAATCCCTTTCGCGGCAGTATCCCGTCTGAACTGCTGACCGACGTCGTCGCTGTTCTGCGTCGGATTCATATCCCACCGGTACGTACGTGGTACGTTACGTACGCGCGTGCTTCTTGCGGATCATCATGATCCTAATCTTCTGTTTTGTCACGAGATTACCGCATTGTAATCGAATCCCAGAGCAGAGAGTCGGCGAGGCAAAGTACGCCGAGAGCAGCAGGCGATCGAGAAAGAAACAGTACATGCGTTGGCGTATGCACACAAGCGAAAGGAGGAGGGTGGCTGAAGCGTACTACTGTATTATTAGCGTATTTTGGCCATCTCTCTTTAATCGGTCCCGTCCGCCCGGCTGCTGATATGATCGAATACCCGCTGCTTTCGATGGATACGCCGCAAAAAATACGGACGGTTGCTTTGGTCGTTTGGTGTGACCGGAACGGGACGGCTGGTGTGGTGTTTTCAGCTCTCGATCAACTCGACCCTCACGATCGGATAGATCGATGGTCCCTGTAGGAAACGATAAACATGACGGCTGGTGTGGTGTCTTCAGCTCGCGATCGATAGATCGATGGTCCCTGTAGGAAACGATAAATATGTTGTGTGTGGTCTAATCTGTGAGTAGCGTACTCACCTACTCATACAAAACCGGATCTCTAATCGTAGTGACCATACAGTCGGAAATTACTGGAGTATGAAACTTTGAACTTTTTTCCTGAAAAGTTGAACTCTGAACATTGATTTGATGAACGAGACGGTACACTCCTAATTGGGTACTCCTACCAACTAACTACCCAGATGTACGTATGCACTAGTATACTACAGTACAGTACTCGTCTGCCAAAACACTGCCAATCGCTAGGGCGAGGATAAGAACTGTGGGAGAGTTTGACCTGACGTGACAACACACGTGCGAGCTAAGCTCATAAAAGCAGAGTTCAGGTCTAAGGTCTTCGCCGTGGCCATAGAGCTCGATAGAGGGGTGGGAGCTGAGCTGACGCCTCACGACCGCGCGCCATAGGCAGGCTCGGGATGGATCGATCCATCAGGCTATTCAATGACAAGGACGCCGCAGCTAAGCATCTCTAAGCGAATCTCCCGTTAATTTCCCATCATCCCGTCGACGAAACGATGAATAAATGATTTGACTTTTTATTCCTATAGATTGAAGACGAATAATTTTAGTACTAAAAATTTAATAAACAATTTTAATATATATAACTAAATATTTTTACACGTATATTTTTTAAAAAAAGAATGTTTAAAAACATATCCTATAATAAGTTTTAAAGTTTAGAATTTATCATAACTATAACAACATAGTACTTATAAAAAATAATTTTTATCTTCAAATTATCCATATTATTTCGGACTCAATTACCCATTACTTCACTCAACCAGGGCTCATACTCACCCATAGTATGATCTTCTTACATGTGATATAGCAAGTTTTTATCTATAAAGCATTCATCGTACTCTTAGACTTAATTACTCATTACTTTATCTAATCACTTCTAGACCAACATTTATTCACACTTAGGAGACCGAGGGGTACTATAGTTTCTTATTTATCTCTCAATACATACGGAGAATGAGACTAAAATTTATTATATTTTTAAACGGATAGAATATATTTTAGAAAAAAATGAGTGCCAAACGAAAATCAATATAGTTTATTCCTAAAAAGGAGGTACCGAATGGAGCTCATGGCGGCAGATCGGCAGCGGCCCATACTACGTAGACTGCACTCTTCTTCAACGGCGGCTTGGTCCCAGCAATTAATCCCAGAATGCAGCGCAGTGGAGTGCAGCCGTGCAAGTAGGTTAATTAGTCCTTGGAAAGATTCTCGAGTTCTTGTCATTAATCTTGTACCCCGTACTATACGTAGCTGATGATCTACTGTTTGGCATACATTACCGGAGCTCCATTTTCTGCACAATAACCGAGCATTGATGACGATAGAAAAGGATTGGACATGTGGTGGTATCTTTGAACGTTTGTTCCGTTAACAGGAGCCCCTGCAAAAGGGACTACGTTTCATGGCGCCATGATTGTGTCTCGGCGTTGATACCGCAATCTGACGGGGAATAAAGCTGCAGCCTGCATGGATGGGGGGCAGCGTTGCTACGAGGCCATCATGGAGATTGCGGCACCTGAGGTCCACCTGGTTGTTGCCTTGCTCGATCGTTCCATCCGTTTAGCTCGGCTTGTATTTATAATGCCAATGTGAGAGCACGTTCAGTGGTCGGCACAATTTGTTCCCTTTGCTCTGTCCAAAGCTCCAAACGATCCCTAATTGTGAAGTACTCTCGAAGGCTCAACCTGACCGTCAAAGTCAACCGACAATGCAACTGTGATGTTTGCGCACTCGCAATATGTTCAGTTAAAACTTGGAATACCGTCAGCAACCGAACGGAGCAGGTTTAATCACCTACTGTAATAAACACACCACTTTAGCGGGAGTGAGGTAAAAACCAACAGGAACAAAGACCACATCTATAATTGCTGTGTTGCACAGGGCTAGTGCAATACTGCAATGGGCCGAGTATGACTGTGTGAGGCCGTGGGCGAGGCTCAGCCTGGAATCCAGTTTCTTGTTCGGGCACCACGATATCATAATGGAAGGCATGTAGGAAAAGCCCATAAATTCAGATGTTTTTTGGGCTATTCCCTCCAATTCAGCACTGTCAGTATAACTTCGGTTGATAGTCTGTCTTGTATATCCATTTTCCCTTTCTGTATGTAAACTTCCTTCTGTATTTAATAGTTTGATCCTAAAATGTTATCACACTAAAACATATTGCTAATCCAAAAGATTACATCACACAGTCCTAATTATTTTCTGAATTCTGATTGCAGTTGACGGTGAATATGTAGATGAAGTTTGGGTGGATAAGACCTACAAAGTTTGCATGAAGGACGCTAGGGGTGAACCCAGGCAGGTCGACAAGCTAGGCAGATATGCGCATGTTGCATGCCTGGAGAGCCCAAAATCGACAAACTTCTTTGCCAAATTTTTCGCCAGATGTGCTTGTATCGTACCATCAAAGACATTGTTTTACTCATGCTTAGATACATAGATGGTGTTGTAGCCTCATGAATTTGAACAATATTGTGTTCAATTTTTTCATATAAAATGGTATACAATGAGCAGGCTCACATTACTTCTTCGATGGATCCATTTACTCATGAACAAAGGAACGACTGAAAATGTTCGACATATCATCAAATATTAGCTGATGCCCCTAGTCTAATACAAGAGGAGCTATATAGAGAGCTAACTGATTCTGCTTACCTAATTGTGTTGCTATATGAGGTGTTTAGAAGTCTCTTGCGTTAACCATGGACAGATAAACCCTGCACCTGATGACAGTGCATCCTATCTTAAACCCTGGCATTACTGTAAACCTGACACTTCTCTTCTCTTCTTCTGTGGTCATCTTGGCTGGTATATTTTGCATGTGTTTCCTTCTAAATTCAGTACCACTCTTGACATAGAACATCTCAGCTCTTGGGTGTAAAGAACGTGCAACAGTTAGTAACGCCCATACATATCTTGACATTCTCATAAATGCCAGGTAAAATGGTGTCCTAGGATGGCCCCCATTCTCCACAAATGCTCTGTGATCCAAATTCCCAAAGAATGAATCCTCCATACTGCGGGGCATAGCTGCTAGATACTTTGCTCGACAGAATCTCCCAAAATTAGAGTTTGGGGCCTCCATTAGAGCATCAAAAGGATATTTGGAACTCATGATATGATCAAAGATATCCAGCGAAAGATACTCTCTTTGTCCCTCATGAGCATCATACAAGCAAAATATGCCTCGACGGCGTACTTTTTGTGAGACCTTTTCTCATAGACAACAGAATTGTGTGTTGGGAATGTTGAGAGGTCATGGTTCCACCCAGAAACTTTCATCCAACGGATGATCAGTTTTGAAAATTTATGGATAGACTTTGACGAGAACTCATGCAGTTCCATGAACATATCTGACGAGACCCTGCTCCTGATTGCGAAACTTCCTTCTTTATGCAACGCATTCTGACAAATCTTCCCATTGAGTTCCATGTTCTCCCTTTCCAGTTCATCCAACTCCGCTTGCAACAAAACAATTTCAGAGTCTTTCTTGCACATGCTAGCTTGCAACTCAACGACCAACTTCTGATACTCCTGAATTCTAGAGCTCACAGAACACCGGTACATTGGTTTTCTCCACTTGTTCATATTTGCATACAGATCCTTCAACCCTGCAGTGTACTGAAGCTCCGATGTGAAGAGCTCATCGGCGATCGCGATCTCTTCGGAATCATATGGCGCAAGAGCTTGCTGAAACTTGGCATTATTCAATTTGAGGCCAGAAATCGCGTCGAGAAGCATCTCAATAAACGCCGCCTCGCGGCGAACAGAGGGGCATTCAGAGAGGCTCTCATGGTCGGACGGCGCGACGCCGACGAAGCGCGCCTTGCAGATGTCAGATATTCGGAGCAGCAGAGTGGAGGGCGTCCTCCTCCCCTTCCCCGTCGCCGGCTCCATCGAGACGCACGATTCTGTACTGCCAGGCGAGAGGCAGAGCAGATTCAGGCTCCGTGGCCGAGAATTCTTCAAGCCGTTTGAGGCAGCAAGTCGAAGAGATCGATTTCAACCAGATCAATGACAAGAACACGATAAACTACTCCCTCTGTTCTCAAACCTCCTAGAATGCAATCTAGTTCAAAAATATTAGAATTTAATATGTAAAAATATTTATAATGAAGAATACTTTCACGTTATTATATTTTTAATATTTTTATAAATATATAGTTAGAAAATTAACATAAAATCATATATATATTAAAACTTCATATTTTTTAGTGTTTAGCGATTAGCATTGGCCGATTGCCAACCAGGAGAAAAACATTAAAAAAAATGCGAACAAAGAACTTGAACATATACTATCGTAGTCTTAAGTGTACCTTTCAATGGCCGTCCCCGGAAGCTCCGAGAACTGCCATTCTTGCAGGCTTGCACGGATCGAAGAAGCCAAAAGCCTGCGAGAAAAAGCTGCAGTGAGGGTGAGGCCAAAAGCGCCGAGAAAAAGCTTGCGAGAATCCAAGTGATGTAGGGAGGAGGGTTTTGGAAGGCAAAGACCTCGTGGCTCAGATGGACTCGAACAACGAAGAAGGGGATGGATCGAGGAGGGGAGTGGGAGCCACTCGGGCAGATTTCTTTTGTAATCCCCAGGGCCCAGACAGACGCTACGGGAGGAGGGAGATGATGCGGTCGACCAAAGGAAGCGGGCAACTAGGGAAACACTAATCTCGGCGCTCATTTGTTTCTGAGTTCTGACCCTCTGCAAGACTGTAATTGCCCAACCCTTTTAATTCTAGGCTCAGTAAAAAATAGACTGTAACTGTACATCTGATTCTACTTCTATTCCAGATCTTACCATGGGGTAGAAGGGGATATTCAGAGGGGTCGCCACGTTTTTCGTTTTTCTGACTTTATCCAGACGTGCAGTGTCATGTTGCCGTAAAGAAACGTTCTGATCATTTGCGACTCCGAACTACAGCAAACTATAGCTGTCGCGGTAAATAACTCCCACTATATTTATGGCTGACTAAGAATTGATCAACAAGCATTGAACGCCGAAGGCCCCCTCCGGGGCCCTCTGGGCTTCGGCTAAAAGATTGCTTTAGAGACCCCTCGAGCTGTGGAGCCTCCGAACCATGCTCCGCCAAACAGTCTCGAAGGCTCTGAAGCCACTCCAGAGTAAGGGCTAAAACCAGGGGCTTCAGTCCCCTCCGATAAGACATGTATTTTACGGTGTTCATATGGTATTTTACCATGTTACCCCTATATAATCCACTGTATATCACTTTTATAGTCAATTGTAAGTAGAGGGTAATTCGGTAACATTCTGTTTATGCTGTGTCTATAAATATCCTCCTCTTTGCAAGAGGGAGTGGGACCGAATACTGGTTATTCAAATTCACATCTCATACAATCCACTGAACGTAGGGCTATTATCTGATATTCGGAGGCCTGAACTAGATACAAAACCACTTTGCAATACACACTCCGAACCCTTCGAGATTCTTATATTAAAACTTGATGTGTAATTCTTAATTACGCCAACAGTTGGCGCCGTCCGTGGGGATCCTAGTTCTAAATTGATGGAATTGTGCCCAAGAGAATTCTGGGAATCGGAAGTTCTGGCTGAGGGCCGGAAGTTCTGGATTATGGAGCATCTAGAAGTTCTGGGCCAACCCCAGTTTCGGTTTCTGGAGGAGCCGGAAGTTTCGGTTGGACCGAAAGTTCTGGGCTGCCTAGACGAACTAGAAGTTCTGGTTAGACCGAAAGTTCCGGGTCGAAATAAATTCGATACAAAAGGTTATTTTTGGAAGTTCCGGGTAGAACTGAAAGTTCCGGTCCAGACGAACAGATTAGATCTGTTGGGCTTTAATATAGATTAAAGGCCCATGACAGGACACTATATAAAGAGAGGTGGGGCTAGCACGAAAAGGTTGCTGCTGTTGCTCCTGGTTGAGGACCCTAGCCGCCACCTCTCCTCTCTCCTTGATTGCAAGGGTTGTGATCGATCT
>KE372877.1:0-15761 GCA_000418225.1 Zizania latifolia | reverse complement strand
GACCGAGGGTGCGCGAAAGTGCGCGTTGCACGGGTGCGCGCGTGTACCAGGTTTATGCTTGCATGCTCTCTTTCTTTGTAAAATTTTGTGTACGTGCACAAATTTGGAACAGAGTCACAGATTATGCTCGATGTTCTCATTGTTGGACCAACCTGCGACATTCGGCCCGTCTAAAATAAGAGTTTCCCAGCTGATAGCCCAATGGATAATATTAGCAAGTTGCCCACTCTCTCTTTCATGGTGAATTAAACTATACGGCCCTCTCCAAACGAACTCACGGGCGTGCGCGCGAGGACGATGCGCAGGGACGAGGCTAGGACTCGCGGCCGCACGACGCGAGGCGTGGCGGAGGTGCGCGCTCGGCGGAAAGCGGGGCCTGGGGTCGGCAGCGGGAACTGGCTCCTCACCTCCTCTGATGTCAAGGAACAGCCGACGCGTCAGGTGTTTAGCTGGGATTCGATGGTACAAAGTTATTTTGGTCGTCACGAAGCGTTACCTTACCGTTAGATTTTAATGAGATAGCTAAGATCCATCGGCTTTCTCGATGACAGAGGATCTCATTTCTCGGTGGCGACGGCGACAGCAGAGACTGAGTTGATTCTGTGTATAAAATAGGATGTCACTATAAAAATATAAATACTTGGCCTGATATAGAAATAAAAACTCTTATATTATATTATAGATTGTTTATTTGTTATCTTCAGCCTGTCATCTAAATGCTTTTTTTAAAAAAGTCTACTTGATCCTATCTAGTATTAGGAACCATATAATCTACCCTTAAAGGTTTGAAAATTCGTTTAAATAACATCATGTTTTCGTTTTATAGCCATGTTAACAATGATAAGGATACTGACAGTGAAATTCAATTAAATATTTTTTTGGTAGTAGCGTAGAAATAGAGTATATTAGTTCTAACAGGTGGTTTGATTAGAAGAAGTTTAGACCTAGTTAAATAAAAAGTGTTGAGATATCTTCTAAAACAATCTAAGAGAGATTAGAAGAAGCAAGACATAGTTAAATGAAGAGTGCTGAGATATTTTCTAAATGAGCAATATACCCTGCTACATCATCCACATGACAAAACCGTTAAAAACTAGTCTAAGAAGTTATTTGAGCCGATTTGTATATTTTAGTTGACGGTTGACAGTATCATATTTTAGGAGATTAAATGGTTTAGGAAAATTTACGAGTTTAAGTAAACTTGTTGACATGTTTGTTTATGCAACCATGTCGCTGACTTCGTTTGGTCCAAACTAACCCATCCCCCACAGCCACCGGTAAACTAATCCTCTATCGTTTACTTTCGTATTCATTTCTCCTTGATTTGCTGTCAATCAAGTCGGCATGCGGATGGCTGACATGCAAGTTTTAACTACACAATTATACTTCAAAATTTGAATGCTACATGTCACGGAGAAGCCCAAGATGTCAAAAAAAATTAGGCTACAGTGGTCAGAAAGCGTACCAGCACAAGCCGCATAATAAATAAATATATATATATATATATCCACGTCAACGCATCACGCTGAACAACACACAAGCACTCGCAATTTCAGGGGCAGTATTCAGATTACAAGCCCGTCACTCTTCTGCAACTGTAGAACTGCAGAAGCTGAAGCCCTTTTTCTCAAACGAGCGACAGGTTCTCGTATTGGTCTCTTGCGAGATAAGATGGTGACATCCGTGTCTCACATTTCACTGACAGAGACATTGTTTGACAGATTCGGCTTTATCCAGGATTAACGATCCACATGGGCATTTTGGGGACTGGGAGCCATTTCGATCATGGTTTCGGATGCTGACAAAACCAGGGAAGAAACTGACACGAATCATCAAGCTCGGCACGCAAAAATCGCATTCAGGCCTCAACCCACCTGATCTTATCGTAACGCCATTATATTCACAGCACAACCTAGTGCCCCATCGAAATATTAATATCCTTCACCATCCTCCAATGATGCGTGTAACATCCTATACTTGCAAGTGATTATAACCTGGCTTATTTAACGAACTGCTCACGTGATTTTCGATTAACTTCGTAGCTTTTCCGCGTGATTTGCACACCTGGCGAGCGCCTGCGTACCAGGCGTCCCCAAATTCAGAACCCAGGAAACGAGCTCAGGTTTTCGAAGAAGTTGCTGAGTTGCTGGTCATTTTGCTCCATTTCGGATGCAAAATTGAGGAGAACAATAGAACATTAGTGAAGCAGTGAAGCCCATAACTGGAGCACGTTGTGCCGACTTGTGTGATGTAGGCTTCTGGCGATGAACCAGCTGAACAAACCGTCGCGATAACCATCGAGGAACACAAAAGTGACCGAAGGCGATGGCGACAACTAGTGGATCAACCCTTAGCCGGAGTTAACTCGAGCATTGCCATTTCTGTGGGCGCGGCGCCCTAAGGTTCGGGTGGCCTCTACCACGCCGCGGAGCGCTCGCCTTCCGCCCATGCATCCTCGCTTTGCGGCTGCAATATCGACAGGTTTTTGCTACGGATCTCCTCAGCGCGGCACACTTCGGACCGGTCGATGCCACGACGGGTCGTCGCCGATGGTCGTCATCCCTACTACGATTGATGGTGATACTGACCAATTGGTCCAACTCAAGTTTCACATCTTTGTTTTTCTAAAATTATTCTCTTTATTTGACTCGACGGGATAGATATCTCTAGCGGCTGGAGCAATGGTTCCAAAATTCCAATTCTCTTCGGGCCATTTCTGTATCTGTTCCTTCCATGATCCTACTTGTTTCTGTCTGTCCTTCGGCGTCACGGCCTTTGCCGACAGTGGCGGATTAAATAGGGAGCTAATTGCCTCGCTGCCTGTTCATGCACAAGTCACCAAGAAAGAGTGGCATGGATTGTAGTATTGTCTAAGAATTATTCAAACTATGGAATTTGTTCCAGAACCAAGCTTCATTTTGTTTTAAAATCGGCGAACTTCGTTCCTTACGTTGCTGCCAGGGAAGCAATTTGATTTCGATTGGAAGACCAGATGCAAAGCACCCGGCCACTAGGATGCTAGTGTTCCGCACCGAGGAGAAAAATACACGTGCACTTCCATGCTTCGAATGCAGCATGACGGGGAACACAATCTTCAGCTTTTCACAAGGATGCAACATTCAAGGCTGCACTGCATCCTTCCTCAAACAGTTAAAATATCAAGAAACTATATATCTTATCATATGTCCCAAATGCCGCCGGGGATGTCAAATTCGGCACGCTGCGATGAACCACAAAAATCTATATTCTTCTCCAAAAATGTGCGTCAGCGTCACCCAAGCGCGCATGCAGAAAAGAAAACCGCGTGAGCAAAGCCGCCGCCGCCCCAGCCGCAGCTAAAAACCGGGAGCTGGTCGGCAGGCAAGCGGTTAGCGGTGGCACGACGGCTTCCCTCGCCCAGAAGACGGCGCCGCACGGCAGCACCCGCCCCCGCGCCTGCCTCGGCCCTCGGGCAAAGCTATTGAACCGGCCGTGGCATCTACTCCGCCGCCTCCTCCCTTCCGCCAACTGCCGGCCTAAGACGCGAGTCCTCCTCCTCTCCCGTGTCGCCAATCATGTCTTCGCCCGCGGAAAGGCTGGCCGCTGGTCCCAATCGTCGAGCCGGGGACCAATCAACCACCCAAATGATAGCAAAAGAGCCAATCCATCCTCCATCCCAGAGCTTGCTTCTGGGAGTGGACCGAGATGGGGCCAGTCGGTAAGTTGAACCCGAACAAATGTTTTGCTTTCCTTCAAAACAAAATACGACTAGTCGACTAGCAGTTCAGACGTCAGAAAGGTAAGGGAAATCTGCCAGAAAATGTGCAGACGAAACAACTCGTTCGTGATGTGCGTGTATCTTTCCAGCAAAGAAAGAGAGAACTTGGGTGGAAATTGACGGGATTACATTTACATTGGACCGAAGCTCGGATGCACAGTTGATCAAACACTCTGCCATTATCTCTCAGAACAAAGAATCTTGGGTGACAGGCTAAAAGGACTCTGTACAGGAAGAGGGGAAAAAATGTTCTGAACTTATCCTACGAGGAACTTTTTGATTCGGTTTACGAAGCCATCATGGCAGGGGTTACCACGGTGGCGACGGGGCAACCGGCGCCTCGCTCCCCGTCGGTGGCAGAGGCGGCAGCCCAGCGCCGGCATATCCGGCCAAGCGACGCGGCCTTGCGACGGGCGCGGTCCGTGCCGGTGCCCATCAGCTCCCAGATCGCCCATTCCACGCCAGGCACGGCCATGACCTGAGCCACCGCCGGCGCGCCCAGGCGTCGGCAGAGCAGCACGAGCGCCGCCGTGGCATTTTCCCTGGCCCAGTCCGTGCCGCGCCTCATTTCGGCCACGAGACGCGCCACGGCGCCGTCGATGTTGACGATCGCCTCCGCACCCCCGCGCTTGGCCAGTGCTGCGAGCACTGCCGCCGCAGTCTCCTCCTTGCTAATAGCTGACAGCGTCACCTCGGCGACGCCTGCGTCGACGAGCTTGCCGACGTTCTCCCTCTCGCTGGCCAGTGTCAGCAGCGCGGCCAATGCGTCCTTCTTTGTGCTCGTCGGACCGGTGCGCACCAGATGCACTAATTTTTCCACCACAGATTGGTTCCTCCCAAGCCTGCGGCGATACGAATGCACGGATGCCAAGCTGAGCACGGCAGCGGCGGCGTTCTCCTTGGCGCGCCACGTGCCGCCGGAGCTCATGATATGGGCAACCGCCTCGACGCCGCCGTCGGCGTGCATGATGCGCTTCTTGTTGGCCTCGAGAATGGAGAGATTCAGCAGCGCCGTGACGGCGTTGAGCTGGAGCCCGGCATCCTCGGAGTAGAGCAGGGGCACGAGCAACGGCACAGCTCCGGCCTCTCCGACGAACGCACGGTTCTCGGAGCCGGACTTGGATAGCAGCCGGATCTCGTGCACGACTCGGTTGGCGGCATCAGGGGAGAAGGAGACAGAGAGCTTCTTCACAAGAAACGACGCGGTCATCCGCGCCGCCTCGATCGCGGCCTTGTTTGCCGCCATCGCTTGGGCTTGCTCACTCTTGCTAGCCTCGCAGGCTTCCATGACGACGCCGTTCTCCCGGCACCACTTACAGATGAGATTCTTGAGTGCCTTGTTTGGCACGAGCTCCAAATTGGCCAAGACCTGCCCTGTCTTGGGGCACGTCGACTTGCCGGAGCTGAACCACCGGTCAATGGACTCGCGATCGTACGTCTGGCCGCTTGCGACGACGACGGGGTCGCGCATTAGATCGAGAGAGATAGGGCACCGGAAGTCCGAAGGCGAAGCCGGGGGTTCCCCTCCTTCAACCTCAACGTCAGCCTTGGAATTTGAATCTGAAGGCCGAGGCGTGGCGCTGAATAGGACGCACTTGGCGTACCGGAGTAGACCGACGAGAGCGATCATGGAGGCCGTCCATTTGTCCGAAGCACGGTCGCCGATCTCCCGCTCCAGGCTCTCGATCTCGTCGCTGCAGCTCGCCGGGTCGTTGATGCCGACTTCCTCCAGGATCTTCTCCAGCCTCTCCCGCTCTGGCACGATCTCCCGCTCGATCTCATGTATCAGCGACAGCACGCTCGCCTTGAGCGCCTGCTCCGCCTCCGGGACCGGCGAGCTCCGCCGGCACTGGCGCGACGCGAGGGCGAGGACGTCGAGCACGTCGTCGGCGAGCCCCAGCTCGACGACCGGCAAGAGGTCGAGCATCGTCGCCAGGTCGTGGTGGAGCTCCCTCAGCTCCGCCTCCATCTCGTCCGACTGCAGCAGCAGCCGCATCCGGCTCCGCGCAGAGCAATCCGCCACGACCGCCTTGAACCGCTGCAGCACCAGGAGCACCTCCCGCAGGCACAGAGACGCCGACCGCGGCAGGTCCCCCGCGGCGGCGCACAGCAGCAGGTCGTCGAACGCTGCCGCGAGGAGCTTGGACCGCCTGGAGATGGACGCGAACGCGGCGCGCAGGAACGGCGCGGGCGTCTCCACCACCGACAGGTCTCGCGCCAGGCGGTGCAGCAACCGGAGCAGTTCCCCGTCAGACGGCGACGGGGGCTGCATGAACACCGACGAGGAAGATCCGGACGACGACGGCGCGCAGGCCGCCACCGCCGCCGCTCTCGGATTACTAGCCATTGTCGCAGTAACCACACCCGAAGAAAACGCTCGTTTAGTGGAGTAAAACCAAAATGGTGGACACGCCGCGGAGCGGACAGAGAGAGCTTTATAAACTACGGAGACGAATGGGCCGAAGCGATTCTGTCGAGAGCTGGAGGGAGTCGCAGCTCGCGGCTCCAAAAATTACTTAAATTTGAATTTAAATATTTTTGTTAAAAAAATTGAAGTCAATAGTTCTTCTAAATGAGTCTTTTTTTTAATCCATTCTCTAAATCACCTCTAATCTTTTTTAAATATAGGATTAGCATGTCCAATTTCTATTTTCGTTCGCGTCTTTAATCTCTCTCAAATGAGTCCCTTTTACGGTAAAATCTGAAGTTTTTTTCGGTTGTATTACTTGAATACTATTAACATTGTATCACGTTTTATTTGTCGTTTTTTTACAGGATTTAAAAAATAGAGATCGATATTATATGAAATTTGTTGTGGATTGATTAACTTTTAGAAAAAAAAAATAGAGTTTAGTATCATTCCTATATAAAATTTAGGGAATCAAATATAGAGATAAAAAAACGCTCTTACACCCGTTAGCTTGAGGCTTAAGTTTGGTAAGTTTTTAAACGGTGAATCTTTTAAATCTATTAAAAAATTGCTTTAAATTCGTTAGTTTAAACCTTTACATAATTGCCATAGCCTCAACTTAGTCTATTTTGATGTTTCACAACTTGTTTCCAACGGGTCCTACAATAATTTTGCTTTTCGGTTTTAAATTGTGATTATTATGCATCATGTGCTTAGTTAGATCAGAGATGATATAATATTATCGTGGCGTATATCACTGGTGCTGGGGCCCTAGGCTCAGAGTCGTCGTCTGCTGGCCGTTCGATGTGACCCATCGGACGGCAACGATGGGAATGCCCGGGTGATTGGATGAGCGATGGTGAGTCAGCTCGTTTGTGCTTTTATTCCAATCGTGTCTCACTCAGTGTGCGTTGACGGCCGACAGTTCAGTGTGAGCAGCTTAGATATTTTTTACCATTAATTCTAAAATGAGATTCAAATAAATAAACATAACTATATAATATATAATATTATAACACTATGTATAAAAATCTAATTATATAATTTTTATAACGCATAACTTAATTATATAAAAAAATATTGTCAATAGAATTATATATTTTTAAAATAAAAACTAACAGATATTTAAGAAAGAGATATATTTACTTCTCTGAAATGGCAAGATGCGGAGTCCGTGAGAATTAAAGCATAGCTGCGAGATAAAAACCAGGTCTGAATTCACGTGGGAATCCATCCACGCCATTCGATCTGCACACGTGTGATACCTCGTTTAGATTAGAAAAGAAGTATACCTCTGTTTCCTCGCGTAGATGTTGGGAGAATGTTAGGGTGGCAAGGCAAGTTTTTTTTTAAATAATGACTTTTATTTGAAATTTCAAAAAATGAGTCGAGTTTTTTAAAAAATAACAAAACTAGGTTGATACGGGTACTATTGACGGTCGACATAAACACTATCGACCGACCATCATCGACCGATGAACTATCGACATTGGTCTAATTTTATTATTTTTTTGAAATCTTGACATATTTTTAAAATTTTAAATAAAAAATATTATTTTTTTAAAAAAGATTGGCAGTGCAAGTTGATGTGGAGGAGGAAATTAACAACGATGGAAGTAAATGGCAAAAATATAACATGTCTGAGTCTGACTCACGAATGAAAATGTGTAATTTACTAGTTGAATTCTCAAATCAAGAACAATAACGAAGAATTTTTGTGTGGATCCGAATTAATAGTTTTTCGTCGATCAGGTCAACTGGGGCAGATGACAACGTACAACGTGCTTCCACATTGAACAGTACCACTTGCTGGATCAAATAGTATTGGAACTTAGCATGAGTTGTCTCACTGAATGTCATGCGTGTATCAGGTCAACCGTAAGCATAATATTACCGATTTAATTGTTTTATGCGTATAATGTTAGACATTGTCAAAACTTCACACAGTCTCCTTCGAAAGTTATGGTCAGTTTTTTTCTTTAAAAAAGTTACGATTAGTTTGGATGTGGTTGACGCATATCAAGAACAACAATCGATCCCAGCTACGGAGGACGATGCCATATGGAAGCAACAAGAAGTAACTACCCTCCTGACTCCATCAAATTCCAGGTGAGCGATACCGTACGGAACATGCCACGGCCGACGTACTGCGCGGTCGCCGGCGCCGGCCGATCGACGACGTCTTTTGATCCCCTTGATCTGGCAGTTCCGCGACCTCCAGCTTGCAAGAGTGGCCGGCCATGCGTGGTGGCCGGCCGGAGACGCCACCACAGTGATCATCAGCGTAAAGAAGGCGTAGCCGACGTGGGAACCAGTAAGATAGGTTTCACGCAAGTGCAAAGAACCAGGTGGTGATAACTGATAAGCACTTCAGGTCAATTCGACCATTCGCTTCACGTGCGCGTTCTTTTCGTCTATTAATCGGCGGGAGATGACTACTTTTGCCTGAACTTTCGATATGATCTACCGGGGTGCTAGCCAGCTGCGCCGATAAAGTGACCGCCCGCGCGCGACGCGCGCGCGCGGTGGCGCAACTTTTCGCCGCCCGGCGTGTTGGCCACATGCGCGCGGCGAGCCGACGACATTTGGTTGTTGACTTGTTGCGGAGTGGGTTACTGCAGCCGTCACGGCATAGTACGAGCGCTTTACGTGCGCCTAAACCACGTTCTATTTTGACCTTTCAATTGCTGGTCAATTTAAACAGGCCGATACGCGGACGAGTTTAAGAGTGAGTGACGAGTCGGACTCGTTTTAAAGGCAGCAGCCATTGACTGTCGTTCATTCCAGTGAACTGTTGATTTGTTAAGGTTGGTGATGTTAGATGTTCAGTGGGTAGTCCAACCCTTTTCTCAACTAGCGGAATAGCCTCAACAATATCGAGATTAGAGCATCTATATAAGAGATTTTCTAAATCTCATTTAAGGACCATCATAAATTATATTTCTTCCTAAAAATTAATCAAACTATAACAGTTTTTCTATAATTTCGATCTTTATTTTTTAAATTCTGCAAATACAGTCTATAATATATAATAATTTTGTGTAAAACTATTGTATCTTCAAATATGTGTGTCGTTCAGTCTATAATAAAACGTCGGGAGAAAACAATATGCGCACGAGAGAAAAAATATGCGTGAACGAAAATAGGGATCAGTCAAGCTAATCCTATATTTGAGAGATATGATAGGTGATTTAGAAAATATATTAGGAAAGAGAATCATTTAGGGTGCTGTTGAAGCTTCGTTTTTCACTAAAATATATAAATTCAAACTTAAATAGCTATAGAGATAATCTCTTAAAGATACTCTTACACACTGGATGACTGAATAGCAACGGATAAAATACTCAAGGGGTATTGTCCACTTATATCCATATAAGTTAGTAAACAAGCAAATAAGCAACAAATACATTTGCTATGCAACAGGAGACGTGAGAAGGCAGGACGGGGGCGCCGCGACGGGGGCAGGAGGCAAGAGGAAACAATACGGGGCAACCAGCGCCACGGATCAGATCAGATATGATACAATATCAGCCAAAAACCCGCGACGGATTGGCTTGTAACTACAGTTGCTGCAAGCTCACGGCTAATTTTGTTTTTGTTTACAATGAACCTTGCAAATATAAGAATGTCCTCCCTCCATTCCAAGCAATCCTGTTTCCCTGACCAGGGCATTCTTGTTTTCAAATATTTTGTGGTTGTTGATAATACTGCATACATTTTTATATCCATCTATGACTTTCAGTCTCTCTCTCTATTATGTTCCAAGTGTTAGTTGAGACACAAAAAATTATCAGCCTATCGTAATCCAATTACAATGTTTAGTTATTCACTAATGATGGTACTGGTTCTTGTGTAGAATACTGAAAGATACCATTAAAAATTTGTAAGGGCGAATAAAGTGGAAGAAAAATCCATACAGCGTCGCACCTAATCTATCATTAAGACACACTAGTTAAGCGTATCAACGGGACACCTAATCATGACAAATGTGCGCATGCATTTCTTCAGTTTTAAGATGCCGTCAGTACTCATATGACTAGTAGAAGACGTACCTAATGCAAGTCGTCAACTTTTAGGACCAACAATATCATCAAAAATTCCAGTAAAATGGCCGTGTATATATATCCTCGGCTTCTTACTCATTAATTAATCACGATTTTAGCATAAGTTCTATTGCAGAAACTGTATGAACGGTGGAGAAGGTCGTGCACGGCGTCGGTGTCAACTGGCAAGCAAGCCGGAGCCGGTGGCAGGTCCTTAACAATAATAGCTCAACGCTTTTGTAGGCTTGTAGCCATCGCCGTATCGATCTCGCCAGGGTGTCACTGGATGCTGCACTGACAATACTGTTAGGTACAGCAATTAGAGGCGGAGATCACGCATGTACCCTACTCAGAAAGAGAAAAGGAACATGTACCCTTTTCTTTATATAATTAGGCTTTACCAGCAGCAGGAGCAGCAGCCGCCGCAAAAGTTACGAGTAGTAGTACTCGTCTAGAAGCATGGAAGTGGCAGTTGCAAAGCGCTCAACAGCTCGAGCGAGGCAGAGACCGTGTCATGTAGTGAGGAGGCGATGCGAGGCGGGAGCAGAGCACCGGAGTAAATGGGAGCGGGGGCAGGCGGAACAGGGCAGAGGCAGCGAGCCGTTTGCTATCAAATGCGTGCCTGCCCTGCCATGGCAGGGGAGGGGACACATGCATCTGGGGCCATCAGATTGGCGCTCGTGGCGTGGGGAACCCGGTCGATGGATGGATTACCTCGGTTGTTTTCTCGTCATCTGGGTGTCAGCGTGGGGCAACCGCGCAACCACCAGGCGCGAGTTCTCTCTCCGCTGGAGTCCTGGACCGATCACTTGATTCGCAGTTCTGCCTCCGCCCATGCCCCAGGCCGCGCGGCCGCTCTCCCTTGGACCAACTCGCCCACCGTTTCGAGCAAAACCGAGCGCCGCACGCACGAATACACGCAGCTGCGGATCTGCCTCCCGTCCCATCCCCCTCTCCACCACGGGCATGATTTCACGTGCGCTGCCGTGCCGCGCGCACGCATGACGCACCGGAGAGCGTTTCGGACTAAGCTTGCTCTGCCGCAACATTTTCGGATTAGTTGAGTGGCTCAGCGGTCAGATGCAGTAGTTCCAAATTTGGGGAGATGGCAGCTGCTCAACCTAAACCCAAATGGTCTAGCTAGCCACTAGACGAGTCACGAGTGGGGGTTAGCAGGGGGCGAACCAACTAATCTACCTTCGTGTTCTTGTCACTTTTGTTAGCACGTAACTAAAGCAAGCCTGTACCATGACAGGAGCAAAAATTGATCGGTGTTCTCATCGCATTTGACACATATACTTTTAGAACGAGGTATGCATCAGGCATCAGCGCTTCTAGAAGGGCGGGTCGAGTTAATTAATTTAGCAAGGACCCTCGTGCATGTCACTCCCATTGGCAGGGTTAACAGGCCCACGACATGGACGTCGTCGCGGAACAAACCGGCCAGTAGGGGATTAGATCTCGTGTCCCAAGTAGGCCTATAAATGGTGCTCGAATTGCGTATGGATGAGGGCCACTCCGCTCAATCAGGTCGAAATTCGCAGAGACTGCGAAAGATCAACAATCCGGTCGATCGGTTGCTTGTGCACGCAGCGCAGGAACCTGGGTTGAGTCCAACTCCAGAGCTGGCCGGAGCAGAGCAGAGAGGAACACTTTGGATCACTCCATGTCTCCATCCATCGGCGACGTGCCAACAACCTCGCATGCACGTCTCAGGTCCATGTCCATCTCCGCCTAAAAGCGCCCCGCCCTGGGAGTGACATACCGATTGCTCTTGATCTGCTGCTTTTAATGTTGGACGGAGATGTCACTCCAGGTGATAAGTGAAAATCAATCAGTGTCCCATTGGAGTGGTAATAACTATCGACATAACATGTGTTCCTCTTAATTAGGTGTACTGCAACTTCTTAGATATTCAGAAGGAAAATAGAGTAGCCGTTTGTAAGTCAGTACTCTAGCGTGGTCAAGGTACCGCAGTGGAGAGAAACTGAGAAAGTGCTCATGTACAAAATCGTCATAAATCGGGTAAGTGTGCGACAGCCCGGCGGCGCCGTGCGGGCCATGTGCCGGGCGAGGTAAACACACGGCGTGCCACCGCGGTCCGCGGCTGCTGCATCGCTGGAGCCTGGAGGAAGAAAGCAACAAGTCGTCATGCGTCCGGCGCCTTAATTCCGTAGTACGTGCTAGGTGCAGCCTGCCAATAATAAACCGCTAAACCGACCGCGCGCGCCGTACTAGCTGCACAAACAAGTCGTAAATCTGCAGCAAGTTGCAACCGCACCTCGCGGCGTGCAACACGGGTTAGCACGAGTTGTGGGAGAAAAACGTGGGGAAGTTTTCATGTGGGTCGTGGTGGTGGAACGTAAGGGCGTTGCACGGTGGATGGAAGCCAAAGCCAGCTACGTGCACACCCAGCTGGAGAGCAAGAGAAACCGCGCGCGGCGCGCGTCTGTTCAGGTTCAGCCGGAGAGCCGGCACCAAGAGTCCAAGAGGCAAACTTGGGCGTACCCTGCCGAGTTGTGATGTAACAGTCCCGAAAAGGATGGCATCATGCAGAAGTGGCAACCTGCAACTGATCATCCTTTGAGTTTGAGTTCGGCTGCATGCCAGGGATTTTCGCCTGCCCCGAACTTAAACGGGAAGATAGTTGCGGTCAGCCGTTGAGAAAGAGCGAGGACAGGACGGCCCACGGAGGGACCAAATGGGTAGATCTTCTTTATAGGTCGTATGAAGAGCAGGAGACAACAGTAGACCTTGTTTATAGGCTTTCTAGGTAAGACCTAACTTTCTTGTCAAGGCCCATCGTAAGAGGGTAGATCATTCCTGGGCTGCCCGACTCTCAGCCTCTCATCGATGGCTTCACTAGGCCGAAAACTTCAACGAATACTCAGCAGCAGTCTCTCCCTACAGATTACTTAGTTTTTCTCGGTCCGACAATATAACAGCTTCTAGTGTTTTTACAGAATTAAAAGGAGAAATAAAATTAAATAAAAATATTGTGATCGGTTAAAATCATAAACTAGGTAACAAAATTAAATAAGAGATTATTATGATTAGTTTATATAAGAAAGTAGGTAAAAAAAGCAGCTATATTTTAAAATAAAATTTAAAAGCTAAAAATAGCCGTAATATGGAAATAGTACTTGTTGGGGGAATTGCCCCCTGCTGTACTCAAAGATAAACGCAAGATAATAAAGAGTTCGAGGCACCCTTCGAAGGTTGCCAGTTCCAGCTGCGAAGCCGAAGCCACCCTCAGCATCGATGCCTTCGGATTGCCCGTCGATGATTCCGCTTCGAGGTCTCAGAACCGCTTCAGAGGCTGCGACCCAAAACCGAGGGCTCCCGTCCCCTCCAACGGGATGTGTACTTTACAGTATTACATGGTACTTTTTATTATATTATTCCTATATGTTACACTGTGTATTGTAGCTATAGTTGATTGTAAATAGGAGGTAATTATATATTACCCCGTAAAAATCACGTCTATAAATAACCTCTCATTACTGTTAGAAGAGGATCATCGAATACTCAGTATTCAAAGTTATACGCGTACTTCTAGACGTAATATTATTATCTTAATTAGAGGTCTGAATCGAGACTCTTCAAACCTGTCGTGTAATAATTTATTACACACATAGTTACTATTTCTGCAGTGCCCGTGCGTCGGCGACGGAGGCTCAGCGCAGACATAATGATTTATTGATTTCTAGGAGTAGTTTGTTTGCACATGTAACAACCGTAAAAATTGCACCTCTGAACGTTCCATTGACTGACGTTGACGTGTTTGGCGCTAAGGACTAAGGTAGCTTGCCAGTTGCCAAGCTGGCGATCAGTCAGTTTTACGCTATGTTTGCTGCCATAGGATATTTACGTTTTCAGGTCTTCAGAGTCCCTTTCTTGTGGAAAATCTGCTCCTTCGAACTCCAGCCAAACGTGATGAAGCTGCTCCACCGGCCAGCTACCACCAATCTGCATCCTCTCTTCGTGACATTCCACGTAAAAACCCGGAGCACGTGCAACGACTGCGGAATTGTTACATTTGGTCTGGTGGCAACTGCTCCCCTTTAAATTATTTATTTTAGTTGATAAATTAATGATAAAGATAAAAAACAAAGTAATCATTATTAATAAGAAATGATATTATAAATTAATAGATAATAGTAGCTAAATGGTATTCAAGAAAAATAGTACTTTTTATTTATTAACCGACGGTAAATAATAATTTAGAAAATCAGTTATTTTACAAGTAAAGTTGAATGTTATAAACAAAGTATTCTCTTGGGGAGGGATTACGTCTTGGCAGCTAGTAACATTTACGAACGTTTACTTTACTCCGGCCGTGACGCGACGAAGATATCCATTGGCCAAGATGCAGAGATGTGCAGATGGCAGATTGGAAAAAAAAAAGATGGCTGCAGATGCCAGATGGCATGTCCGTATACATTTCTACACGTGCAAACAGGATGTTCTCTACCGTGAATACGTAAACCATGCGTCGTATACGTAACCCAGTACGGCTTTAAACGAGTTGTTCCATCACTTTCTCCTAGTGTACCGGCAGCACCAGCAGCGTGGTAACGCCGTATTTACCCATCCGCCGATCTGCCCTGCAGTGAACTGCGACACTGTTTCACCAAATAGTCTGGGCGCTCACACCGGCAACTACTCGAAACGATCGATACGACAGGAGACGGCCTTCCCATTTGACGAAGAGAACCCGACTACCCGAGAGAGGTAGGTAGTTTGCTATCTGATGGGACGCAACCTGAAGGGCGAAGGCTTTGATCCGTCCCTTCCTTCGCTTCTAGTTTCAACTCATCCATTCACCAGGGCTGATGATGTGGTGTACGGTGTAGATTTTTTTTTTAAATAATATAATTTTAAAATGAAATTTCAATTTTGGTACATGGTTTTAAAAAAATTGCAAATCTGGATCTCTATCGGCGCTTCAACGGCCGATCTAGGCCGATCGACCCTAGATCGACAGTTCATCGGCCTGTGGCGCGGTTCTATCGACACATGAAGTGTCGATTTAGGGCGGGTGGCCCTAGATTGACAGACCATGTGCCGATCTAGGGGGCGTCTAGATCGGCACATGATCTGCTGATCTACGACCACTTCATGTGTCGACATTACCTCTATAAAAAGGGGGCCGAAGCCCCCCTCCCAGGCATCCTTTGCAACTCCTCCTAGCCCGCAGGCAGTCACTTCTCCTTCTAGATACATCTTTTTTCTCTCTCTTTTTTTTTCTTTAGGATATAGTTTAGTAGTAGATTAGAGATACTTTCGGAGTAGATTAGGGGTAATTTAGGAGTAGATTAGCAGTAGATTTAACATAATTTATAGGTTAATTAAACATAATTTGGAGGTAGTCAGTTTAGATAAGTCTCAGCTATTTTTATTTCCCTAAAGGCACGTAATCACGTTTGCATGTGCCATTATAATGTACTGTGTTATGTCACGAACTATTTTGTTAGAAGTTGTTGATGCTGGACTACTTAAATTACTGTATCATGCCATTGCAATATCTATTTCGAAGGCAATCACACAT
>KE372876.1:324330-335371 GCA_000418225.1 Zizania latifolia | reverse complement strand
ACAAAAGATAAGTATCTTTCGTCTGCGGGCGACGGAAGATAAGTATCTTTCGTCTGCTAACTTCCGTCGGCTAAAACCGACGGAAGTTAACGTTTTGCCGACGAAAGAGGCTAACTTCCGTCGGGTTTAGCCTTACTTCCGTCGGCTTTGGCCAACGAAAGTTTCCTGTTTTCCTGTAGTCCTACTACCTTACGTGTGGCATGCGTGTGGCACATCTAATTAGGCCTACTGCATGTCAAATCTTTATAACACCTCGTTAGTCTCATAATGGTGGCCAATAAGCCTGTTGACACAGGGATTTGGACTGACAGGGTGAAGGGATGTTTGTCATCAAAGTGAAGGGCTGGGCTAGTGGGTCGCCATTAATGTTCAGTTGGCGTAGAAGAATTCTCCTGAGGCAGGCTGGATCAGAGTGGGCCTAGCCCTGATATTAGTTATTATAGATTAAATACTATTTAGATTTTGACGTCCCAATTATCTAGGAATCGTGTAGAAGTCGGTTTGGTTTTTTGGGCTATAAATATACATGCTTGGGGACCGTATAAACATGTTCAATTAATTCAACAAACTACTTTTGGTACATCGCCAGCCTTAGGTATGTAGCATTAGGGTGATTACCTGTGCGAGATTAGCTACATTGATTGAGTTCAATTGCCGATCACACCAGGGATAGCCTTTCTGGCGAGTCTAATTGTCCTTATTGGAGCTTTCTAGGTTGAGTCCGATGCTTCGATTGGATTGATTAGCTTGCTAGTTATCGGTGTAGTATATCGATCTTCTTTACATTGTTTTCTTATGCATAGATCACTCTATTGCACTAATCACATCAATTTTGCGGATTAGATTAAACAAGATTATATGATGATTATGAATTTAATACTGCCTCAGTTTGGTCCGATCTATTATATTCATATGAATCGATAGGTTGTTTTCATTACTTTCGATTGAACTGGCTTATTATTGATTACGTTTAGCGTTGTTTCTTGTGCTGTATTGGTTAGGTTTGATCCGTTAAGTTCTATGTTAACATGGTCATAATTATTCTTTGTTCGCCGATCTTTATTCTTTGTATGCTGATTAGAGTGCATATTAATCTGAAGAGCTAGACGACATGCTACATTCCCATTATATGTTATGATTTTTACAACGAATTGTAGCCGTTCAGGTTACTATCAGAGTCAATGCCGATAGGCTATCGTCTGATAGTTTTAGGATAACTTATGTTTTTCTTCCTTCTCAATTACAGGTGAAATTGACTGCACGCTCCGAACTTTTCTCAGCATTTAGGACTTGTACTGGAGTGAAGCAAATCTCTTAGGTCTTCGAGTGTGAAGATCCAAAAGCCTCCATGAGGTTTTTGTGTCAACACGCTTTCTTGGCATGCCTAATGGGACGTATTATGCTTCATCGGTGTTCAGCAATTTCTTTATCTTCATCATGGCTGGAAAAGAAGTTGAGGATACTGGTAACATTATTCCTGTGACCATGGAGAATCTCACTGAAGGACAAAGGAAGAAAGTAGAAGAATCACTCAAAGATTTTCAGAAACTTTGTCTAGAATCTTTCAATATGACTCGGCGTGGGCCAATTCAAAAGAATTAGTTCCCAAGACCTTCTATGCAGGGAGAATGTAGCACTTAAGGCCCTACTAACCTAATGAAATCTTTTCAAGATTCTGTCAATGAAGCCGTACATCACGCCTTGATAAACCAGTCTGGGGTATTAGTTAACACTATTTAAGGCTTGATTAAGAAGATGATGGATGGAACCATTGCTCAAGAACCAGTTCAGGGTCCCATTTATTTGCCTCAGAGGTCATCGGCACCTATTGTCTTGAGTTCACCACTACTGATGACATCACTTTTGCCTCTAGTGACTTATGGGATAGAACGCAATGTGGTTCCAAGTTTGATACCACCAGCACAAAGAGCATTTAGGGGGCAATAGCAATATCCTCAGCCCTAGTTCAATGTGCCTCCACTTGGGTATCATCAGACTACATACTACGGAGGACAGTAGCAGCAGGGAGGGTTTGAAAACAATCCACCTAGAAGAGATTACTACCGGCAAGACAGAGTACTGATGCTAATCTAGCATTATCGGACGCATCAAGAAGACAATTTTACTTTCAAAATCACAGAAGTTATGAGGGAGCAATTCGGTCTCAAACTAGAGGAACAAAGTTTCATGTATCGGCACCCATGTCTAGATTGGTTCGATAGGGTGCCACTACTAAATAGATATGGAGTTCTAGATTTCTCTAAGTTCTCTGGACAAGACAATACTTCTATAGTTGAGCACATTAGTCTATTCTTGGCTTAGTGTGGTGAGGCATCAGCTAAAGAAGCATTGCGGGTGAGGTTTTTCCTGCTTTCTTTGTCTAGATTGGCCTTTACTTGGTTTTTGTCTTTGCCCCTGAATTCAATAAAGGGATGGGTTGATCTAGAAAAACAATTTCATAAGTATTTCTTTGCTGGTATATAAGAGATGAAGTTAATGGATTTGACAGCAGCAAATCAACGCATGGACGAATCGATTCCTGAATTCGTCTAACTGTTCTGAGATGTGAGGAACCGATGTTATAGCCTTAACTTGACTGATGCTTAATTGGCCGAGTTAGCTTTCTAGGGATTGTTATCGCCAATAAAAGAAAGGTTTTCTTCACAGTTGTTTGATAGCTTGGCACACCTTGTGCAGAAGATTTCGGCGCATGAAAGCCAATTTCAAGAGGCTCGAAAAGAAAAGTTGTAAAAGTGAGTTGCTCAAGTTTAGCTCTACACATTGGAATCAGAACAAGAAGATTTAGATGGAGAGATCGGCCTAGCAGAATGGGCCAGATTGAAGAAAACAGTTACTTGTCCCTAGATTAAGACTACAGAAAAAGAACAAAGAAATGATTTTGATATCAGTAAAGCTGACAAGATTTTTGATATATTACTGAAAGAGAAACAGATTCAACTCCCACTGAATCATGTTATCCCATCGGTAGAATAGTTAAAAAAGAGAAAATACTGCAAATGGCATAACTCGGGTTCCCATAATACAAATGAGGGAACAATGTTTCGTCAACAAATCCAATTGGCCATTGAGCAAGGGAGGATCAGGTTTGATGACTCGAAGAAGCCGATGAAGATTGATGGCAATCCATTCCTAGTAAACATGGTTCACACTTTCGTGAAAACAAAAGCCAAACATTGAGACATCATCATGATAGAGTCCATCAGCGTCAAGATAGGGAACAACATGCTTTGCCATATCAGCACGATGATAGGATAGATCTATATTGGAACTGCTCTTTCTTTTGCTTTTGTTGGGAGCATAATATGAGGCTTCCGTTTATTGAGAATTGTCCAGAATACAGTGAAAACTTTAGGTCACATGAATATGAAAAGTTGTATGATCAGTCCTATCAAGATCGGACCCTAGTTCGTGACCGGTTGGAGCTAGAAGAGGAGGCTTTTTAAGAACTTCATGGTCCTCGTCAAGTAAATGAAGGAGATAGATGGCAAGGAGGAAAGAAACTTGTTCAAAAACCCCAATGGTGTCCAAGGGGCTTGATGAGGAGTCAGAAAAGATGACTTAAGAGGCCCATGAAGCAAAAGGAGATAGAAGAGTATGAGAAATATCAACAAGCCAAATGCCAACCCAAAAAGGAGTGGCGACCTAAGAAGAAGGCCGATGAAGCTGACCCATCGGCATCCGTTACTATGGTATTCGTTTTGCCTACCGAGAATAGGGCTCCATTGTCAGATGATGAAGATGAGGAGGAATCAGTGGCTCAACTTATGTTACAACCTCAATCAGCGGTTTTCGAGAAAACAGAAGAAGAAGAACATCAGCATTTGCGCCCGTTGTATATTAAGGGGCAAGTTGATGGTAAGCCAATGACGAAAATGTTGGTTGATGGAGGGGTCGCGGTTAATTTAATGTCGTACTCAACGTTTCATAGATTGGGTAAAACAAATGAGGATTTAGTAAAGACCATTATGGTATTGCGAGATTTTGTTGGCAATTCATCGAATGCTAAAGGAACTATAAATGTTAAACTTACAGTCGGGAGTAAAATATTGCCGACTACATTTTTTGTGATTGATGAAAATGGGTCATATAGCCTTCTACTAGGGAGAGATTGGATTCATGCTAATTATTGTGTTCCCTCAACAATGCATCAGAACATGGATTTTGAGAACATGGATTGCCTCTCTAGATGTACTTGGGAGGGGGATTTTTTTAAGGGTGACGGACATTGGGCTTTAGTCAATAAACGAGATCACTCTAAATCAAGTTCCTTAGCATAGGAGGTGGATGATGAAGAAGGTAAACTAGGCAATGGTTTTACATTGGCCGATTAATTAGAAGTGGTAGATATCTAAAAGTTGACTAGAGGGGGGTGAATAGGCAATCTAAAAATTCTCAACTAAACTGGTTAGTTTTAACTTACATGACCTGGACTATCCGGGCTTAGTCGGATACTTCGAGAACTGGATGAAAAATTAAATTGTCCGAGGTCTGGATTATCTGGGTTTATCCGAATGATTTAGGCATTACAGATCTAAAACAATTAAGACTGTAGAAAATAATCTAGCTAATGAACTTCTAAGATATGAATACACAAAAACTTATGATTGCTAGTTAACAGGTAGATCAACAGTAAATAACATCTAGGAAATATAAAGATAGACACAATGGATTTTTTACCGAAGTTCAGATCCAACAATCTTACCTCTCTGTTGAGGAAATCCCAAAGGGCCGGGTCTCTTTCAATCCTAATTCTCACCAAGCTATCACCACTGTAAGCCTTGGTTTTCTACTATGTTACCTCTTTGAAGTCGAGGCGAGGCCGAGTACAAACGTGTTCGGTCACCCACAATCCTTTGGGTGCTCGTGAATCAATGCCTAGCCATCTAGGAGGGGTTACCTCTAAGAGTAATGAATCTATTGACATATCCAATGTCGTGTGCTCAAGAAAACCATGAAGATCAAGAAATGCACGCCACCACAACGCCCAAAAGATGAATCAACCAAGAACACGCGGAGATTTGTGGAGAACTCTCGATTCAACTCTCAAAGATCCAAATAAGATCAAGCCCTAGAGAGAAAGAGAGAAAAGATAGCAAGGCTGCTAGGGTTTGGAATCACGTGCCTTGATTATGGGAGAGATGAGGTATTTATACCCCTGTCTCAAAACTGGCCGTTAGGGCAAAAAATCACCCACTGTTCACCCGGATGATCCAGACTAAGAAAATTCAAAACAGAACCAATGTTTCAGATAGTCCGGCTTGAATCTAGATATTCTGGGCCAAAAATAAATTCAAACAGAAAGGTGTTTTTGGATCATCCAACCAAGGTCCGGATTCTCCGGTCCACGGAATAAAATCCAACAGAGAATAATTTTCGGATCATCCGGCCAAAATCCGGATATTCTAACTCACAAAATAAAATTCAACAGAATAACTTTTTTGGATCATCTGGATAACTCTAGATGTTCTGGGCTTCAAAGAAAATCCAAACAGAAACATGTTTTTGGATTATTCGGCTTGAACCTAGATACTCCGATGTGCAAATAAATCGAAACAGAACACAATTTTTGGATTATCCAGCTAGAATCCAGATACTCCGACGTGTAAAATAAATCTAACAGAACCAAGTTTTCGGATACTCCGAACATGTCTGGATTTTCCGGTTTTGCTGAAAAGCCAAAATCCAACTTAGAAAAATTCCAAAAACTTTTAAAAAAGATTTTGCTTTGAGCACTTAGCTTTAGATCATTAATCAACGTATCCCTCTTAATAGTATGGCATATCTAGACTCAAGATAATATGAAATATACCCAATTTGCACATTTGAGCCTAAGTAGTACTAATAGAAGGCAATTTCTCCAAATTTGATTGAATCGCTATGCCACCTTAAATTTGAATATTTGCATTCATCTTAACAACACTGTTAGTAGCATTTGATCGCTATTGTCATTAATACACCAAAATAAATTAGGGACCTAGATGCATCAAGATGCACTTTCAATCTCTCCCTTTTTGATGATTGATGACAATATGATCAAAGAAATAAAACCAAATTGCGAAAAAGATGAATATAAGCATTAAAGCTCCCCCTAAATGCATGCATCATCATAAAATAGTAAATATGACATAGAATGCATTTAGGTCATAAACGTCAAATGAACATAATTAAGCATAAAACATAACTAACATTGTTCATTACATCCCATCATCCATGCCATACATAAGAGTAAAACAATATTACAAGCCCATTGTTCTTGACATGGATACAAAAGTGGAACCAAAAATGAGAAATCCTAAGGCTAAGCAATGGCAATGACTTCTTTGACCTTTTTCCCTCTTTGGCATCAAAGACACCAAAAAGAGAAAAAACTAGCAAACGGCTCACTCAGAGTCATCTTCGCTCTCATCATCATCATCACCATCATCTTCTTTAGACGATGATGATGACTGCTATGGAGGCTACTGCTACTGCTAGGACGACCCTGCTCTGGATCCAAAGAAGTGGGCATATGGGTCGGTGTAGTCAGCGAAGACATTGGTGTCGTTCTCCTCATCAGAATCAGACAATAGCTCCATGTGAGGATGGCCTAATTGCTAAAGCAGCAGATTGATTGCCTTGTTCTGCCACTCAATCTCCTTGATCTGCCACCGATTGCTGTTCTGGCACATCGTGAAGATTGCCAAAAGAATCCTTTTGATCGGTGAGCCAGAGGAGCTGGACTATGACGTGGATCGCTGGGGACCACACCGAGGCTCGACAGGAGGAGGCGGAGCTACTAAGGAGGACTACCCTGGAGGCGCTCTGGAAGCCGGTGCCTGAGGAGTGTACCCGTGGTGCTGTACCTCATGTACTATCTTCTGGCGGGTGACCCGGTTGATCAGATGTATGGAGCATACACACAACTCTTTGTGGGAGACACGGAAGTCATCTAGATCTCACTCCATAGGAAATGAGACACACTGAACACTCCTCGGTCCTCCCGCATGACCGACAACAGGTTGTGGGCATTGCCCAACAACGATGACGAGTCCCCGAGTTTTGGCAGAAGGGTCTTCCTAAACAGGCAATTGAGAACTAAGAAAAATGGGGAGAGACCCTCTATCTTGCCTCCAACAAAGAAACCTGGCTCATACAGAAAAGGTACTGCATCAGCTCTAAGCACGGGTTCTTGATCCAACCAGAATGCTGTGAGATCATTTGCATCTAGTCCAAGAATAGCAGCGAAGTCACTGAGTGTGACCTCGTACTCAACTCCCTCTAGCCTCCAATGAAAGGATGGCTCTTTGTTGTCCACTATCTTGAACAGAGTAGAGTAAAACTGGTAGATTGCTTCCTCACACTAGTTCTATTTAGTCTCTATGAGGCCACAGAGATTTTTGGCCTAACAGATGCGGATCACTTGATTGAACACTGGATTCTTCTTCTTCATGGAAGTCCAGTTGATCCACTACATCTCAACCATCAACTGCCTCTTGGGTAGAATGACACTTTTATAGTAATCTTGCTAGAATCTCGAGTGGAACCGGTAGTTTGAAGCATCCTTTACATAGTCCTAGGGATCCACCATTCTCTCCCTCCTAGCCTCAAGAGTCCACCTCATATAGTTGACCTCGGATCTTGGAGTGACCCCGCCAACCAAAGTGGGCTCTTGGACTTTTCTCCGAACAAGCTAAAGTAAATCATCCTTGCGGCTTGATTGTCTAGTGGCAGGCTGCTTCCCTTTGCCTTTGCCTCAAGGTGGAGGAGGAGGCCGCACTGATGAGGCGATAGGCACTTGGATGCCTATGTTTGGAAAACGGTGAGCTCTGGAAGCTAACCGCTTGAAACGGCCTCTAGAAGCTAGCCCGGCACTTGCAACTGGAGGAGACCCTCCGGCGTCACTATCATCACTGGAAGAGTTTCTTGGGTTGTGCTTGGCCTTCTTATGCCTTTCGTCATACATGGTGACAACTGCTACAAAATAGCAAGGAATCAAAAGTTGAATCAAGGATTGAATCAAAGAATGCAAACTTTTGAATGTAACCTAACCCGAAACCTCCAGACTTAACCGGAGCCTCCGGGACCCGGACTATCCGGATAGGACCAGATCATCCGGGTTCTAGAAAATCAAAACCGATTGATATCAACAATGTGGCTAGGGAACATTGCAACAACACATCTAGAACCTATTCTAGCCTAAAAGATTTAAGAAATAATCAAAGACTAGAGGGAAAATTGCTGACCTAGGTCAAGAACAAAGGATACCTCAAAGACAAACTTGGAGACGAAGAGACAATGATCGGTGCTCCCAGAAGGATCCTAGGCTCCCTCTCAACAGATCCCGTGATTCCCACAGTCAAGTTTCAAAGAAAACCACCGGAGAAATTGAGAGTTGGAGTGAGGGAAATGAGAAGTGAGGAGGAGAGAGATGGCCGGAGGGTTCGGATCCCCTTTTATAAAGCCTAACCCGAACACTCCGGGGTTATCCAGAGTATCTAGACTTCTGGGTGAACCAGACTATCCGAATGTAGTCAGATAATCCTGGTGCAGCAGAATGAACTTTAAAAAGTTCTAGGTCCAGAGCATCCAGGTTAGCCGGAAGATCCGGAACCTGTAGATTTCTTAACTCATAGGAATTCAACGATGACAAATGCCATGAACTTTGGGCTTAATAATAGTATTTTACCACAAATAATTTAAGCATGAATAAACATAATTAAACATGGCATAGCTCATATGAATCATAAATAAGAATATAAAGATTTTGCATTTATTTAAAATGTCGCCCTTTTGATATGAAGAAGGCAATTAATTTACCTTCTCATTTTCAACATGGACAATTTATATGCAAGTGTATCAAGCTATGTTGCGAGAATCAAGGATATTTAGTTCATTTCTTAACTCACAAAACCGATGCTCATCTATGGGTTTGGTGAATATGTCGGCAAGCTATTTATCTGTTCTCACATGGGTTAGGCTTATATCTCTCTTAATCTCATGGTCTCTCATGAAATAATGGCGAATGTCAATGTGTTTGGTTCTTGAGTGTTGAACTGGGTTATTGGCTATTTTGATGGCTTTCTCATTGTCACACAATAAAGGGATCTTAGTGACGTTGTGTCCAAAGTCTTTCAAGGTTTGTTTCGTCCAAAGGAGTTGAGCACAACAACTATCGGCTGCTACATATTTGGCTTCAGCTGTGGATAAAGTTACATAATTTTGTTTCTTGGAAGACCGTGAAACATGTGATCCTCTAAGGAATTGGCAGGTTTTAGAGGTGCTTTTTCTATTCACTTTGCAACAGGCATAATCGGAGTCCGAATAGCTAATAAGATCAAAGTTGAGCCTTTCGGGTACCAAAGCCCTAGATTTGGTGTATGAACTAAATATCTCAAGATTCTTTTAACAGCAACCAAATGACATTCTTTTGGTGCAACTTGAAATCTTGCGCACATGCAAACACTAAGCATTATATCGGGCCTAGATGTACGTAAATATAACAAGGAGCCAATCATAGAGCGATATACCTTTTAGTCGACGTCAGTTCCTTATTGATTTAAATCAAGATGCCTGTTGGTTTGCATGGGGGTCTTGATGGGTTTAGCATTCTCCATGTCGAACTTCTTGAGCATATCTTTAATGTACTTTGTTTGACTGATGAAGGTGTCTTTTTTGAATTGCTTGATTTAAAATCCTAGAAAGAACTTTAACTCTCCCATCATTAACATTTCAAATCTCTTGGTTATTATACTACTAAAGTCCTCACAAAAATTATTGTTAGTAGAACCAAATATAATGTCATCAACATATATTTGGCAAACAAAGAAATCATTATTGAAACACTTAGTAAAGTGGGTAGGATCAGCTTTGCATATTTCAAAACCTTTTGTAAGCAGAAAATCTCTAAGGTATTCATACCATGCTCTAGGTGCTTGCTTAAGCTCATAGAGTGTCTTTTGGAGCTTGAACACATGATTTGGATATTTAGGATCTTTAAAGCCTAGTGGTTGCTCCACATACGCCAATTCAGGGATTGGTCCATTTAGGAAGACGCTTTTCACGTCCATTTGATGAAGCTTAAAATCATGGTGAGTAGCAAAGGCTAATAATATACGAATTGATTTTAGCCTAGCAACAGGTGCATACATCTCCCCAAAATCCAAACCTTTGATTTGTTGAAGCCTTGAACCTCCAACCTAGCTTTGTTCCTTATGACCATGCCGTGCTCATCTTGTTTGTTGCGAAAGACCCATTTAGTGCCGATCACATTTTGCTTTGGTCTTTCCACCAATGTCCATACTTCATTTCTTTTGAAGTTGTTAAGCTCTTCTTGCATGGCCATCACCCAATCCACATCTTTGAGGAGCCATGGTGTACACCATGGGGATGATGAGTGATTGTCAACGGGAAAAAGAAGACGTGATGAAGGAATGAAGAGATGAAGAAGCCTCGACCGTGATGGAGTTCGCACGCGACTCAGGTACACGGACGGACGTCGGTCGGACAGAGGGGTCGCGAAGGCATACCGGTCCAATCCGGGTGCGTGGAGCTGAAGCGCCGAGGGAAACGGGATCCGTCGTGGTGTCGACCGGTGCGACTCAGGTACACGGACGTTCGATCGTTGGGCTGAAGAGCCGCAGGGTCAGAACGGGTCCAATCCGGGTGCACGGTGCGGAGGCGGATGACGCTTTGTCAGTTTTGGCTCAAAACCGTCAATCTACCGGAAAAGCGTGTTCTCCGTTAATTCTAGCGGTGTCGTGACGGCTACGAAAAGTAGCGGCACCGAATAATATCTGTAGGGTTGTTTTACGTTTTTGCCCTATGGGCCGGAGTCTGTACCGAACCTTCGAGATGAGGGTAGTTGTGTCTTTTGTATTGAACCATGGGGGCTATTTAAGGGCTAGCCATCCCTTGTAGTCCCTTGAGCAATTTGAATCAAAGAAAAATTCTGCATATTGTCTCCACTTTTTGTTTCCTTCTCCTCCAAGCCTCCCACCTTCTTCTTCCTCAAGCTCCACCTCTCTCCTCCTCTCCACCATGG
>KE372876.1:278565-293435 GCA_000418225.1 Zizania latifolia | reverse complement strand
TCTCAGCCGCTGACATGTGGGCCCCGCATGTTAGGCCCGTCTTCCTCCTCCCGCCGCACCCGCGCCACGTCGCCGCCGCGTCCCCGCCACCAAATCCGCCTCGGCCATTGCGCTGGGCCCAATCCTAGCCCACCATGAGCATTCCCGCGCCGCCTCGAGTGTTTCCTCCACCGAATCGAGCCTGGCACGCCACCGCAACCACCCCCATGCCACGCTCCTAAACCCTAACGGCCGCCTCGCCATTGCCAGCGCCGTACGCCATCCCAACACCCCCACCGACACTATAAATTAGGACCCTTGTACGCCGTGCTCTCGGTTAGCCCCCTCCGTTGTCACCCTAGCGCCGCCGTTCCCCCGAGCACCATGCGCTGCATTCTGCCGCTCGCTGCCATTGCTCTAGCTGTGTGCTACATTCTGCCTCCCATCGCCGTCGTCCGCCATCGAGCTCTCAGGTGAACTCCCCGTGCCTCCCTGATCTTGTGATTATTCCCATGATTACTTGATTAACCTGTTTTGCTTTCTGTTTAACTTGGATAGCTCTGGTTAGAGTGGTTTGGTTGGTTCTTTTGGGCCTGATGACTCTGGGTAAGAGTTATTCAATGATTGGATTAATATTATTTTAAGGTCCAACTTAATTAGAATTATCTTTTAAATTCTATCTCTCTTTAATGCTCTGGTTATGCAAATAAATCCTATTATGCCGTCCTTTGTATCCCTATGCATTATAACTGTTCTACTTGGATGGCTTGCTGAGTATTCAAAATACTCACCCTTGCATTCCCCCATCACCAGAAGAGGAGTTCGTCAGCGAAGATGAAGGTGGCGTCTTTTGAGCTGTTGCCCAGTCAAGTCTGCCTATAGAGTGGAGTCATCGGTATGTCAATAAAGTTATTAGGAGTTATTTATGTTGATCATTATTGTTTTGAGGTTTCAATGTCACCTCTGTAATAAGTACTTTATTTACTTCGTCGTGAATAATGATGCTTATGATGACCAATAAATTATCTATTGTGTGCCACGGCTGATTTCTGGACGAGTGACTTTTCGCACAATAAATCACAAGGAAATGGTTGGAATTTTTGGGCATGACAGTTGGGCTGCGCTTGGCTGCGCTAAGCTATGGTCTTGCTGTCGCTAGGCTGCATGTTGGAGGGAGCGGGGTGGAGGCAGGCTACGCCGACTACGGTCGGCCCAGGCCAGGGGGAAATTTTTTTTATAAGATATTTCTATATTTCTCCTTTTTCTTTCTTTAGGAAAATCCTTTCAAAATTTTTTAAAATAGATTTTTAATTCTAGAAAAAATATAGAAAATTCTAGACTTTTTGAAAGGCTTTAAACAAAATTTTCTTAGCAAAAATTTATTTTAGAAATTTTTTCTCAAATTTTCTTTAAAGAAAAAACTTTCCTTTTTATTTCCTTTCGTTTTGGGGTTTTTATTATTATTTTCTTTTCTTTAAAAATTTAGGCTCTGACAAACCTACCCTTAAACAGAATCTCGACCTCGAGATTTGGAGGCGCATGGAAAAAGGTGTAGATAGGCAGCCTTCAACTCATTTTCTCGCGACCTATTGGCTTCATCCTCTGAATGATTACTACATTGAACCTTACAGAACCTTGTGACTCGATTACGAGTCCTTCTTTCACTGACTTCCAAAATACGAACTAGTTTCTCCACATGCATTAAATCTTCCTAAAGCTCTATCTATTCTGAATCGGCAGCTTCCGACGGAACTCACAAACACTTCTTCAACTGGGATATATAGAACACATTGTGAAACTCTGCCATAGAAGGCGGCAACTCCAACTGATAAGCAACTTCTCCTCTATGACGGATTATCTGATATGGTCCTATGAAACATGGTGCCAGCTTTCCTTTGATTTGAAAACAACAAACTCCTTGGAATGGGGTGACTCTTAGATACATGGAATCTCCCTCTTTGAAGCTTAGGTCCCTTCGATGATTATCTGCATAACTCTTCTTTCTAGACTAAGCTACTCTCAATCGATCTTGGATAACCTTGACTTTTCCTTCTGCTTCCCTTAATGTATCAATACCAAATACTTGACTTTCTCTAACTTGATCCCAAAATAAAGGTGTATGACATTTCCTTCCATACAATGCTTCACAAGGGGACATCTGAAGACTAGACTAAAAACTATTATTGTAGGAAAATTCTGCATAAGGTAAATTCTTATCCCAAGATCCACCAAAATCTAGTGCACAAGCTCTCAACATATTCTCTAGAATCTGGTTTACTCTTTCGGTCTGACCATTAGTTTGAGGGTGATAAACTATACTGAAATTCAGACGAGTACCCAATTTTTCTTGTAGCTTTTGCTAAAACATGGATGTAAATTGACCTCCTCTATCTCATACAATCTTTTTGGGAACTCCATGCAAACAAACGATGCGATACATATACAACTCAGCCAACTTGCTGCTATTGTAGGTAGTCTTAACAGGTAGAAAATGAGCAACTTTAGTTAACCGGTCGATAATAACCCAAATAGAGTCATATCCTAACGTTGTACTTGGTAATCCAGTTATAAAATCCATCCCAACTTCTTCCCATTTTCATTCAGGCACTTTTAAAGGCTAAAGCAATCCTACAGGTCTCTAGTGCTCTGCCTTTACTCTCTTCACACATCACATATTGCTACATACTCAGCTATCTCTCGACGCATACTTGACCACCAGAACTTCTCTCGAAGGTCTTGATACATCTTGGTACTATCGGGATGAATAGAATACTGAGTTTCATGACCTTTGTGTAATATGAGATCTTTCAACTCCTTCTGATCGGACGCATAAATATGGTTCCCAGACCATATGGTACCTTGTTCATCCTCCATGAAATCTCAGGCTTTTCCTTGTCACATTTTCTTCTTGATCTCTTGAATATCTAGATCATTCACTTGAGCATTGCGAACTTGATCTAACAAGGTAAGTCGAGCTTCAAAAACAGCCAAAAATCCTGCTGGAACTACATTCAGACTTAACTTTTCAAATTCCTGTAGCAATTCTAGGGATACTTCTTTGGCAGAGACAACATTTCCATAGCTCTTTTGGCTTAGAACATCCATTACTATGTTGTCCTTACCGGGATGATAATGTATATCAACATCATAGTCTTTAATCAACACGAGCCATCTTCTTTGTAGAAGGTTTAAATCAGATTGATTGAAGTTATATATTAAACTCTTATGGTCTGTGAAGATTTTAGTCTGATTCCCAATGAGATAGTGTCACGAAATCTTTAGGGCATGAATCACAACAGCCATTTCCAGATCATGGGTAGGATAGTTCAACACATGAGGTCTTAGCTACTGGGAGGCATAGGCAACTACCTTTCCTTCTTGCATCAACACACATCCTAAGCCTGCCTTGACGGGATGCATCACAGAAAACTTGAAAATCTCCTTTAGGATCTAGTAAGATTAACACTAGGGCTGATACCAATCTTTTCTTTAACTCCACAAAACTCTCCTCACACTCAGGTGTCCAAATGAACTTTTCATCTTTCTAAAGCAATTTGGTCATCGGCTTGGTTATTTTTGAGAAATTTTTAATGAACCGATGGTAATAACCCGCAAGTCCAAGAAACTCCTTATCTTGGTGGTATTCTTAGGTTGTGTCCAATCGGTAACTGCTTCAATAGTACTTGGGTCAAAAGAAACTCCTGTAGAGGTGATGATATGACCTATAAACTTTACTACTTTCAACCAAAATTCACATTTACTCAACATAGCATAAAGCTGGTGTTCACTCAACTTTTGCAGTGCTAAATGTAAATGCGCTGCATGGTCTTCTTCGGTCATGGAGTAGATGAGGATATCATCAAAGAAAACCACTATAAACTTATCAAAATACTCCATAAACACACTATTTATCATATTCATGAAGAAAGCAGGGGCATTGGTTAACCCAAAGGACATTACTAGGTACTCAAATAATCCATATCGAGTCATAAAAGTCGTATTAGGAATATCTTTTTCTCGAATTCTCATCTAATGGTATCCTGACTGAAGATCTATCTTGAAGAAAACTGAAGCTCCTTGAAGCTGATCAAACTGATCATCAATCCGATGAAGAGGGTACTTATTTTTGATGGTGACCTCATTGAAAGCTCTATAGTCAACACACATCCACTTAGTTTTATCCTTCTTCTCCACAAAAATAACAGGTGCTTCCCACAGAAAAGTACTTGGTCGGATGTATCCTTTCTCTAGCAACTCTTCTACTTGCTTCTTTACTTCTGCTAATTTATTCAGGGCCATTCAATAGGGTCTCTTATGAATTAGGGCTATCCCACAGACTAAATCTATTCTAAATTCAATATCTCTTTTGGGCGGCATGACTGGTGTGAGATCTTGTGTATGATCATTCATATGTAATAAATAAATTAGTTTGATGTTGATATATGATGAATAAATTGGTTTTGATTGGTTTGAGTGGTCAGACACTCTGGTCGAAAACCTAGCTCTCGGGAGTCAGCACTTAGTACTCAGTTCTCAGAAAAATTCAGCACTCGGGAAATTCAGCCCTCGGGAAAATTTAGCACCCGGGAAATTCAGCACTCGGGATTTTGGACCACTTGAATTTATAATGTTCGAGTTGGATCATATGCTTTAATTGTTTATTCAATAAATACACCATGTTTATGATTGATTGGACTGATTGAGTCAAGTTGGTAAGAACTTGTGCTTAGAAAAATGGTTTCTTGCTTTGTTCATGTACAGGCATTGCTTGAGGGTAAGTCATGGTCGATGATGGGATTGGAGCTAGGCTCGGGTTGGAGCTATGGTTCAGAATGGTCGAGGAAGTCATGCGGGATGCTTGAGCTAGTGGATGCTACATGTGAAGTGAGGTTTCCATATGGCGTACGCGGGATGTGTGCAAATATAAAAAGAGAGGTTTTCATATGGCGTACCCAGGATGTGTGCGAATATGAAAAAGAGGCAAATTCAGAAGAAGTTAGGATTTGAGGATTAGTAAGAGATATGTATTCCTAGTTGGATTAGGACTCCAAAAGTTGTTAATTTCATGGTTCATGGTGACAGCCATAAGGGGTATATAAATAGACTATAGAGGAGAGCAAAAATTGAATATAGGAAGAGACCGATCAAGAGAAATATTAGGGTTTAGCCTTTTGATTGTGATATGTGATGAACAAATTAGTTTTGATTAGTTTGAGTGGTCGGACACTCTGTTGAGCACTTAGCTCTCGGGAGTTAGCACTTAGCACTCAGTTCTCGGGAAAATTCAGCACTCGGGAAATTCAGCCCTCGGGAAAATTTAGTGCCTAGGAAATTCAGCACTCGAGATTTTGGACCACTTGAATTTTTGATGTTCGAGTCAGATTATATGATTTAATTATTTATTCAATAAATACACCATGTTTATGATTGATTGGACTGATTGAGTTAAGTTGGAAAGAACTTATGCTCAGGAAAAAGGTTTCTTGGTTTCTTCTTGTGCAGGCATTACTTGAGGACAAGTCGTGGTCGATGATAGGATCAGAGCTAGGCTCAGGGTGGAGCTGTGGTTCAGAACGGTCAAGGAAGTCATGCCGAATGCTTGGGCTAGAGGATGATGTATGTGAAGTGAGGTTTCTATATGGTGTACGCGGGATGCATGTAAATATGAAAAGAGAGATTTCCATATGGCGTACGTAGGATGTGTGCGAATATAGAAAGGAGGCAAATTCAGAAGGAGTTAGGATTTGAGGATTCATAAGAGATATGGATTTCTAGTTGGATTAGAAGTCCAAAATTGTTTATTTCGTGGCTCATGGTGGCAGCCATAAGGGGTATATAAATAGACTATAGGGGAGAGCAAAAATTGAATATAAGAAGAAACCGATCAAGAGAAAAATATTAGGGTTTAGCCTTTTGCTCTTCCGTCTAGGGTTGTGAACATTGATTTGGTGAGGAGTGCTTTAAATGCACCTTGTAAACACTCTTATGGAATAAAGATTCATCTTCAAGCATCAAGGAGTGTGGTATCGTGTTCTGTTTTCTTAATGTTCATCGGTTTGCATTATTTTAGCTTATTCTATGATTTCATTTTTACTTACAATTTAATTTGAATTGATTCATCCAAAACCTTGCTAGGACATTAAGAAAGAGGTCTAGAAAGTTCTGTTGATTAATTCCTTGTATTTTAAGAGTAATCAAGATTTTAGTTTTTAGATCGGACTAGTTTTGTTTTTGCGTTGCCATGACTTTCAAGGGTCATAACTTTTGATTGTGAACTCGGATTTGAGTGAACTCGGTCGGGAATGTTTCTATTAAATCTAGTTTTTTGTGTTAAAATTTCAGATCAATCCGAGTTACGGATCTAAAGTTATGCATGCTTTACCATTGCTTTGTCAGGCTGTTTTCAGTGGTCAGGAAATTTCCAGAGTGGTCGGGAAATTCCAGGCTGGTCGGGAATTTTTAGACTCATCGAGAATTAGGTTTCTGATTTTGTTTAAATTGTCAAAATTGGGGTATTTCAACCATTCACCCCCTCTCTGGTTATCGTGGTTAGTGTGTTTCGATCTTACACCTGGCAATTCGTCTAGGAAAACATCAGGGTAATCTTGTACCATAGGTACCTCTTCAATCTTGACTTCATTTAATATTATCTTTAAACCAGAGGGATTAGGGTTATGGAATATTATGGTTTGGCCAAGATGATTAGTCATGGTGACTTCCCGAGTCGCACACTTTATTTCAACCTCATGCTTCACTAACCAATCCATTTCCAACATAACATCTAGGTCTTTTGATTCTATTAGTATCTGGTTGGGTAGGACCTGACCCCAAGAATTTCAATGATTATCAAAGGGCTAAAAAGAGATGATGGCATTTGGTGGCCAGGGGTGCAGATTACTGAAGAATGGGGGAGGGGTTTTACTTCCATCCCATGCTTTTCTACAAAACTTCTAGATATGAAAGAATGAGTTGCACCGAAAACAAATAATACTGTTGCTAGTATTGAGTTAACAGGAAACATACCTAATACTATGTCAGGTGTGGCTTGAGCTTCTTGCACCATCACGTGATTCACCCTTGCTTTGACTAGACTAGTAGAGGCTAGGGCTAATGTAGGTCGAGGTTGATGCTTGGGCTCTAGACATTTATCTAAATAATGACCAAGCTTGTAGCAGTTAAGACATATCACTAGCTTACCATTCTTATCCTTCAAGGGAACTTGATTGGCAATAGAAATAGGAGCAGTGCGAGGTGCATTGCTACGATAGGTCTGTGGTGCATTGCTAGTGGTATTAGAACCAGAAGCAACATAAAACTGATGAGGGGGATGAGTAGTCTTCACATTGGATTCTCCAGAGTGCTGTTGTTGAGGCATCACCATGAAATGAGGGTTCTGATTATTATTGTGTTGCTGATTGTGCACCAAGCGACGCTTCTTAGACTCCATTCAATTATCCTGATCCTCTCGGTGGATAGACTTGTCCACTAATTTTTGGAAATCAACATAATCCCCAGTGATCAGGTGAACAGAAAGTTAATAATTCAAGCCTCTTAGGAATTTCTCCTAACACTCTTCATCTGTCCTAACATCTTCAGGGGTATAACAGGCTAGGTGGTTAAACTCATGCAAGTATTCTATCACAAAATGATTTCCTTGCTTCAAGGCATGGAACTCATGCTTCTTCAGAGCCACTAGTCCATCTGGAACATGGGCCTTCCCAAAACCAGCAGAGAATTCAGCCCAAGAAATTTTGTGAACGTGGAAGAAGACAGAGAGAGGAGCAATGCATAGCGTAGGTCCTTTGGAGATTGACGTGCACATATATATATATTGAATTACAAGGGATGTAAAGTGTTAGGTGCACATACCAAATCTATCCTACATGCCAACTATTGTTGGGGATATGACCCCCGAATACCCTATGTAGGGCTTATCAGCCCGGACCGAGAGCACGCCAAGCCTAGCATTGGAGTTCGGTATGGCCTATGAAGAGAGATTCGGTTTTAATAAGGAATATCAGATCCTTATCGGGTAACTGAGCTTTAAATCTGCTATAAAGAGATATGTTTGTATTAAAATCCTTGTAATTAGGGAATTAGGACTCGGGTTCGGTACATAATTCTAGATATAAGGGAAACCGACTTGAGATAGAGTCCTAGGTTATTGGGCTCATCCCTTGACTATATAAGAAGGGCGAGGTATCCCTAGAGGCACTATATTCTTCAGGTTTTATGCTTTCATCGCATAAGTGCCTAGCTTCGTAAGCTTAGACACCATATAATCCACCCAAACACTAGACGTAGGGCTATTATCCCTCGGAAGGCCTGAACCAGTATAAATCTCAGCTCTTGTTTAAAAGAGTCAATCATCGGGTTCGAGAGTGCAACGCTTCCCTAGCTCTCTATTCACCACCTCGGGTACTCCCTTGGGTGGACTACTCAGCAATTCACCGATAATTATAAAAGATACATGCCAAGTATAAAGATACATGCCAAATATACAAAGGTGTACTTCTATATTTGACACCCACCGCAGTCGAAGCGTTAGGTTCCCCGATGCAGAGGCTGGACTGAAAATCCTGAAAAAGCTAGACCGGGAGACCTTTGGTCAAGATGTCCATGAATTGATGTGATGACAAAACATGGAGAACATGGACATGGCCAAGGGCAACCCTCTCACGAACAAAATGAATGTCGATCTCGATGTGCTTCGTGTGTTTGTGCTGCACGGGGTTGGCTGCCATTTACACAGCACTCATATTGTCACAAAAGACAATGGTGGCAGTGTAGAGGGGAGCATGAAGTTCACCAAGAAGCTGGTAGAGCCAACAGCACTCGACGACGGCTTGAGCAATGGCACGGTATTCCACCTTGGCACTGGAGCGGAAGACGGTGGCTTGGCGTTTAAATGACCAAGACACAAGGTTGTCGTCGAAGAATATGCAGTAGCCTGAGGTGGATCAACGGGTGTTAGGGCAGCTAGTCCAATCAGCATCACTATAAGCCATGAGAGATGAGGATGGAGATGCTTGGAGAAAAAGTCCTTGGTCCAATGTGCCCTTGACGTAGCGAAGAATCCACATTAAGGAGGACATGTGAGCATCCCTCGGGGCGTGCATGTGAAGACACACTTGCTGAACGATGTAAGTAAGATCTAGCCATGTGAGAGTGAGGTACTGTAGAGCCCTAGCAAGGCTTCAGTACTCTATGGCGTCGTGGAGGAGATCGCTAGTTGATGTAGACACCTTGGCTTTAGTATCGACCGAAGTCGCAGTTGAGTGGCACTCGGCCATGCCAGCAAGTTGTAGAAGATCAACGGCGTACTAGCGTTGAGAGAGATGAAGACCATCTAGTGTACGGCACACGAAAATGCCAAGGAAGAAGTGTAGATCACCAAGGTCAGTCAGGGCGAACTCGTCGTGGAGCCTGGTGGAGAGATGTCATAAAAGACGAGGTGAGGAGGCTGTCAAAATGATGTCGTTGATGTAGAGGAGCAGATAGGTGATGTCTGCCCCATGGCGATGGATGAAGAGGGAGGTGTCAGAGATTGCCACCGTGAAGCCGAGGGAGTGGGCATGAGCAGCAAACCGCTTGTACCACGCACGGGGGGCCTGCTTGAGGCCATATAGTGATTTCTAAAGATGACAGACGTGGTTGGGGTGAACAGGGTCAACGAACCCTAGCGGCTGCTAGCAGTAGACCATCTCTTTGAGAGTTCCATGAAGAAAGGATTCTTCACATCAAGTTGATGGATAGGCCATGACTCGGAGGCGGTGATGCTGAGGATGATGCGAATGGTGGCAGGCTTGATGACAGTAGTAAAAGTCTCATCATAGTTGATACCAGGCTGCTGAGAGTATCCACGGATGATCCAACCAGCCTCGTGGTGACCAAGGGTCCCATCTGAATGAAACTTGTGCTTGAAGATCCACTTACCTAAGACAATGTTGGCGTCAGGTGGGCAAGGGACGAGAGACCATGTCTTGTTGTGAATGAGAGCCTCGTATTCTTCGCGTATGGTGTGGGACCACTGTGGATCAGCAAGGGCAGCCTTGCATGTCCTTGGTTTAGGCAAAGCTGAAACACAAGTAGCAGAAAGATTGAGACCCTCAATGGGTTTAACCACACCAGCTTTGGCACGAGTCACCATATGATGGGGCCCTAGGCAAGGCGTGGAATAGTAGAAAGCAGACGCAGCAAGCCGAGAGGGGTGGCGTCGAGTTGTGGCGCATCACAGGAGCTAGACGGGGCCTGGTCAGGTGTGCCACATTCTGCTGGTCCAGGAAAAATGCCAGGACCCTGGCCACGCACAGCCGGCCTAGGGGAAACTCCAGGTGAGGCCAGCCCAGGTGCGCCCCGCTTAGCCAAGCTAGAAGAGGCGGTAGGAGCAGCTGGCCCAGCTGCGTCGCGCTCAGCCAGCCCAGGGGAAATGCTAGCAGCTAGCTCAGGGGGGTGCTAGGCGTGGCCATCTCATCTGTGCCATGCTCAGTTAGCCCAGGATATGCGCCGGGGAAGCTGGCCGGTCAACACCATGCCCGGTTAGCGCAGTTGCGCTACGTGTGGCCAGTTCATGCGTGCTACGCATGGACGGTGCACGCGTGCCACACGCGGTCTGCCCATGTGCATGTGCCAGGATGAGCAGTGGCCTAGGGAAGTCAGCACCAGACGTGTTGGCCGGACCATGCCAAGCTCCAGGAAGCAGGCCGGCAGGTGTAGCAGCTGGAGAGGAGCCCGAACAGTCATCTTCATCGGTGTCGCCAAGTATGTGAAGGTCACTTGTCGTGGCTTCTACAGCTGTGGCAGATGGAAAAATTGTTTTGTCGAACAAGACATGACGAGAAACAATCACTTTGTTAGTAGACAGATCGAGACAACGTAATCCTTTTTGGGAGGTGGGATATCCTAGGAATATGCAGGCCACGGAACATGGTGCTAGTTTGTGTGGTGGGGTGGCTGAGAGGTTAGGGTAGCAAAGACAACCGAATGTTCGGAGATGTTTGAGGTCGGCGGGTGTACCGAAGAGCTTCTTGTGAGGGGATGCAAAACCAATACGTTGGGATGGCTGGCAATTGAGAAGATAGGTGGCAGTGGAAAGAGCCTCAGCCCAATAAGAGGCGGGCATAGATGCCTGAAAAAGGAGACAACGAATGAAGTTATTAATGGTGCGAATGGATCGCTCAGCCTTACCATTTTGCTGAGAGGTGTATGGGCTGGAGGTGCGCATAAGAATTTCATGGGCACGAAGAAGGGATAGAAGAGCAGTGTTGATGAACTCTCAACCATTATCTGTTTGAAAACACTTAAGAGGTAGTTGGAATTGAGTGTGAACGTAGGCAACAAAGGTTTTAAAAGTATCGAACACATCATATTTATGTCTTAGGAAATGTCTAGTAATAGTGAGAGAAATCGTCAACAATAACAAGATAATAGCAAAAACTAGAATTACTAAGAATAGAAGAAGTCCACAAATCACAATGAAGTAACTGAAATGGAGCAGTAATGATACTAGATGAACGACTTAAAGTTAGTCTAATATGTTTGCCTAGGTGACAAATGTGACAAGAGGAAACATCTGAAGTAAATAGAGCATGGCAGAGATGGTGAAGAACGTCTCAACCAGGATGTCCAAGACAACGATGCCAGATGACCGAAGATGTAGTGGTGGCCGAAAGAAGTGAGTGGTGGCGGGTGGCTGCCGGAACAGTGTAGAGGTCACCATCACTATTGGAGTGGAGTGTCATGATCCCCGAACGTAGATCCTTCACAAAGAATCCATAAGGGTCAAACTCAATAGAACTATTATTGTCACGAGTGAATTTATTAATGGAAAGAAGATTCTTAATCAAAGAAGGTATGATAAGGACATGATTAATAACAAAGGGAGTAGAACAGGATTTTAAGAGGGTGCGGCCTACATGAGAGATGGGGATAGAAGAACCGTTACTAACGGTGACAGTGGTGGCTGAGTCAAGGGGATAGGAGGAGAAAACGATACCTTCATTTGAAGCCATATGTGAGGTACCCCTGAGTCCATAACCCAGCCGTCATTGCTAGGGGTTTGCATGGACAAATTGTTCATGGCAGTGATAAAGCCAGTCTGATCCCATGAAGCCTGACTAGCTGTGTCTGCAGAGGGACTAGCCGTGATGGCATGCTGTATGGAGTTGGACCGAGATCCCACAAAGACTTGTCAGTTTCTCAGTTCTTCTTTAGTCTCTTGGTCTTCTCGTAAACAATCTGGTGTTGCTCTTTCCATGACTGAGGCTGAGTATGTTGCTGCCGCTAGCTGTTGTTCTCAATTAGTTTGGATGATTTCTACTTTAAAAGACTATGAGTTGGTTTTTTCTGCTAGAGTTCCTTTGTTTTACGATAGCACTAGTGCCATCAGTGTAGGCAAAAACCCATGTCTTCATTCAAAAACCAAACATATTGATGTTCGCTTTCACTTTTTGAGGGATCAATATGAGAACAGTGTTATCGACCTTATTCATGTTGATACACATTTGCAGCTGGCTGACATTTTAACCAAACCCCTGGATCAAACCACTTTTGAGCGTTTAAGAGGGGATTTGGGTGTAATTTATCCTTTTTTATGGATTTTTGAGATTTTCTTTCTCTTTTTGCACTACTTGTGTTGTGTCTCATGCTTTTCCACTAGTAGCATCACAAGTGGTATCTGCTTTTGTCACTAGCTTCACAAATATGATCTACTGCTTTTACATGTCTATGCTTGCTTATGCTATGGAAAATGCCATTGTCCATGTTATATTTGCTCATTTGAATAAATCTGAAATCTGTCATTAGCATGGCTTTTCTTTTACAAATTCGAAACTGATCACTGCTTAGACTTGTTCCTAGCATGTGTAGGTTGATTATCCTTGCTAGCTTTTACATACCTGATAGCACTGTCCTTTTCATTATGGATGCAAATATGCAACTTGGATATCACATTGCTTGCTCATGGAATTTTATATTGAAAATGCTATATCTCATGAAAATATCCATGTTTCTGTGCTGAAAATGAAAAGATCTAGGTGGGTTTGTTTTATCCTACTAGTGTGTTCTAGACTGCTTACCATTACACTTTGGTATGAACTGGGACATACTAGTGGATACTAAAACCATTGTCTTAAGCTTCTGATGGTCGACATGACCTAGGCTTGACTTGGTTGGAATGTAGAGGCCTGACAAGCAAATAACCCCTGGCACCTAAGTCAAAAAGCAAGTAAAATGAAAAAGAGCTTAAATTGTTGAAAAACAAGTTTGCTGAGGCTCCTTATATTTTGGATATGCATATCTGGGTAGATACTTGTTAGCTTGTGCATTTCATGCCTTATCGTGCGTGTGAGCTAGTTTTGGTGGTGATATTTTCTTTGCAAAAACATGTCAACTGCTTGCTTATAACTTTCTTTGGACATTTTCATTTTGAGCCTGTTATACATTGAACATGGACATTATCTACTGCTTATGCTAGCGATGACATTGTATGTGCTAAGTGATCATATTCTTGAAGCTTGTGATTTGCACTTCACTCCAATTTGCATTCATGGCATATTTTGAGGGGGAGATGTTTTCCAGGGGGAGTGAGTGTGTTCTGTGAGTGCATGTATGCTTGATGAGTCCAATTGTCAACAAGGGGAAGAGTTTTGGTCAAGGGGGAGAGTTTTGTGAGCTCTCGGATTTCAGTTAAAAATTTCTGAATGGTAACCGGAAGTTCTGGCTGGACCAGAAGTTCCGGGTTCTGGAGAATTCTAGGAATTCTGGAGCAACTGGAAGTTCCTGTTGGACCGGAAGTTCCGGGTTTTCTAGAGCGACCGGAAGTTCCGGTTGAACCGGAAGTTCCGGGCCACCCAGATTTAAAATCTTCTCTCTTGTTGAGTTTTCTAGAACTCGCACTCATTTGGATTTTTATCTTTTCTTTGAAATCTTTGCTGATTTCTTTTATGTTTGACCTTAATGACCTTTTCTGGCTTTTGTTTGGCTTTTGGTCATTTGTCAAATTTTCTTTTGTTTTCTTTTCGATTTCTTTCTATTGTTTCTTGTGCTTTGTTTTCGTGTTTCCACATGTGTCTTTCAGGTTACCCAAGTTGAAGACGAAGGAGGTGTTGACAATGCACTCATCAAGGGGGAGATTGAGGAGCCATGGTGAATACCATGGGATGATGAGTGATTGTCAACGGGAGAGATGAAGATGAGGAGAAGTCCTCCGAGGGGAGGCACAGTGACTTGCCGTGATGGAGCTCGCGTGTGACTCAGGTACACGGACGGACGTTCGTCGGACAAAGGGGTCACGAGGATGCGCCGGTCCAATCCGGGTGCATGGAGCAGAAGCGGCAAGCGGACGTGATCAGTCGTGGTGTTGACCGATGCAACTCAGGTACACGAACAACCGATCACCGGGCTGAGGAGTCACGGGGTTGGATCGGTCCAATCCGGGTGCACGGTGCGGAGGCGACGGATCCTTTGAGGCTTTGGCTTAAAACCGTCAACCCGCTAACGGAAAAGGGAGTTCGACATTGAAGATAGCGGTGTCGTGACGGCTACGAAAAGTTCGATACCGAATAAATATCTGTAGTGTCATTTTACGTTTTTACCCTATGGGCCGGAGTCTGTAGCGAACCTTCACGAAGAGGGTGTTTGCGTCTTTTCTGTTGGTCCATTGGGCTATTTAAGGGGGCTAACCCCTCTTGTAAGACTTGAGATTTTGAGCTGAATGAAAAATCAAATTTGAATTTTGGGGTGTTTTCTTTCACCTCCCACCCTTCTTCTTCCTTCCTCCACAAGCCTTCTCTCTCCACCAACCAGCCACCTCTCTTCCCCCTCCCTCTAACCCTAGCCACCGGCTAGGGCACAGCAGCGCAAGGAGGCGCTCGCAGAACTTTGGCGGCGTG
>KE372876.1:256270-270478 GCA_000418225.1 Zizania latifolia | reverse complement strand
CTCACTCTTCGCGTCTTACCAAGCTCTTACGAAGCTCTTACCGATTGAAGCAGTTGGTACGACTGGAAAGGTGGGATGTCCGATGACTTGCGAGGAACGATTACAAGGATCTAATCTGTTCTGACAGGAAGTTTGTGGATTTTGGAAGGCAATATTTAGTAGCAAGGATAGCAAAATTTTAATAACAGAATTAGCAAAGTTGAATAAAAGCCCCAATCACTTGTCAAGTCGCTGGCCGAGACTCGTCCCTAGGGTCTAGTCTAAGCGAGTGAGAGTATGATACAAAGGATCTGTAGGACGCATGCACTTTGAATAAGTATTGGAGAACTCAGCAACGTATAAAACTTTTGGTGTTACCTTGCTCTTTCTTCTTTTCAGATTTTTCTTTTCTTCTTTTCTTTTTTTTGATCTTTTGTTGCTTATCTCTCTCTTTTTTTGATCTTTCTTTGCTTATCTCTCTCTCTCTTTTTTGATCTTTCTTTTCACTCCTCAAACACACAGAAGTATGAAATATTTTTAGAAACAACACTTGATATCACTTGAATTTCAGCACTCTGTTTTCTTCTCTGTTCGGCTCACAAAGATCTCCTCAAATAGGTTTGCGGCTAGAAACAAGGAGGCTAGCAGTGCAGGGCGATTGATATGAGGTGGTTTGCGACCTAACTAACAGGCTTGCGTTGCGGGAAAATTATCACAAGGCGGTTGCAATCCGAAACCGAGATGAACTCGATCTCTCAAGGAAGGCTCTCGTGACAAAACAAAACTCGAACTAGACTCAAGAACGCGACTCTAAACCCGCAACCTGACTTGAACTCGGACTCAAACTCAACAAAGAAAAACTAAAATCAAACTTGCGAAAAGGCTCAAAAGGTTTGGGACAGCGGAAAACTAATCTAAAATAGAACACGAAATTTCTGTGTGGCTTTTTCTGGACTCTGGGTAATGGAAATAAACAAAGATAGATTGATGTACCTAACGGGCAACCTTCGCTCTGATACCACCTGATGTGCACCGGGGTGCGATTTGTGGCCCGATCTTCCGATAGGTTCGATTGAGGCGACGAGTGGACGTTGACGTTTTAAGGCTTTCGGTCAGCGATCGGAACATTGCAATCGCTACACCCTCTCATCTAGTCGTTATCAACCATGCTCTCACGTAGTCGACCTCACCACGAAGGTTTTAATCCTGCAAATCAATCGAAGAACTTTGCAAGAACAAGGTAAACGCAATCTGGATTGCTGATATTAATCTGAAGAACTTGAAGTTTGGGGTTCTACAAACCGATCTACGGCGAAACTGCAAAGGCAGAATAATCTAAGCAAAACCCCCAAGTCCTAACATTGACGGCGGTCATCTATTTGTAAGGTTTACAAGACGTGAGATACCATTTATAATGTGGGCCGTAACCTAGTAGGACTCAAAAATAAACCCTAACCCTACGACTGACTCGAATAACCTAATATGATTCTGACTCAACTCAGTCTGGAATCTGGCTCCCGACTGAACTCTGGGATTCATAGGAGAACTCGCTTGAGTAACGAGGAACGAATTCACCTGACAATTAAGTTGACGAACTCGAGCACGAGTCATCGGTCCTTGGTAATCAAGTGTGGATGTATCTTTAGCGATGATGTCCTCATCAAATTAGTTCACAACTTCACATTTCACAGAAATTCTCATCACGTCTCCAACCAAAGTCCTTCCGGTTGTTCATCGCGAGTGCTCGGTGAATATCAACTTATAGTCGGGCCCTTTCTATCATAGCAGTGTGCACTGTCACATGGAAACCCTAGATGGAGCATAAACACCAGAAGGGTGCTCACCACTTAAGGATAGGAGTTGATGCTGACCAGACGGTCGGATGCGTCGGCGAAGGCGAACGGACGGGCAGAGTCAGCGTCAGCGAAGGTGAATGGATGGTCAGACGTGACATCGGTGATAGCGAATGGATGGGCAGAGTCGGTGGCAGCTACGACGGCATTGGCGGAGAAGGCTAGACTGCAGCGGCACGGATGTAGGAGAAGACGGCGGAGACAGCGACTGCGGGAGGAGACAAGTGTGGACGGGGAAAAACGGCTATGTCTCCATAGCTTATATAGGAACAGACATCAGTGTCAGTTCAATCGCATAACCGGCACTGATAGTTCCCTATCAGTGTCGGTTCCATATAGAATCAGCACTGATGTCTCCCTATCAGTGCCATTTAACAGCATCGGTTCTATATAAAACCAACACTGATAGTGCTGTCAGTGTCGGGTCTAAATAGAGCCAGCACTGAAATATCTTTTCAAACTTATTATTAATACCTACTACATTTTTTTAAAAAAATATTATTTATTACTAAAAAGCCTAACTTTGTATTTTAACATTTATTATTTGTTATTAAAAAAGGCTATCTTTGTATTTTAACATCTATTATTTATTATTAAAAAAGGCTACCCAAAACATGAATATGATTTTTCTACAAATTTTGGTTCATTATTTCAAACACTTGCAGTTCAAATTTCACCTATTTCAATTTAAATCCTAGAAACACACTTAATGAATTAAAAATAGTAAATTAACACAGAAAATGCCAAAAATTTATTTTGATTGTAGAAAAAGTTTCAAGTTCAAACAAGGATTTAACTGATGATTTGCTTTTAAACCCAACACATCCCTTCTTGAAATCCTAATTCGTCATCGGAGAATCTCCGGCTTTCTTAACATCGTATGTGATAACTTTCTCAAAATATTTTTAAATTTTTACGACAGCATCTACGTATCATATCATAACACTATGACAGGTCTTGTGTTTTTCAGACTTCATTTGATTTTTTTAGAAATAAAAAAGCATTAAGCTCTACGTTGCCGATTGAGTGTCGTAACCTAGATTTTTCAAAATTTCTTTCAATTTAGTGGATATGAACTAAAAAATGTACTAAAAAACATTAATATAATTTTTCTATAAATATTGGTTCATTATTTCAAGTACTTGCAGTTCAAATTTCACCTATGTTAATTTAAATCATAGAAACATAATTAATTAACTAAAAATAGCTAACTGATACAGAAAAATCCCAAAATTTTTCATGTGATAAGATACACTGTATTTTAATTGTAGAAAATGTTTGAAGTTCAAACAAGGATTTAACTGATGATTTGCTTTTAAACCCAATACATTTCTTGTTTAAATCCTAATTCATCCTCAGAAAAATCTTCGGCTTTCTTAACATCATATGTGATAACTTTCTCAAAATATTTTTAAATTTTTATCATAGCATCTACGTATCATATTATAACACCATGACATGTCTCGTGTTTTTCAGACTTCATTTGACTTTTTTAAAATTAAAAAGCATTAAGCACTACGTTGCCGATCAAGTGTCGTAACCTAGATTTTTCAAAATTTCTTTCAATTTAGTGGATATGAACTAAAAAATGTACTCAAAAACATGAATATGATTTTTCTATAAATATTGGTTCATTATTTAAAGCACTTGCAGTTCAAATTTCACCTATTTCAATTTAAATCCTAGAAACATAATTAATTAACTAAAAATAGATAAGTGACACAGAAAAATGCAAAAAAAAAATCATGTGATAAGATACACTGTATTTTGATTGTAGAAAATGTTTCAAGTTCAAACAAGGATTTAACCGAGGATTTGCTTTCAAACCCAACACATTCCTTCTTTAAATCATAATTCGTCCTCAAAGAATCTCCGACTTTCTTAACATCATACGTGATAACTTTCTTAAAATATTTTTAATTTTTTATCACAGCATTTACGTATCATATCATAACACCAGGTCTCGTGTTTTCATACTTTATTTGATTTTTTTAGAATTAAAAAAACATTAAGCTCTATGTTGCCGATCGAGTGTCGTAACCTAGATTTTTCAAAATTTCTTTCAATTTAGTAGATAACAACTAAAAATGTACTCAACAACATGAATATGATTTTTCTATAATTATTTCATGCACTTGCAGTTCAAATTTCACCTATTTCAATTTAAATCCTAGAAACATAATTAATTAACCAAAAATAGCTAACTGACACAGAAAATACGAAAAATTTTCATGGAACAAGATACGTTGTATTTTGATTGTAGAAAAAGTTTCAAGTTCAAATGAGGATTTAACCGATGATTTGCTTTCAAACCCAACACATTTCTACTTTAAATCCTAATTCGTCCTTAGAGAATCTTCAGTTTTCTTAACATCGCACGTGATAACTTTCTCGAAGTATTTTTAATTTTTTATCATAGCATCTACGTATCATATTATAACACCATAACATATTTCTTTTTTTAGACTTCATTTGATTTTTTTAGAATTAAAAAAGCATTAAGCTCTACGTTGCCGATTGAGTGCCGCAACCTAGATTTTTCAAAATTTCACCTAGTGGATAAGAACTAAAAATATACTCAAAAACATGAATATGATTTTTCTATAAATATTGGTTTGCAGTTCAAATTTCACCTATTTCAATTTAAATCCTAGAAACACACTTAATGAATTAAAAATAGTAAACTGGTCCAGAAAAATACCAAATTTTTACATGATATAAGATATGTTATATTTTCTTTGAGATTTTAAAAAGAAATGGTATCTTTTAAAAGATTTTGGAATTCAAAAAAATTCTAAATTTGGAGAATGTTATCACTAAATTTTGGAATTCAACAAATTTAAAATTTATTATTTATTATTAAAAAAAGGCAAACCTTTGTATTTTAACATTTATTATTTAGTATGAAAAAGGCTACCTTTGTATTTTTAACATTTATTATTTGTTATTAAAAAATGCTAAACACTAAACTCTAATCCATAAACCATTAGTCAAACGAAATACAAATTGTTGCAGCGCACGAAAGATTTATAGCGCCACAACAGTTTCGGTTCATCAGTGTCGGTTAGTAAACAGAAGCGGCACTAAAAGTGGCACAACAGTGCCGGTTTCGTTTAAGTTCAAAAAATTTAACGGCTTTTAATTTTTAAACCGACAGTGATACAGTTTCAGTGTCGGCTTAGAGATAACTGACACTGATATGTCGCTACTTTTAAGTGGTTCTATGGTAGTGTTGTCTCCATGTTGTTGCGGAAGATGGCTTCGATGGTGAACCAAAGTTCACGCGCCAACTGATCTAGTTCCAGGACATCCACAGCGATGGAGCAGTAGAGAGCAGTGACGACGGCGAAGTCGTCCTGCGCCCATGTCAATGTGCTTGTGTCAGAGGGGACAGGGCCCAACACATGAGGTAGAAAATTGAACTTTCCAAGAAAGGCGACGAAGAAGGTTCTCCACTTGCTGTAGTTCGGGTTCTTCATGTCGAGGATGACCGGCACATGCGTCTTGACGCTTGTAATACTGAGAGCAGCAGTGACTGAAGCAGGAGATGTCGGCGTGACAGGAGAGAGCGGAGGAGCCATCAAAGTGCTTGCCACCACAGCAGCTAGTGCTGCGTGGGTGGCCGCACCCGTGTCAGTGGCGTGCTTGGTCTTGGCAGCTTGCACAGCCAGGGCTGCACGCCTGGCACCCTCAGCCAGGGTGCCCTGGTCGTTGCTGGAGAACTCCATGCAAAAGCTCTAGAAGATGCGGAAGCAAGAAGAGGCTCAGGAGAAAAAGATGCTCTGATACCATGTGAACGTGCAAGAAGACAGAGAGAGGAGCAATGCGCAAAGTAGTCCTTTGGAGCCTGACGTGCATATATCTATATTACCAGCATGAGGTGATTAGGAAGGGAATTACAAGGGATGGAAAGTGTTAGGTGCACATACCAAATCTATCCTACATGCCAACTATAAAAGATACATGCCAACTATAAAAGATACATGCCAAGTATAAAGATACATACCAAATATACAAAGATGTACTGCTATCTTTGACACTCCCCATAGTCGAAGCGTCGAGATCCTGGATGTAGAGGCTGGACCGAAAATCCTCAAAAAGCTGGACTGGGAGACCTTTGGTCATGATGTCCATGAACTGATGTGATGACGAAACATGGAGAACACGGACTTGGCCAAGAGCAACCTTCTCATGAACAAAATGAATGTCGATCTCAATGTGCTTCGTGCGTTTGTGCTGCATGGGGTTGGCTGCCATATACACAGCACTCACATTGTCACAAAAGACAATGGTGGCAGTGCAGAGGAGAGCATGAAGTTTGCCAAGAAGCTGGCAGAGCCAACTGCACTTGGCGATGGCCTGAGCAACGGCATGGTATTCCGCTTTGGCCCTAGAGCAGGAGACGATGGCTTGCCGTTTAGATGACCAAGACACAAGGTTGTCGCCAAAGAATATGTAGTAGTCTAAGGTGGATCGACTGGTGTCAGAGCAACTAGCCTAATCAGCATCACTGTAACCCAATAGTGTTTTACCTTAGCCGACACCTGTTGGGCGCTGAAACAAGATACCCTACGGTCAAAAAGTTATGTCTGTGCCTTTATTTTTCATGCACCAAGCTAAGGCATTACATATTATTAGTGCAATGTATGATTGTATGCAAAGCCGATGTGATCAAATATATGCTATTGGCTCTAATTTTAAAGGGGAGGATTGCCAAATGGATATTTGCATTGTCAGAGTTTGACTTGCACTACGAATCGGCGAAAGTGGTTAAAGGACACGCCATCGCCAAGTTTATTGTCCAGCATAGAGACAAATCTGCAGATTACGTGGAGCCGATACCATGGACTTTGTTTTTTGACGGATCGGTGTGCAGATATGGATGTGGCATCAGGTTAGTAATCATATCGCCCTAGGGGGAAAGCTTTGAATTTGCCTTTACAATCAAGCCCTATTGCACTAATAACCAGGTGGAATACGAGGTGGTACTAAAGGGGTTAAGGTTAATATCTGATATAGAAGTCAATGCCGTTGAAATCATGGGGGATTCATTATTGGTAATTAGGCAATTTTCTAGAGACTACGACAGTAAGGATAATTTTTTGAGGGCTTATTTTGAAGAATGTTAGCCATTACTCAAGAAATTCAAATTGGTACCATTGATGTTAGCATTATATCCTGGAGGTAACATGAAGATGTTGTATGTGGCATACTATGTTTATGAAATAAAGTTATTTTTGTTCCTAGAAATAGAGATTATCATAGTGAATCAATGAGTACTTGACTCTTTCATGAGACTCGTAATGTAACTATTTCTAAATGATCCCTGATCGGATATAAGTCATATATGGAACAGATATGACTGAGATCAGCATGTGTATTGATTGATGATCATGTCTCATGGATCATGAGTATGGAGATACTAAATCAATAATATGAACGTATGTTAGTGAACATATATTGGATAAACCCACTATGAGACACTGTTGAGTTTTAGAGTGTCATCAGTAGGTCTCATTAGTGTTTATGTAAAGTTCTTAGACCTGAGATCATCATGGTTCTCAACATACGTATTAGCTTACTTTGATCTACCAAACGCTACTCCATAAATGTGTAATTATAAAAGTAATCTTCGGGTATGCTATAAAATATATAGTGTGATGTGAGTGATCAAGATGGAATTTGCCCCTCCTTATAGGAGAGATATCTCGGGCCCCTCGATGTAATAGATTATAAAAGTGCATGGCCATGCCAACATGATTAAGGAGTTAATCACAAGTTATAATCCAATACAGAGATCGAGAGAGAGATTAAGCTATTGATAGGATGACACAAGTCTCACCTTGTGCTCGATCAATATCATGAGGCAAAGGGATTTATACATGAGAATGTTACAATGTTTAGCCAATATAATCTTTACGTATACTTGGGTTAATATGCTTTGCTAGAGGCCACTATTAATGAAGTATTGGAAAGGAGTTTTCATACATTAACCAAGCTATACGTGAACCTACAGGGTCACACACTTAACGGGTTAGAACATTGAATTCGAATAGGGCTCAATTTGGATAGAGATCCAAATAGTTTGAATAGTGATCCAAAAAGATCAGATAGAGATCCGAGTAGAGTCCTGGTTGGGCCCAGTAGGTCCTAAGCTAGGACATCTATATATATGAGGGCATGGGGCTCATGCAACATATGCCTTTCTGCTTGCTAATCTGTTAGCCACCACGAGAAACCCTAAGTCACCGTCATCTCTCTCAAGCCCGACCTTCCACGCCGATCGACTGAGTGCTAGTACACTTCGGATCAATGTTCCACCCCTAGACGTGTGGATACAAGTAGAGGCACTACTGTAACTACTGCGCTCATCGGCATTGGCACCACTGATCGGATAGGCATTGTCATCGGCTCACGGGAGAACGGTCGAGAGACTCCCGACCACGTTGATTGCTTGACTCCCGACCATGTTGATCGGTTTCCTGACCACTTCGGTACGTGCATGTTGGATTGGCTTGCTACTACAACACCGCTTCCGTTGCTCTGTGTGCCTGAGGTAACCATACATGATCCTTCTCTTTGCAAGATTTCCTGGTGTACGCGGTAGAAAATTTTTGTTTTCAGCTAGCATAGCTTCCGCATTCCCCAACAACCTCACTCTCAAGAATTCTAACAACTTATTTTGCTTTGGAACAGGGGCATGTGGGGGTTGAGCAGATGGTGCATGCTAGTGGGTATGCATCTGTTGCATCAACGTAGCCATGAGCTGGTTTTGATTGGCCAAAACTTGAGCCAAGGTAGGATTCTCTAGCATGGGAGGTGGCAGATTGGGCTAAGGTTGACCGCTGTTGATTGATCCACCGGAACCATCATCAACAACATCTTACGGATTAACACGACGAATCTAAACCATCTTGCTAAAGAAAGCGGATGGAATAGGAGATAGGTTGAATTTAGAATAGAGAAGAGAAAAGAGGAAAACTTCTTATATTGATCTGAACTTGGTTTAAACTTTTATTAGACTCCAAAAAAAATCTAACTCCTAAGTGCAGCTGTATCACAAGGCTCAATACAGACCACACACTACTGACAAGCAAAGCTAACAAGCATTTATCCTAAGCAAGCAAACGCCTAACATAGCTATATAAAGGTAGGTTACATAGGGACTTAGCAACCAGGCTCTTTTAGATCTTCTTGCTGATCAAGAGAAGGCTCTGGTCCTTCATCTTCATTATCTTTTAAGTCAATGATAGCTTCACGCATTCTCTTTGCCCCTTGCACTCGAGGTGGCATCTTGACATGCTTCCTTGCAGTGCGACGAATTCTAGCTCCTCCGGGTGGTGATTCTCCCTTAAGTGCTGCAATTTCTTTGAACAGTAGATCCACTTGGTCTTGCAGCTGACAGATCATCTGTCTATTCCAGTTCTCTTGCTCATGAGCTCCAATGGTAGCATCCTTGTGACAATCATCCATTGCCTTCAACATATCAGTTACTCTGACCATGGTTGCATTATTCTCTTTGGCGTTGGACTGGTACTTGGCATAAGTGTCTTCATATGTCTTCTTTGGATGGTACTTGTAATCTGTCATGGACAACAAAGAGGCAAAGCGAGCTCGAAGATCGCCAATTGCAGCATAGGTGGCTTCCTAATAAGCATGACTAAAACTACATCCCTCCGCTTCAATGATAAGCGATGGAATGGTCTCAATCTTACTCATTAGTGTAACTGCCACTATTGTAATCCCAGGGATATCCACAATAGTTCTGGAATACGTGGGAACCTCTTAATAGCCACAAAAGAAAGCAAGATGGTGCAGTTCTTTGACAAGACCTTTCATGTCAAAACACCGCTGAGGCTAGGATCTATCCAAAGACATCTAAAAAGAAAGATAGAAAATAAAATCAGCACTAAATTTTTTTAGAAGGAGATGTTTGAAAAAGGGATGAGTATAAATAAAGCAAAATAATTTTCAGCTCCTAGGGTTGACCATTTGGCTAGACCAACAATCAAGGTGGCTCTGATACCAACTTGTCACGCTCAAAAATTCCAACCATTTCCGAACGATTTATCATGTAGGAAGAACCCTCGTCTAGGAATCAGTCGAGATACACAATAGACAATTTATTAGAAATCAAAAGCATAACTTGTTCATGATGACATAATAGAGTACTTTATTATAGAAATGGATGGGAACCTCAAAACACTAATAATAATAAATAAACGACTCCTAATTAAACGCAGCGACTCCACTCCATAGGCATCTTGACTGGCACAACTCAAAAGGTTCCACCTTCGTCTTCGGTGACAAACTCCTCTTTTGGTTGGGGGAATGCAAGGGTGAATATTTTTAATACTCAACAAGCACCCAATGACAAAGAAGAGGTTCTTTTGCATAATATGGTTCTTTTGCATAAAAACAACATTTAAAGAAATTGTAGAGGTTGAAAAGTTATTCTAATTAGTTGAACATTTTAAAGCAATATTAACCATTCACTAAATAATCATACCTAGGGTCATCAGGCCCCAAACCAACACCAAAGCACTCCTACACTAGCGCTTACTAGGTTAAATAGAATTAAACAACAAGTTAATTAAGTAACCATGAGACTAATCACGAAAACCATTGCATAGCTCACCCATAATTATGGGCACATCTATTTCAATAGTTTTACTCTGATCAGGGGTGCACAACTTTACACACAAGACACAGCCCTATAACATGTCACCATGCGCCTCGATACCACCACGGTACCTCAGAAAGAGCTATGATATGACCCTTTCACCTAGATCTCCTAAGTTTTGTACCCCTAGATCTCCTAAGTTTCGTATCCCAGGCTACCATTCTATCCCACCTAGGAAAGACGTACCTAGTGCTCCAATCCGCATAGCAGTCACTACGAAGAGTGCAAAGCTACCGGTGGTCTCGTTGCTCTACTTAAGATCGCTAAGCTATAGATCATACCATTACCCATGCTAGCTCATGGAAAGTGTTGTAAGGCATTGTTAGCATTATACCCTAGAGGCAACATGAAGATGTTGTATGTGGCATACTATGTTTATGAAATAAAGTTATTATTCCTTGAAATAGATTGTCATTATGGATCAATAAATATGTGATTTGTTGATGAGACTTATAATGTGACTATTTCTAAATGATCCCTGATCGGATATAGTTCATATGTGGAACAGATATGACTGAGATCGGCATGTGTATTGATTGATGATCATATCTCATGGATCATGGGTATGGAGATACCAGCTCAATAACATAGACGTATGTTGGAGAACATATGTTGGATAGACCCACTATGAGGCACTGTTGAGATTCCGCGTGTCATCAGTTGGTCTCAATAGTGTTTATGTAAAGTCCTTAGACCTGAGATCTCTATGGTTTCCAACATATGTAGTGGCTTACTTTGGGACTGCTAAATGCTATTCCGTAACTGGTAGTTATAAAAGTAGTCATCGGGTCTATCATAAAACATGTAGTGGGATGTGAGTGATCAAGATAGAATTTGCTCCTCCTTAACAGGAGAAATATCTCTAGGCCTCTCGATGTAATGGATTATGGAAGTGCATGGCCATTCCAAGGTGATTAAGGAGTTAATCACAGGTTATAATCCAATACGGAGATCGAGAGAGGATCGAGCTATTGATAGGATGACACAAATCTCACATTGTGCTCAATCAATATTGTGAGGCGAAGGGACATATTGTACATATGGAACATTACAAGATTTAGCCGATATGATCTTTACGTATACTTGGGTTAATATAATTTACTAGAGGCCACTATTAATGGAGTATGGAAAGGAGTTTCCATATATTAACTAAGCTATACATGAACCTACAGAGTCACACACTTAACGGGTTGGAACATTGGATTCCAATTTGGCTCAATATGGATAGAGATCTAAACGGTTTGGATGAAGATCCAAATAGATTGGATAGGGATCCGAGTAGAGTCCTGGTAGGGCCCAGGAGGGCCCAAGCTAGGATGTCTATATATATGAGGGTGCAGGGCTCAGGGAAGCAGAACTTTTGCTATTCGCATATTGATGCGATCCTTGTGCTAAGTTGTTCCTATACTCAAGAGCCTGACCGTCTCACCGACCGCCTAGGTGCTAGTACATCATCGGCCGGTGTTCCACCCCTAGATGTGTGGATGCTAGTAGAGGCGTTGCTATCCTACTTCACTGACCTACATCGGCATCGGCGTCATTGATCGGATCAGCGGTGTCATCGGCTTGAAGGAATAGAAATCCTTGGGAGAATTTCTCAGGAGTTCTCGACCTCATGATAAGCCTTCTCGAGGACGTTGATCGGCTTGTCGAGGACGACGATCAGGTTCCGACCTCATTGGCACGCTCAAGTTGGATGGCCTTGCTACTCCAACTCGCCTTCTGCTGCACTATGTACCTGAGGTAATGATCTATGATCCTTCTCTAGCAAGGCTTCCTGGTGTGCGCGGTAGAAAAAGTTTTTTTTCGGCTAGTGTAGCCTCCGCATTACCCAACGGGCATTGCAACAGTAGCTCACGAACCGGTCCTTAAGTGTCATGAGTACGACTAACAAAACCATGTACTCACAACCCACCTTAGTCAGCGTTTTAGTGGGATTAATTATTAATCATTCACCAATAATCAAAAGTTCATTACCAACATTAGCATAATAAGTGACATATATAAACGAGCATTATTTAGTGATGCTAGTTTCTAAGCAGGGCTAAGCAGGCCTAATTAATCTAGTCAGACCATAGTATGGGCCTAACTAATCAGTATTAAACAATGGCTTTCAAGGGAATAGGGTAAAACAACAGATGGCTTAATAAACAGTAGGTTAATCCCTTCCCGGTGTCATACGAAAATAAATGCACATTTTGAATGGAAACATAGCTTTGAAGCATAGGTCCAATTATGATCAATAAGAGAACTCATGTGACTTGCCTTGCAGCTCTGATACACAAACGGGCGCTTCTTTGACGAAAACGGGCACTTCCAAAATGTCGGGGCTACATGGAATAAACAAACAATAAAGAACAGTAGAATAGATCAATCATGACATGTGTGAAAGTATTTTTAATGTGTTGAGCTCATTTTATAGAAAATTATGCAATTTGAACGGTCGAATTTGGAGTTAAAATGAATTAGTTATGAATTTTTAAAAATTTCAGCATTAATCTAGAATTTCAGGAAATAAAAAGGATTTATGACGCAACAATGAATTATTTTTCTAAAGAAAAATAACTTTTATTGTGTCATCGCAGCAGAAAAAGCTTAGTAGACCTAGTCTGCCACGTGGCAGCCACACGGTGGCCACACGGGCAAAACCGGCTGATGGGGCATTGGCGCCACGCACACGAGGTGGCCACGTCGGCGCCACTGGTAGATGGCGCGAGGACCAATGGTCGCCGGCAAACAGTGGCGCAATTTCTAGCAGCAAGGGCAACAAAACGATCGGGGCAATGCGGGGATCTTATCGGAGCACTCAGTGGCGAGCGACGGCGATGGGAGATGGCTGGCGGTGAGGAAGAGGCAGCGGAGGGCTCGAGCGGACGGTGGCAACGGCTTTCTAGTGGCATCTGGACAAAGTGGAGGGGCTGTTGGGGATCGGCCAGCGATGGCAAATGTGGAGATGGGGCTAGCAAGGCTCGGTGAGTACCAGAGAGGCGGTGGGCGAAGGACAGCGGAGGTGTAGGAGCACGTGGTGGGGGATGGCGGTGGCATCTTGGGCTGAGGCGAAGGTGGGATAGGGAGGAGAGGGTTCAAGCAGCTTGGTTTTATAGAGCGAGGGGGAGGAGTTGGTTACAGATATGGCGGCGGGCAAAGTAGCGACGGCCGGAGGCGGCGGGGGATGCGGCTGAGCCGTTGTAGGGCGTGGGTCAAGCCAGATCCAAGGGGCAAATGAAGAGGGGCCTCGGGGAACACAAATCCGGGCTCGGATTGGGTCGGGAGGCAAGGGGGCAGCAGATTGCGTGGTGGCGGGCTGCAGGAGGAAGGGGACGAGCCCGATAGGCGAGACCTGCCTGGCAGCGACCGAACGGTGGTTGGTGTCATAGTCTAAAATTTTTCCAAAATATAAAAGTATTAAAAGCTGTGAATAAAATAAAAGGAAAAAGAATTTTCAGAAAAAGAAAATTGAAAATGGGATTTTCTTTGAATAAAAGAAAAGAATTTTGAGTATTAAAATTTGAGGAAGAAATTTTTGCAAATAAAATGTTGCTAAATTTTTTTGCAAAAGTCTCTAAAAATGTAAAGAATTTTATGAGAATTTTTTGGAATTTTTCTGAGTCAAAAATATTTTTTTTGAATTTTTAGAGCTCTTTATAAAAAAAGGAATTAAAAATAAAATTTTAATTTTAAAACCAAAACCCT
>KE372876.1:191348-214538 GCA_000418225.1 Zizania latifolia | reverse complement strand
GCCTGCCTGCGCCGCCACCAAGCTGCGTTGTAGCCTAGCCGTGCGCCGCCAAGCACCGGCCCAGGCTGCCACCCGCGCCCGCGCACGCCAGTCTGCTCCCACGGTGCGTCGTGCGCCCAACCGCTGCTGATGGGAGCCCGATGATGGTGTCAGCAAAAAGTTTGCAATCGCCGAAAGCTGATACCGATATATAGCAAAGTACATCCAAGAAATTGTTTTACAACTGCACATAAGAGGAAATGAGAATTCATTTATAATAAGTAGTTACAGTTGGGGCCGATTATAGGAGCAAGACGCCAAGTATTTCTCTAAGAAATTAGCAGCTTGTGTATGAACTTCGTTCGATTGCTAGATTATGGTAGTATCCCCTTCATCGGTTCTGTCAATTGACTTGATTTGCTGATGACATTGACGAGCTTCACGGATTGAATTGGCCGGTTTGTTCTCTTTGATCTTGATCTGAGCTGAGAGGTTGTCAAGGTGATGTTGCCGATTCGCCATGATGCTTTGGAGCTGATCGAGTTTTTCGTTTAGAACATCAAGCCTCCACCGATCGGAGCCAATTGAAGAAAGGCTGAGCTAGTTCAGGAAGAGACTGCAAGGAATCTAAGTCTTTCTTTATTGATTTTATTTGAGCTTTAATAGTCTAGAACTGATGCCGATGTACGCGCTGCAGTACACGATCAGCTAGGCGAGCTTGTGCTTGTTCATGGGAGCTTCGCTGATTCTAAGAGAATGCCAAAGCCAGGTCATCAGCTAGGTCCTTAGGGAGGCAATTGGCCACTGCTTGAAGTTGTGCTTGGACAGTATCAGCGTTGTGGAAGGAGCCGATCGGAAGTTGGAGATAACTTAATAGTGCTGATAGCTTAACGCGTGGATCGTCCAATGTTTTGGGATCATCGTTGTGCTGATGAACGTTTTCATTCCCGATAAATGCAGATGTGTCAAAGGAGAAGCATTGGGCGAAATCCTAGGAAGGCGAAAAGGTTAGTAAGGTGACTGAACTCAAAAAGTGAACAAGAGAGAAATAAAAGTTTACCTCTAGAATTCGGCGTTCTGGGTTTGTGCTTGGGGCTAGCAGAGATTCAGAGGAATCATCGTTCTCATTCCTGGGACGTGCACTTGACGGCCGTAGTGTTGGTGAAGGAACAAAAGATAGGTTATCAGCGCTATCTATAGGCTCGGTCATGGATGCGGGGACTTCTGAAGTCGTAGAACCAGAAGGACTCTTGATGGGTTGAATGTCAGAGTGGTCATATGAAGAACCTTGAAGATGAATGAAAGATGAGAACGAAGAAGAATGTCAATGTTATGGAGTTGCGAAACATACTGAGTTGTGGTGATCGGGTGTAGTGATGGAGTTCGATGCTTCAATTCTCCATCTTTTCTTCATTGGGGAACTTGAGCTGGTTTTGTCCATTGAGGCAATGTTAGAAGAAAATGAAGTTTTAGGTAGAGAGATGGAGATTGACGAAGATGATGTACCGAGAGAGAGTTCTGGGGATATAGGAGAGAGACGGTGTCGATTGGGTTCTCAAGAAAAGACTTCGAAATGCGACCCTTTATATTCCAAACTCGGGGGCATGTGTTGACATCGAGATTTGGACCGACAGGGCGAAGGGATGTTTGCCATCGAAGTGAATGGCTTGGCCGGTGGGCTGCCATTAATGTTCAGTTGGCGCAGAAGAATTCTCCTGAGGCAGGCTAGATCAGAGTGGGCCCGGCCCTGATATTAGTTATTATAGATTAAATATTGTTTAGATTTTGACATCCCAATTATCTGGAAATCATGTAGAACTCAGTTTGGTTTTCTAGGCTATAAACATACATGCTTGGGGACCGTATAAACATGTTCAATCAATTCAACAAACAACTCACGGTGCATCGCCAACCTTAGGTATATAGCATTAGGACGATTCCCTGCTCGGGATCGGGCTGCATTGATTGAGTTCAACTACTGATCACGCTAGGGATAGCCTTTCTAGCGAGTTTAATTGTCCTTATTGGAGCTTTCTTGGTTGAGTGCGATACTTTATTGGATTGATTAGCTTTCTAGTTATCGGTGCAGTATATCGATCTTCTTTACATTATGTTCTTATGCATAGATCAATCTGTTGCACTAATCACGTCAATTTTGCGGATTAGATTAAACAAGATTATATGATGATTATGAATTTAATACTGCTCGGTTTGGTCCGATCGATTATCTTCATATGAATTGTGTGAGATTGTTTAGCATAATCTAGAGGATCGATGTTTATCAGAGTTTTAGCTAATAGGTTGTTTTCATTACTTTCGATTGATTTGGCATATTGTTGATTACGTTTAGTGTCGTTTCTTGCACTGTATCGGTTAGGTCTGATCCGTTAAGTTCTATGTTGACGTGGTCATAATTATTCTTTGTAGGCTGATCTTTATTGCGTGTATGCTGATTAGAGTGCATATTAATCTGAAGAGCTAGCCGATACGCTACATTCCCATTATATGTTATGATTTTTACAATGAATTGTAGCCATTTAGTTTACTATCGGAGCCGATGCCGATAGGCTATCATCCAATAGTTTTAGGACAACTTATGTGTTTCTTCCTTGTCAATTACAGTTCAAATTAACTGGTACGCTCTGACTTTTCTAGGTATTTAGGACTTGTACTGGAGTGAAGCAAATCTCTTAGGCCTTCGAGTGTGAAGTTCTAAAAGCCTCCGTGCGGTTTTTGTGTCAACAATGCCCATCCTTTCATCTGATGGAAAACATTCTCTCTCTTTGTGCTGGTCATTCCAAATTCTGATGTGAACACATGCCTGCGAGTTCAGAATATGAAGAGTCATGTTTCAAAATAGTTTTCTCGGAAGCCCAATCGTCGCCACTCTTAGATCCTATATTAATGGAACTGAGATTGCTTTCGCCACAGTGCTTCTTCAACCTCTCGTTCCCTGCTAGAAACCTCTTCTTTCTCTTTCTCATTCCTCCAGATCCCTTCATATGGACTCCTCCACTCCAAACTATCTGCCAAAGAAAAAGATGAAAACCGATGCATCATCTTCTGCCGAACAACCCGAACGACGTGAGCCTGTAAGTTTTCCATTAGTCTTTAGGCTCTACCGTAGAGCTTTTTGTTAACATTCTTAATTTTTGTAGAACAATGCCTCAGATGATCACTCTCACACCACACCGATAGGAACTCCATCTACATCCTTTGACTCAGAAGTGTTGGCATTAGCAACTGAACTTATTGACAGTGATGATGACAACCCATCGGTCTCCGTCACCTACATTTTGTTCGAAAGGTTCTCCTGCCGCATCGGCTGATAGTGACTCTTCTAGTTCCTTGTTGGCACCTAACTCAGGTTTTGAACGCTAGATTCTAGAGGTAACCACCATATCTCTCTCATCTTTCTTATTTTCACCTAAATTCCTCTGCCCCTTTCAGGATTTCGCCCAATGTACATCGGGAACGAAGACTTCCTTAGGTACACTGAAGTCTTCCAGCCATCGGATTGTTAGCATTATGTCCTAGAGGCAATATGGAGATGTTGTATGAGGGATACTATGTTTATGAAATAAAGTTATTTTTGTTCCTTGAAATAGAAACTATCATTATGTATCAACGAGTACATGACTCATTCATGAGACTTGTACTATTATTATTATTTCTAAATGATCCCTAATCAGATACAAGTCATATATGAAATAGATATGATAGAGATCGGCATGTGTATTGATTGATGATCATGTCTCATAGATCATGGGTATAGAGATACCAAATAAATAACATAGACGTATGTTACAGAACCTAAACTAGATAGACCCACTATGAGGTACTATTGAAATTTCATGTGTCATTTATAGGTCCTAGTAGTGTTTATGAAAAGTCCTTAGACCTGAGATCATCATGGTTCCCAACATATATAATAGCTTAGTTTGAATCTATCAAACACTGCTCCGTAACTAGGTATTTATAAATGTAGTCTTCGGGTATGCTATGAAACATGTAGTGGGATGTGAGTGATCAAGATGTAGTTTGCCCTTTCTTACGGGAGAGATATCACTGGCCCCTCGATGTAATGGATTATGGAAGTACATAGCCCTGACAACATGATTAAGAAGCTAATCGCAAGTTATAATCCAACATAGAGATCAAGAGTGAGATTGAGCTATTGATAGGATGACACAATCTCACCTTGTGCTCGATCAATGTCGTGAGTCAAAGGGATTTAAACATAAGAACATTACAGGTTTAGCTGATATGATCTTTACGTATAATTGGGTTAATCTGCTTTACTAGAGGTCGCTATTAATGGAGTACTGGAAAGAAGTTTCCATATGTTAACCAAGTGCACGTGAACCTACTGGGTTGCACACTTAACAGGTTGGAACACCAGATTTTAATAGGATTCAAATCGGGCTCAGTTTGGATAGAGATCCAAGCATATTAGATTGAGATCCGAGTAGAGTCCTGATTGGGCCCGGAAGAGCCAAAGCTATGTCGTCTATATATATGAGGGTGAGGGGCTTGTCCTGATTTGGGCCAAGAAAACCCTAGTCACCGTCATCTCTCTCGAGCGTGACCACATCGCTGATTGCCCGAGTGCTAGTACCCTTGTTAGCATTATGCCCTAGAGGCAACATGAAGATGTTGTACGTGGCATACTATATTTATGAAATAAAATTGTTTTGTTCCTTAAAATAGAAACCATCATTATGGATTAATGAGTATATGACTCATTCATGAGACTCGTAATATTACTATTTCTAAATGATTCCTGATCAGATGTAAGTCATATGTGGAATAGATATGACTGAGATTGGCATGTGTATTATTTGATAATAATGTCTCATGAATTATGGGTATGGAGATAACAAATCAATATCATGGACGTATGTTAGAGAACATATGTTGGATAGACCCACTACGAGACACTATTAAGATTTGATGTGTCATCTGTAGGTCTCGGTAGTGTTCATGTACGTCCTTAGACTTAAGATCATCATGGTTCTCAATATACGTAGTATCTTACTTTGAGTCTAAAAAATGCTACTCCGTAACTGGGTAGTTATAAAAGTAGTCATCGGGTCTGCTATGAAACATGTAGTGGGATATGAGTGTTGGTGAATCACCGAGCAGTCCATCCAAGGTGGGACCCGAGGTGGTAATTAGATGTGCGTAAAGGAAGCGCAGCGCCTTCGAACCCGATGCTCGACTCTAGTAAATAAGAGCCAAGATTTATACTGGTTTGGGCCTCCTGGAGGATAATTGCCCTACGTCCAATATTTTGGATATATAATATAGTGGATGAGCTTACAATATGACACAATTAAGCTATGGAGGCTTAAGGCGTCGAAAGCAAGATGAATAACTTGTCTTTGGGGTATCTCGCCTCCTTTATATATTCAGGAGGTGAGCCTAACAACCTAGTACTCTATCTCGAGTCATTCTAAGATTGCCTATCGAACTCGGGTGCTAATTCCCTAATTATATGGATTCTGGTATAAACATATCTCTATATACCATATTCGGGATTCAATTACACGGTAAGGATTCAAACTTCCTTATTGGAACGAACCCCCCTCCATGGGCCATACCGGACTACAATACTAGGCTTGGCCTACTCTTGGTCTAGACTGATAAGCTCAATCATGAGGTACCCGGGGGTCACATCCTCGAAAGTAGCCCCCAAGCTCTTCTTAGCTTGGTTGAAAATCTTTGATTGAACAAGCTAGGAGGAGCTCTTCTTTTAATCTAAACCTTTATGCTTCTGCTGAAGTCTGATGATCTTGAAAAAATATTTTTAATCTTCTTCCTCTTTGTGTGAGGTGCACTGTGTAGGTGCACCCACACGGTGTAGCCCCCGAGCCTAACATTTAACTCGAGGGTCAAAAATAATCTGCAAAGAAAGTCTTCTAGAGCTTCCAGCTTCTGATAAATCCTTTGAAAACCTCTTCAAAGTTTGTTGACAATCTTGTTCTCTAGAGCTGTTTGTGGTGAAGCCTAGTCAGGAAAAGAGTATTGTCAAGGTCCCGAGGCTAATGAGGGCTCGAGCATAGCCGATCTCTCCTTGAGGCTTGATCCCTCGATTATGCAAATTCTCGAGCGCCTAAGTCCCCGAGCACGCAAGGTCTCAGGCGTGCGAGCCATCAGGCATGGGAACCCTCGAGAGCACAAGTCATCGGGCGTATAAGACCCCGAGCACGCAAGGTCTTAGGCACGTGAGCCCCCTGGTGTGGGAGCCCTCGAGCATACAAGTCCTCGGACGCATAAGCTCCCGAGCACGCAAGGTCTCAGGAGCGTGAGCCCCCGGGCTAGGGGGTCCTCTAGCGCAGATGGAAGCCAAACATCGCAGGCCCTACCAATGCACCCAAAAAGTTGCTTTTTGATCTCCTCTGCCCGTAATTAATGCGTCACAGTTGAGGGGACAGAGGGGACGCCTCTGCTTCTGATAGGGCCACGCGCGGACACAGGAGGTGGGTGTGAATAGAGAGGCAGAACCATCCCATCCACCCCATCATAAAGTGCACAGTAAACGAAGCGACGCCCCTTGCAGCGGTCGTGGCTGAAGCAGTACTCTTATTTAACCGATAGAACTTCTCCCTATCCTCACAACGGAGCTTCTCCATCTTCGCATATACTTCTTCTCTCCCTTGATGGATCCTATGCCATAGTTCTCTGCCATCTCCCTTGGTCTCTGATGCGCTGGGTGAGGAAAGAATCATCGTTGCTTCTGCCAATGTTGCTCGTTATTCTGAAGATCTATGGAGCATCAACCCTTTCATCGACCACGTAATTTACAGGCTTCGGTGTTAGGAACTCATGGCTACAGGTTTGTTGTTGATCTGTTTGCCCTTGTTTGGATCTGTTTTGTTTTCATTGCATGACGTGTGACCTCCCGCATGGTGTGGTGCAGGATGATATTGCGCCAATCCTAGAGGTCCCTTTGATGTCGCCCTTTTCGTTGATGCCTTGCTTCCAAGCACTTATGTACTGCTTACCCCAATGCCTAGATGCCAGGGTGGTGTGTTGGCCAGGCGCAAGAGACTAGTGGCATCCACTGAAGTAGGTGCCTTGGCTCCTAACACCAGGACTACCCTATTTTTCCTCTCGGTGAAGAAGGCGGTGTCCCTTTATGCTGTTCTCTCGGGGGTGATGGCAATATCCTCCCGTCCATAAAAGCTGGCGTTGCATCGCGTGTAGTCGAGGCTGTCCTAGTAGTGGTTCCCGAGATCCTCGGTGCCTACGGTGACCTAGATTACTTTGCAGAATGCTGTCTCTGGTCATTTTTATGTTTTTTCTTCTGTTGAATATTTGAAGGATGCTGTGTCCCCTTCTTTGAAGTAATGAAGTCCCTGTAAAAGTGATTAGTTTGAAAATAAAGAAAATTCTATGTTCTTGTCTTGCGGGATTTTAGCTGCACATTGTGTTTTATCACCGACACGTTGTATCGGTGAAGTCGATGAAGGTGCATGACAGCGGGTGTACGGCTAAAAAGCCTACGCTCTCCTAAGTCTGGTTGCATGCACGATGGCCATCTGGCACCGAACATAAAGGAGGCTATCATCAGCATGGATCGGTGAGAGAGATGCTCGACTATGGGTGTACAGCCCTGAGGCTTACCCCTTCCCAGCCTAGTTACATGTCTAGGGGGGAAGTAGTCGGTGAGGTCAGTGCAAAAAATGCTCGACTATGGGTGTACAGCCCTAAGGCTTACCCCTTCTCGGCCTAGTTGCATGTCTGGGGGAAGTAGTCAGCGAGGTCAGGGAAGAAAGAGCGCCATGGTGTCGATGAGTGCCTGAACATATTAGCTTTATTGACAAAGGCAACAAATGTTATTTTACAGAATTATTGTTAGGTGTAAAATCAACGAAGGTGCTCGATATTCTATGAATTTGGTACTACTTACCCGTCTTCTCATATTAGCCTATAGGCTCCTGGTCTTGTTACTTCGATGACGATAAAAGGTCCTTCCTAGGGGGTAAAAAGCTTGTGCATCCCGACGACGAAGTACCAAATCACTGACCTTAAAACTTTTGCTTTATACATTGTGGTCGTGGTACCGCCGGAGGGCCTGTTGATATCGATTTGCTTGTACTATGGTTGCTATCCTAGCTTCCTTGATGGAGTCGATATTTTCAGCCCTGGTTTGCTCTGTTGTTCCCTCGTTGTAGTGCTGTACTCAAGGGGAATTGTGTAGCATGTCGACCGGGAGGATCACCTCGGAGCTATAGACGAGAAAAAAGGAGTCTGTCGGCTGCGTGTGGAGCCCCCAGAGTATTGCAGGGAGTTCCTGCAGCCACCTCTCGGTGTATTTCTCTAGGGGGTCAATGATTCGGGCTTTTAGGCCTTGGAGGATCATCTTGTTGGCACGTTCGCATTGCCCATTCGCTCGAGGGTGCGCGACCGACGCATACTTGACCTCGATCAGTCGTTCCTCATAGAAGTCCCAGAAGTCATTTGCGGTGAACTAAATCCTGAGGTCGGTTATGATTTGGTTCAGGACCCCGAATCGATATGTGATATCTTCGATGAATTTTGCTACTTTTTTGGCTGTGTAGTTTTCTAGCGACATCAGCTCTATCCACTTAGTGAACTTGTCAATGGCCACCAACAGCCGGTCGATTCCTTGCGGAGCCTTCTAGAAGGGGCCGACCATATTCAGCCCCTAGCAAGCGAAGGGCCAGGTTGGCAGGAATGTCTGAAGGACCTGTGCTGGCAGGTGATTCTGTTTAGCAAAGAATTGACATCCGGTGCACTTTTTTACCAACTCTTTTGGCATCATTGTTGGCCGATGGCCAATAGAATCCTAACCGAAAAGCTTTGCCAACTAGGGTCCTAGCCTCGACATGGTTGTCGTACGTGCCTACGTGGACTTTGTTGAGAATCTAGAGGCCTTCGCTTGGTAGGATGCATTTTTGGAGTATCCTTATTGAGGCCGCGCATTTGTACAGTTTATCGCCGATGACCACATATTGTTTGCTTCACCATGCCATATGTTCGGCTAAGGTATTATCTTTCGAGGTTGTGCCCTTTAGGATATATTCGATGAAGGGCTGTCGCTAGTCGTCGGTGTCTTCGGCCATAGCCACAATTACCGGTGAGTCAGTGGCTTAGCGTTCTTAATCTTTGAATGATGTTTTGGAGAGTTCCTAGATGAATACACCTGTGGGGACCGTGGCTCAAGAAGACCCGAGCCATGCCAAGGCATTGGCTGATGAATTATCGTCTCGGGGTATATGGTGAAATTCTAGCCCAAAGAACTTACCTTTGAGCTTTCGAACCTTGGCGCAGTAAGCGTCCATCTTATCGCTGGTACAAGACCAGCCCTTGTGGACCTGGCTGATGGCTAACTTGGAGTCTCCGTAGACCATGAGTCGCTTTACCCGGAGTGATATAGCTATCTGGAGCCCGTGCAACATGGCCTCATACTCGGCCGCGTTATTGGAAGCTTCAAATGACAACTGCAGTACGTAGCGCAATTCTTCCCCCTTTGGAGATACGAGGAGAATTCCGGCACTGGCCCCATCTATATTTAGGGAGCCATCGAAATACATCATCCAATATTCTCTTTCTTCCTTGCTCTGGGGTAGTTTGATCTCAGTCTATTCTACGATGAAGTCAGCTAAAGCCTATGATTTGATGGTGGTACGGGACCAAAACTCCATTGTGTACTCCCCTAGCTCAATGGCCCATTTGACGATTCGCCCGGTAGTGTCGTGGTTGTGAACTAAATCACCTAGAGGGTACTCTGTGACCACCACAATCTTGTGAACTTGGAAGTAATGTTTTAGCTTCTGGACGGTGAGTAGGACAGCATAGACGAGCTTTTGTACCAGAGGGTACCTTGCTTTTGATAGGCTAAGAACTTCTGAGATGAAGTATACCGGCCATTGGATCAGGAAGACATGTGCTTCCTTAGGTCTCTCAACCACAATTGCTGTGCTGACGATGTTGGTTGTGGTGGCTATGTAGAGGAGAAGGACCTCTTCTAGGTTTGGTGCTGTAAGGATTGAAGGTGAAGTCAAGAATTTTTTTAGTGCTGAAAATGCTTGATTGGCCTCGCCTATCCATTGGAAGTCTTCTTCTTTCTTCAAGAGTTTGAAGAAGGGAGCTCCCATTTACCCTAGTCGAGAAATGAATCTCCCGAGCGTTGTCATGCAACTCGTCAGTTTTTGGACCTTTTTAGCGTTATTGGGTTTGTCCATCTTCAATATTGCTACTATCTTGTTGGGGTTTGCCTTGATGCCCCGATTGCTGATGATAATCTGAGTAGCTACGCCGATGGAACTCCAAACATGCATTTATCAGGATTGAGCTTCCATCAGAACCTTCAAAGGTTCTTGAATGTTTCAGCAATATTGTTGATAAGATTATCTTTTTCCGTGGACTTTATGACCACATCGTCGATGTAAGCTTTGATGTTGTGACCAATTTGATCCGAGAGACACCGCTGGATGGCCCGCTGATATGTTGCCCCTGCGCTTTTAAGCCCGAATGATATGGTGGTGTAGCACTATGCCCCAAAGGGCATGATGAAAGATGTTTTCTCCTGATCTTCTTTCTTGAGACTGATCTGATGATACCCAGAGTAGCAATTGAGAAAACACAAGAGGGAACATCCTGCTATTGAGTCCACGACTTGGTCGATTCAGGGTAATCTAAAGGGGTCCTTCGGACAGTGCTTATTCAAGTCGGTATAGTCAACGCACATATGCCATTGTTTTGTTTTCTTTTTTATGAAGACTGGGTTAGCGACCATTCGGGGTGGTAGACTTCACGGATGAATCCTACTGCTAGAAGGTGAGTAATCTCAGCTTTGATTGCTTCTTTTCTGTCCTGTGCAAACCTTCATAACTTTTTTTTAACTGGCTTGGTGGTAGGGTATACATGGAGTTCATGCTCGATCAGCTCCCGAGGAACCTCGGGCATATCAGAGGGCTTCCATGTGAAGATGTCCATGTTAGAGCACAGGAAGCTAACAAGCACGACTTCCTATTTGGAGTCGAGTCCTGCCCCAATGGTCACCGTCTTCGAAGGGTCGTCCTCAGAGAGGATGATCTTCTTGGTGCTCAATGGCGTAGTGGAAATCTTGGAGGAGGATGAAGTTTTAGCTGGTATCTCCAAAGCTTTGGGAGGATCCACCTAGACCCGCCTAAGGGTTTCTTCCATGCGAGCCAACAAGTCAATGGCCTCGGCCAGGGCAAGGCTATCCTTCTCACAGGCACGGGAATGCCGATGTTTCCATGCACAGAAATGACTCCATTAGGGCCTAGTACTTTGAGCATGAGATAGGGATAGTGACCTACGACCATGAACTTATGGACGGTCTTTCGAGGATGGTGTGGAACAGTATGTTGTACTCTGTGACCTAGAAAGTTATATGTTCGATCCTGAAATTTTCCCGAGAGCTGAATGTGACCGGCAAGGTAATCGAGCCGAGAGGTACCAAGCCCTTTCCGAGTATGATGCCATAGAAGGGGAAATTGTCCTCCTTTCGAAGGCTATCGACCGTCGAGGGATTGGCAGAAAAGGATGTCTAGACTGCTCCCGCCATCGATCAAAACTCGCCTCATGCGTACTTTAAATATTACCAGGTTGACGACCAATGGCCATCACCCGGGTTTCGAGATATAGATCCACTGGTCGCCCTGGGTGAAGTTGATCGGGAGTTCTAACCACTATAACTATTGAATCTCCTCGAACCCGGTGGTATTAATCCATTGATCCAGGACCTTCTGCCGCCGCTTGGTTTTGATCGATGAGGGGCCCCCAAAGATGATGTTAACCGTCTTGGGGGGCTCCTTGAAGTCCTTGTCGCTCTGGGGTCGACCGTCCTTTCATGGAGCATCATCATCGTCTCGGCGCCATTTGCTCTGGCGAGGATTGTTCTGAGACTCTTTAGCCAATTCGTTCTATAGGGAATAGCACTTGCGCACGGTATGATTGCTCTTAGAGTGGAACATGCAAGGCTTGTCCAACTCTTCCCACATCGATTCATCTTCTTGGCGCCTCGAGTTATAGGCCACCGCTACGGTTCTCTCTATCTTTCTCTTCCAATCTTGCTTGCCTCGGGAGGATCTCGGGCGATAGTCTTCCCACCAGGGGGATCAAGGGCCATCGTCCCTGGTTCGGTGGGACCAGCTCTCGTGATGCGAGCGCTCCATCTTCTCCCTTCGAGCATCTTTGCTACCGGCATATCTCTCTGCGATAGAGATCATCTGTGCTATAGTTGTCGGCTTTTTCTCACGAGGGCTCCGTGTAGCTCAGATGTGTGATGGAGGGCTTCGATGAAATAATTGATTATGTCATGTTCTTTAACATCCACGATAGTGGTCCTCTTTTTGGAGAACCTACGGATGAAACTTCGAAGAGATTCATCCTCCTTCTGTCATAGTTGTTATAGGTCATATCGAGTACCAGGCTTCTGCCGTGTCCCTTGGTAATTGTCGACGAAGGCCGAGCAGAGTCAAGCCTAGGAGTTGATAGAGTTTATGGGCAGGCTAGAGAGCCAATTGTTGGTGGATGGTGAGAGCATAACTAGCAGATAGTTCACCATTACCCTCTCGTCATTGCCGCTGCATGGACAGCTGTGTAGTAGAGCTGCAGCCATTGTGAGGGATCGGTCTTGCCATCATAAGGCTCGATCCATGTCTGGCAGAATGACTTCAGCCATCTTACTCGCCTAAGTCAACTCGTGAATGTAGGAAAACCATCGTGATCATCTTGACTTTTGCTTCTCCTGTGATTGTGGTGGTTTCAGCTCTCGCTATTACGGGAGCCGCTGCTACTAGTGCTTCTGCCAATGTTGCTACCATCATCATCAGCATAGTTTCGGCCATTCACCTGCTTGCAGATTTCGAAACGTATCATGTTCCTTCCTGGCGACGGTGTGTGACGGTTGCTGGGTGGACCATTGACCGGCAGGGTTCTGCCATGTGATGGCTGGTATCGACCCAAGCTATTGTTTTCTTTGTCCTGTGGGAGGGGAGTCAGTGGCTGGGTCAGAGCCAGGGCCGAGGGGTTAATTTGTATTGCTGTCACCTAGGTCAAAGCTTTTGCTCGTCAAAGTTTTGGTGTCTCGGGGAGAGAGCCGAGAGCTCTGTTGATCACAACCAAATTGGCGGCTAGAGTTTTGAAGACCCTTTGGTCATCAAACTCTAGGGTAAATTCATTCTCGAGGTTTCGGCGGACCTCGTCTTCCTGTTTGACCCCTATGGTTGTGGCATGCCTACGCCACTCGCTGTTGGATGGGGACACCTCTCTCTGGGCCGTCATGATGAGATTGGTTAGGAATCGATGGTTGTTTCATCACTGATCATCCTCAAGTCTACTAATGGACCCGACATCCATCCATCGACGCGGATGACCCGGCCCTTCGCACTGGAGAAGATGACATAGTGCTCGAGTCTAATCAGACCCTGAGCATGGCTTGACGAGCCAGAGTGTTTGAGGGCCGGAGGGGGAGCTAGGCTTTTCGGATTGGCTGATCCATGAATAGCGTTCAGCTAGAGGTTCAATAGGACAAGTTGCCTCGTCGAATCCCTGACGAATGCCAAACTCTCGAACATGAGCATGGAGCCGGTAGGCACAAGAAAAACCAAAGGAGATGCCATCGGATCCCGGTGAAAACTGCCACGTTCCCCTACCTAGCGCACCAACTGTCGGTGAATCATCGAGCAGTCCACCCAAGGGGGTACTCGATGTGGTGATTACATGTGCGTAAGGGAAGCGCAACACCTTCGAACCCGATGGTTGACTCTAGTAAACAAGAGCCAACTTTATACTGGTTCGGGCCTCCTGAAGGATAATAGCCCTACGTCCAGTGTTTTGGATGTATAATATAGTGGATGAGCTTACAATACGATGTAATTAAGCTATAGAGGCTTAAGGCATCGAAAGCAAGATGAATAACTTGTCTTTGGGGGGTGCCTCGCCTCCTTTATACATGAAGGAGGTGAGCCCAACAACCTAGGACTCTATCCCGAGTCATTCTAAGATTGCCTACTGAACTCAGGTGCTAATTGCCTAATTACATGGATTCTGATACAAACATATCTCAACATATCATATCTGGGATTCAATTACCCGATAAGGATTCAACCTTCCTTATTAGAACCGAACCCCCTCCATGGGCCATACCAGACTACAATGCTAGGCTTGGCCTACTCTTGGTCTAGACTTATAAGCCCAATCGTGGGGTTCCTAGGGGTCACATCCTTAAAAGTAAGTGATCAAGATGGAATTTGCCCCTCCTTATAGGAGAGATATCTCTAGGCCCTTCGATGTAATGGATTATGGAAGTGCATGGCCATGCCAACATGATTAAGTAGTTGATCACAAGTTATAATCTAATACAGAGATCGAGAGAGAGATTGAGCTATTGATAGGATGACACAAGTTTCACTTGTGCTCGATCAATATTGTGAGGCAATCCGATTTGTACATAAGGAACATTACAAGGTTCATCCTATATGATATTTACGTATACTTGGGTTAATATGCTTTGCTAGAGGCCACTATTAACAAAGTATTAAAAAGGAGTTTCCATACATTAACCAAGGTATGCATGAACCTATAGGGACGCACACTTAACAAGTTGTAGCACCATATTCGAATTAGGCTCAGTTTGGATAGAGATCCAAGCAGATCGGATAGAGATCTGAGTAAAGTCTTGATTGGGCTCGGAAGGGCCTAGACTAGGACGTCTATTTATATGAGGTTGAGGGGCTCATACAGATATGCTTTTTGGTGCATGCTATTTATTAGCCATTACGAAACCCTAGCCATCGCCTCCCCGAGCCCTTCCACCACACCAACCACCCGAGTGCTAGTATACTATCGATCGACGTTCCACCCCTAGATGTGTGGATCAGATCAAAATTGGCATCGCTGATCAGATCAATGGTGTCATTGGCTTGAATAAGATCGGACGAGGATTTTTGATTGGATCGATGTACTCCCGACCACATTGATCGGCTTCCCAACTACATCGTCACGCGCATGTTAGATCGGCTGGTTTTTATCGAACACATCTTCCACTATTCCGTGCGTCAAGTGGTAACGATCTATTGTCCCTCTCTAGCAAGATCTCCTAGTGTGTGCGAATTTTTGTTTTCAGCTAGCGTAGCCTTCGTGTTCCCCAACAAGCCTTCCAATTGGCATTCCACCCCTTGATCTCCATCAGCACCGCTGATAGGATCGGCGTCATCATGAGCTCAAAGGAGATTGGACGTGTACTCAATTGGATCGGCCATCTCCTTACCATGCTGATCGGTTCCTGACCACATCGGCACGTGCATGTTGGATCAGCTGGCTTCTCCAACACCTCTTCTGTGGCACTTTGTGATAACTGGTAATGATCTATAGTCCCTCTCAAGCAAGTGCGTGGTAGAATTTTTTTGTTTTATTCTGTCGTAGCCTCTGTGTTCCCAACAGTAGTATCAGAGCCATCTTGTGTAGTTTGTGATATAGATCAGTGCACATAGTTAATATGTGGTTGTAGTAGATTTGATCTGTTACAGTCAAGGTTAGTTTGTTCTTGTGATGAATCGATTAGTAGCATGGGTTGATAAGATCAATCGGTTAAAGGGGTAGTTACTATAAGATCGAAACACACTAACCACATCAACAAGAGGGGGGTGAATGGTTGTAAAACTAATTCCCGACCACTCTGAAAATTCCTGACCACTAAAAATATCTTGATAGAACAATAGTAAAATATGTGTAACATTAGATTCGTAACTCAAATTGATCTGAAATCTTAACACAAGAAACTAGACTTCAATACAAATCATTCCTGACCAATTTCACTTAAATCCAAGTTCTCAATCAAAAGTTATGACCCTTGAAAATCATGGCAATGTAAAACAGGAGTATTCCGATCTAAAAACTAAAATCATGATTACTTCTTAAATATAAGGAATTAAGCAACGAAACTTTTCAGATCTATTTCTTCATGTCCTAGCAAGGTTTTGGATGAAACAATTTAAACAAAATTGCAAGTAAACATGAAATCACAGATTAAGCAAACACGATGCAAACAGATGAACATTAAGAAGAAAAAACGCAATACCACACTCCTTGATACTTAAAGATGAATCTTTATTGCATGAGTGTTTATAAGGTGCAATCACACCACCCCTCACAAAAACCATGTTCAAAATCCCAGATGGAAGAGCAAAAGCCTAAACCCTAATATTTCTCTCTTGATAAATCTCAGAATTTTGCTCTCCCTTCTAATCTATTTATATACCTCTCATGTGGACCGTCGCTATCACCGTGAGCCACAAAAATAATAACCTCTAGAGTCCTAATCCACTTAGGAATCCTTATCTCTTACTCAATCTCAAATCCTAACTCCTCCCAAATTTTCCTCATTTCCATATTCGCATACATCCTGCATACGCCATATAGAAACCTCATCTTCACGTATAGCATTTTCTAGCCCAAGCATCCCACATGACTTCTTTGACCATTCTAAACCTCAACTCCTCTCCGAGCCTAGCTCCGATACTATCATCGACCATGACTCGCCCTCAAGTAATGCCTGCACATGAACAAACTAAGAAACCATTTTTCCGAACACAAGTTATTTCCAACTTGACTCAATCAATCATAAACATTGTGTATTAATTTAATAAACAAATTAAAGCATATGATTCAACTCGAACATTAAAAATCCGAGTGATCCAAAATCCTAAGTGCTAAATTTCCCCGAGTGCTGAATTTTCCTGAGTGCTGAGTGCCCAACCACCTGACCAGAGAGCTCGACCAGAGTGCCTGCCCGACCACTTGGCTAGAGGGGCTGACCACTCATAATCAAAACCAATTTATTCATCACGTTTTGATGATCATACAAATGATCTCACAGTTACAGATTATATCATAACATTTAAGTCACCATAAGATGTTGCATCAGATGCAACCACCGACTTGTTGGTTGGTCGGGCTACCGACTACCGACATGTTTGCTGATCAGGCTCCCGATTGTCGGCTAGTCAGCCGACCACCTCAAATCAATTGAAAACCTAGCTTTCTGATATAGTCTCGGATCAGGATAAGTTGGTTGTCCCAAATAGTTTTTCCATAGCGATTTCATAGATTAGATCTATGATTTTCGCTAGGAGAATAGGGCACTGCCCTGCAATCCATGAGTGTACCCCCTTGTGTAGCATCATGGTTCATGTCGTTAGGGAGAATATGATTCTACGTCTAACTTGTTTTTGAAGAGAATGAAGTGATTGGTATAGCCCTATGTTTTGTAAGAGATGTATGTGATGCATGTAACTCTTATGCATGGCTTGCATGTCATGATTACTCAGCTATTGGATAGCTGTCTCTATTGTATTTGCTGACCTGTGTGTCGACTTGGATGCTTGAATCAATTTATGTAATTAGTAGCCTAGACTTAATATTGCAGTATGTCAAGCATGATGGCCCGAAGTATTGATGTGGAGGATGGAGATCGTCTACATCAATATGGAGATAAGATCACCCTATGTTGGGCCATACTACTTCACTATTGAATATGTTTAGTTGTGATGTTTTCTATCTTACATTTATGCTATGTCGTATGAATAGCTTGGAGAAAACCTTGATGGAACTACATGGGATGCTGAAAACCACCGAGGAAAGCATTAAGAAAAACAACAATCATGTGATGATGCTGCACAAAGGCAAGAAATAGCCATGTGTGAAGAAATATGTGGTCAATAGGAAGTTGACTCCCGATGAGATCCTGAGCAATTCCAAGACCAAAATGGACAATAAAGGGGTGGCTCATGATGCATCTTAGAGTTGGAATATTCATTTTGATGATGTGATCAAAGTGTTTAGTTTCATCAAGAATAAAGAAGAGCCTTATGTTTACAAGAAAACTAGTGGGAGTGCATTTGTATTTCTAATCTTATGTACAGATGACATATTATTGTTCAGAAATGATATACCTACGCTAGAGTCTGTTAAGTCTTCGTTGAAAAATAGTTTCTTTATGAATTACTTAGGAGAAGCAACATATATTCTAGGTATCAAGATCTGTCGGTGAATCACCGAGCAGTCCACCCAAAGGGGTACCCGAGGTGGTGATTAGATGTGTGTAAGGGAAGCGCAGTGCTTTCAAACCCGATGGTCGACTCTAGAACACAAGAGCCAAGGTTTATACTAGTTCAAGCCTCTCGGAGGATAATAGCCCTACGTCTAGTGTTTTGGTGTATAATATGATGGTGGATTTTACAATACGACGCAATTAAGCTATGGAAGCTTAAGGCATCAAAAGCAACAAAAATATGGTGGGGCTAGATGGCTAGACGATGTGAATAGATGTAGATGATTGACGGTAGATGCCTCTAGGGGTTCTCGCCTCCTTTATATACTCAGGAGGTGAGCCCAACAACCCAGAACTCTATCCCGAGTAGGAGAGTCTTTGAGCATAGGCGAGCCCTGAGGCGTGGAAATCTTTGAGCGCATGCGAGCCCCTAGGCATGGGGCCCACCGACACAGGAGATCTCAACCGCTGTGGACTTTGCCTAGTGTGCCAAAAAGGCTGCTTCATAATTTCTTCTCCCATCCATAGATAATGTGTGGCAGACGAAAATGCTGAAAAGATGTCCTGCCCCTGACAAAGCCACGCGTGGCATGCAGAGCACTAGCATAGATAAGGTGATGAGAACTGCTCCGCCTTCTACGCCATAAATTGCATGGTAACCGAAGCGACGTTCACTATCGCCATAGGAGTGGGTACTTGGGGGAACACCTCTATTTAAGCCTGCATCACCCTCCTTTTGAGTTTGCAACAAGACGGCCCCTTGTCTCCATTTCTTCTGCTTCTCTATTGAAATTCCTTCTTCTTAACACTTGCAAGGGAGAGGTTGTTGATGTCGCTTGGTGCTCCATGAATTAGTGATGTGCTGGCTCAGCCATGAAACTGGCTGTTCTGGTCTCAAGATTTCAGGTTCGTCTGGTACATTTATCCTTATGTGAATTTTTTTGCCTTCACTTGTATGGTGTGTGACTCTTGCCTTTGGTATTGTAGCAGGATGTCATATCCTTCTTGAGACCTTTCCACGGCGTGGATCTTTCTGCTAACGTGCTATGATCCAGTAATCTCATGCTACCTATCTTGACGTTTGGATGCCAAGGTAGAGGCTCGATCCCACGGGAGGAGCTAGAGACGTCCACCGACGTAGGCTCCCCGGAGGCGGTTTCTGACCCCGCCATTGAGGTCGATGCGCTTCTGCTCTACCGTTGTGCTGGTCTCTCAGGGTCGATGACTATCTCCTTCAGTTGAGACAAGGATCACACGGAGTTGATGCTGCCATAGTAGCGGCCCTCGAGATCTCTAGTGCTCCTGGCGGTCATGATAGGTTGATGCTGCGCCGCATGGAGTTGCTGTGAGAACCTCGGTTCTCATAGCCATCGTGTTTGCTTTGTAGAATGCTATCTCTGGCCATTTGTGTGCCTTTTTCTTCTTTGTTAGTCAAAGGAGGCTGCGTCCCCTTCTTTGAAGCAGTGTAGCTATTGTTGTGTCCCCTTCTTTGAAGTAGTCCAACTCCTATAAAAGATTAGTTCTTTAAGAAATAAAGGTGCTTTTAAATTTGCCTTACACATCTTGTATCGCATGTCGTGTACTTTTTGCCACCCACACGGTGTATCTTGGCGAAGTTGATGAAGATACGAGACTGCGGGTGTACGACTAAGTAGCCGACCGTCTCTTAGGTCTGGTTGTGTGCATGGTGACCATATGTTGCCCCACTCAGAGGGGGATGTAGTCTACATGGGTCGGTGAGTTCTTTGAAGATGCGCGATTATGGGTGTATGACTAAAGAGTTGACCCACTCCCTGGTCTGGTTGCATGCATGGCAGCCATCGAGCACCCAACATGGGGAGAGATGTAACCGGCATGGGTTGGCGAGTTCTCTAAAGATGCATGATTGTGGGTGTAACCGGCATCAATATGTTTGGTTTTCGAATGAAGACATGGGTTTTTGCCTACACTGATGGCACTAGTGCTATCGCAAAACAGAGGCACTCTGGCAGGAAAAGCCAACCCATAGTCTTTCAAAGTAGAAATCATCCAAACTAATTGAGAACAACAGCTAGCAGCAGTGACATACTCAGCCTCAGTTGTGGAAAGAGCAACTCTAGATTGTTTGCGAGAAGACCATGAGACTAAAGATGAACCGAGAAACTGACAAGTACCGGAAATCGACTTGCGATCCAACTGACACCCGCCAAAATCGGCATCAGAAAAACCACAAAGCTCAAGAGAAGAGGCGGCCGAATAGAAAAGACCAAGATCAGGCGCATATGTCAAATACCTAAAGATTCGTTTAACAGCTTGCCGATGAGACACGCGTGGCGAGGACTGAAAACGCGCACACAAGCCTACGGCAAACTGAATATCTGGTCTAGTTGTAGTTAGGAATAACAAAGAGCCAATCATACCTCTATATTCCGTCTCGTTGACCTTCTCGCCTTTCTTGTCCTTGTCCAAGCCGCCAGATGTGCCCATGGGGGTCATCTGAGGCTTGAGCTCTCCACCAAAGTCGAATTTCTTGAGCATATCCTTAGTGTACTTGCTCTGGTGGATGAAGATGCCTTCAGCAGTCTGCTTGATCTGGAGACCGAGAAAGTACTTGAGCTCTCCCATGAGGCTCATCTCAAATTCACTGCTCATCTGCTCAGAAAATCTTGAAACAAGCACATTAGATGAACCACCGAAGATAATATCATCCACGTATATCTGAGCGATCAAAAAATCAGTGCCATGCCTAAGAAGAAACAAAGTCTTATCAACAGAGCCCATTTCAAATCCCTTTCCTAACAAGAACTCCTTCAAACGGTCATACCAAACCCGAGGGGCTTGCTTCAAACCATATAAAGCCTTTTGCAACTTTAAAACATGTTTGGGAAACTTGGAGTTTTCAAAACCAGGGAGTTGTTTGACATACACCTCCTCCTCAATGAACCCATTCAAAAACACACTCTTGACATCCATTTAAAAAAGTTTAAAACCCTTTGAAGCAGCAAATGCCAAAAGAATGCGAATGGACTCAAGACGAGCAACAGGTGCAAAAGTTTCTTCAAAATCAATACCCACTTTTTGGCAAAAACCCTGGGCTACAAGTCGAGCCTTGTTGCGCACCACAACCCCATCTTCACCTTGCTTGTTTTTAAATACCCACCTGGTGCCTATGGGGTTGCATCCTGGTGGCGGCTCAACCAAAGACCAAACTTTGTTCCTTTCAAAATTTTCTAACTCTTCGTGCATGGCATTGACCCAATGATCGTTAGATAAAGCATGTCCAACATCTCGAGACTCAAAATTAGCAACAAAAGCTAACTGAGCAAAGATAGCAAGTGAACCTGTTTGAGATCTTAGCGACCTCGTCATTAGGTCGCCGATGGTGAGCTCTGGTGGGTGATCCCTCTGGATGGCCCGTGACCCATGTCGCTCGGAGGTCACCTCATCATCCACAGGAGGAACCTCTGGACTTAGAGGAGGAGGCAAGTGTGTAGTGGAAGTAGTAGTGAGTGGCCCCTCCTCAACATCTGTCGTCGACTCAGAGGCGGCAGGATCAGCTGCCTCCCTGCCATCACCTTCAGCTGGAGCTTCTTCTTCTTCTTCAAATATTGGCTCTCCGAGCTCATCATCACCTGAAAGCTCAAAGGAAGGGGTTGTGCAAGGCATAGATTCATCAAAGGAAACCTCACAAGTCTCAATGAGCTGCTTGGTGTCTAGGTTCCAAACTTGAAAGCCTCTAGAGTTCAAAGCATAACGTAGAAACACACCATCATGCCAGCGAGACTCAAACTTATCCAAATGCCTCCCCTTTTTGAGCACAAAGCACTTGCAGCCAAACGCTCGCAAGTGGCTCACTTTGGGCTGTCGGCCAAATCGCAACTCATATGATGTCTTACCAATGTAAGCTCTAAGAAAAATATGATTTGCGACATAGCAAGCGGTGTTCATCGCCTCAGCCCAGAAACGCCTAGGAGTCCTATGCTCATCGAGCATCATCCTGGCCATCTCGACCAGCATGCAGTTCTTTCGTTCCACAACACCATTCTGTGGGGCAGTATAAGGTGCAGAAAATTGATGTTCAAGACCCTGATCACTGCAAAAAGTGTCGAACTGAGAGTTTTTAAACTCTGAACCATTATCGGAGCGAATTGCTCGCATCCGACCATTTCTCTTGTTATTCAACCTCAAAACCAGGTCATGAACATACTGAAACACCTCATCCTTAGACTCCAAGAAGAAAACCCACGAAAATCGAGAAAAATCGTCCACGACAACAAGCACATACCACTTCCCACCGACAGATCGAACCCGGGCTGGACCAACAGTGTCCATATGGAGCAATTCTCCCGGATAAGATGTCATCACCTGAGTCACAGACGCGTGAGAAGCGGCCACCATTTTTCCGTGGCGACAAGGATGGCAAACAGGGTCCTTCTCCATTTTAAGCTTGGGCAATCCTCGGATAAGACCTAAAGAGCTTAACCTGACTAGCAGGTCAAAACTCAAATGGCCTAATCTCCTATGCCACTTCCAAAGCTCAGAAGAGGTACCAGCCATCAAACAGCGAGAAGGGCCAAATGCACTAGAGAAGTCAATGCGAAAAACTCGGCCAAAAGGCAAAATCTGGCAAATCAAGACTCCTCTAGAATCAACAACTGAAGAACAGCCCTTCTTAAAACGAACCTCCAAACCCTCCTCAAGAAGTTGCGAAACCGAAATCAGATTAAAACCAAGTTTAGCAACTAAAGCAACGTTCTTCAAAGAGAAGTGTTCAGAGATCCGAATCGAACCAACTCCTAGTACCTTCCCTTGACCATTGTCCCCGAATGTGATGTATTCTTTTGAGCTCATGGGGCTGAGGCTGGAGAACCATCTGCGATGCCCAGTCATGTGGCGAGAGCATCCTGAGTCCATGATCCATATGTCCTCCAAGCCTCGATCCTGCAAATCAATGGCCAAAAGAATGAGCACACGGTCCGACACTAGGGTTAGCAAAAGTACTGAACCAGTGTCGAGCCATCTGCTCAAAAGAAGGAAAAGCACAAGGAGCAAAATAGTCAGGAGCATAGTATGAATCACACTCATAAGAAGATCTCCTAAACTGCCTAGAGTCACGGCCGCGAGGTCCAGGACTGTAAAGAAAATGGCCTGGAGCTCCGCCGGAGCGATAACCACCCTCA
>KE372876.1:157799-171895 GCA_000418225.1 Zizania latifolia | reverse complement strand
GAACGCTCGTCACACTTGTTAGTGCATTTTGGTAGATCAATTTACACTTGTCTCTACGAGCAGCATCTCTTTTAGGCGGTTATCTCTTCTAGGATAGTATCGACTTGCTTTGAAGAGTGAACATCATTAGCATGGCCGTGGGCTGAGTCTTATCCAATCACTTGCAAGTCCGATATTTGAGTTTGAGGAAGAATTCTGAAATATAAGTAATGACTTGCCAGGTGTGACTTTTTATTTGTTCAAATCATGAACTGAATCATATCGAGTCACGTGCAAGTTCGACACTTAAATTTCAGAAGTTTTATTTTTCCGCTGTGTTTTTGTTTTTGCGCCCATTCACCCCCCCTCTGGTCGCTAGTTTCGGTCCTACAATATGGAGATACCAAATCAATAACATGGACATATGTTAGAGAACATATGTTCGATAGACCCACTATGAGATACTATTGAGATTCCATGTGTTATTTGTTGGTCTCAATAGTATTTATATAAAGTCCTTAGACCTGAGATCATCATGGTTCCCAACATAAATAGTAGCATACTTTGAATCTACCAAACGCTACTTCATAACTAGGTAGTTATAAAAATAGTCTTTGGGTATGCTATGAAACATTTAGTAGGATGTGAGTGATCAAGAAGGAATTTGCCCATCCTTATAGGAGAGTTATCTCTGGCCCCCTCGATGTAATAGATTATGGAAGTGCATGGCCATGAAGACATGATTAAGGAGTTAATCACAAGTTATAGTCCAATATGGAGATTGAGAGAGATTGAACTATTGATTGGATGAAACAAGTCTACCCTTGTGCTCGTTCAATATCATGTGGAAAATGGATTTGTAGATGAGAACATTATAGGTTCAACTGATATGTTTACTAGAGGCAACTATTAACGGGGTACTAGAAACAACTATCCATATGTTAACCAAGCCTATAGGGTTGCAAACTTAATGGGCTAGAACACCATATTCGAATAGGATTTGAATCAGGCTCAGTTTGGATAGAGGTCCAAGTAGATCGGATGGAGATCTGAGTAGAGTCCTGATTGGGCCCAGAAGGGCCCAAGCTAGGACGTCTATATATATGAGGTCGAGGGGCTCATGCAAGAGAGTTTTTTTAGCGAGCTAATTGTTTGAGAACGCCGAGGCAACGCTAGCCGAAAACAAAAAATTTCTACCGCGCAAACCAGGATATCTTGCTAAGAGAGGGACCATAGATTATTATCTCGGGCATGCAGTATAGCGGAAGGAGAGTTGGAGTAGCGAGCCAATCTAAATCAAACATGTCTATGTGGTCGAGAAGCCGATCAGCATCATTGGGAAGTAATCGATCAATGTCCTTGAGAGCAGATCAAGGTCCTTAAGAGATGGATGATTCGATCGGGAAGTCCTCGAGTGAACTCAAGCCAATGATGCCACCGATCCAATGAGTGACGTTGATGCCAATGCGAAGCAGAATAGCAAAGTCTCTACTCATATCCACACATCTGGGGTGAGAATGCTGACCGATGGTGTACTAGCACCTGAGCGGTCAGCAAGATGGTAGGGCTTAGAAGGCGACAGCTACGGTTTCACAATGGCTAATAGATTAGCACGCAAAAGCATAGAAGACTTTTCTTCCCTGTGCCCTGCACCTTCATATATATAGATGTCCTAGCTCGGGCCCTACCAGGCCCAACCAGGACTCTATTCAGATCCATATCTGATCTATTCGAATCTCCATCGAAACCATTTGGATCTCTATCCATATTGAGCCTAATTCGAATCCTATTCGAATCTAGTGTTCTAACTCGTTAAGTGTGTGACCATGTAAGTTCATGTATAGCTTGATTAATGTATGGAAACTCCTTTCCATACTCCATCAACAGTAACCTCTAGCAAAGCATATTAACCTAAGTATACGTAAAGATCATATCGGCTGAACCTTGTAATGTTCCATATGTACATGTCGCTTTGCCTCATGATATCGATCGATTACAAGGTGAGATTTGTGCCATCCTATCAATAGCCCGATCCTCTCTCGAACTCTATATTAGATTATAACCTATGATTAACTCTTTAATGATGTTGGCATGGCCATGTACTTCCATAATCCATTACATCGAAGGGCCCAGATATATATCTCCCATAAGGAGGGGCAAATTCCATCTTGATCACTCACATCCCACTATATGTTTCATAGCATACCCAAAGACTACTGTTATAACTTCTGAGTTATGGAGCAGCGTTTGGTAGACTAAAAGTAAGCTACTTTATATGTTGAGAACCATGATAATCTTAGGTCTAAGGACTTTACATAAATAATACTGAGACCAACTGATGACACATAGGATCTCAACAGTGTCTCGAAGTGGGTCTATTAAATATATGTTCTCCAACATACATCCATATTGTTAAGTTAGTATATCTAGGCCCATGATCCATGAGATATGATCATCAATCAATACGCATGCCGATCTCAGTCATATCTGTTCCACATATGACCTATATCAGATCAGTGATCATTTATAAATAGTCACATTATGAGTCTCATGAACAAGTCATACACTTGTTGATCTATAATGACAAACTATTTCAAGGAACAGTAACTTTATTTTATAAACATAGTATGCCATGTACAACATCTCCATGTTGCCTCTAGGGTATAATACTAACAATCTCCCACTTGCACCAGAGTCAACCATGTAGATATCTAATACCCATAGACCTAGTATGCGCCTCATGCTTGGGCTGCAGGAGCGGCTTTGTCAACGAATCTGCAACATTTAGATCAGTTTGCACTTTGCACATCTTTACATCTCCCCTCTCTACTATTTAACGGATCAGATGATACCGCCGAAGTATATGTTTCGACTTCTAGTATGACCTAGGCTCCTTTGCTTATGCAATAGCACCACTATTATCACAATAGAGGTCTATCAGACTAGAGGCACTAGTCATCACACCGAGTTTAGAAATAAATTTCTTGATCTAGACAGCCTCCTTGGTAGCTTCCAAACATGCTATGTACTCGGCTTCTGTTGTAGAATTAGCTACCATCTCTTACTCTGCTTCTATTGTAGAATCAGCTATCATCTCTTGTTTAGAACTCTTCCAGCTCACCGCTCCACCATTAAGGTAGAAAATGAATCTAGATTGCGGTCTATAGTCATCCTTGTTGGTTTAGAAGCTTGCATCGGTGTAACCACTTATAACGAGCTCTTCCTCACCTCCACAAACTATGAACATATCTTTCATCCTTCTCAAGTACTTTAAGATGTTCTTTATGGCTATCCAATGACTCTCACCTGGATGAGATTGGTATCTGCTTGTTATGCTTGCAACATATGAGACATCTGGGCGTGTACACAGCATTGCATTCATGATGGACCCAATTGCAAAATCATATGGAATCCCATTCATCTTATCTCGCTCATCAGATGTACTTAGACACTAAGTATGGCTGAGACTTATACCATGTGACATCGGTAGGAAACCTTTCTTAGAATCCTACATGTTGAACTTCTTTAACACCTTGTCAACATACGTATCCTGGTATAATCTAATTAGACTCCTTGATCTATCTCTATAGATCTTGATACCTAGAATATATGCTGCTTCTCCTAAGTCACTCATAGATAAACTATTTTTCAATGAAGATTTAATAGACTCCAGCATAGGTATATCATTTCCGATCAACAATATGTCATCTACATATAAGATCAGAAATATCAGTGCACTCCCATTGGCCTTCTTGTAAACACAAGGCTCTTCTTTGTTTTTGATGAAACCAAACCCTTTGATCACATCATCGAAATGAATATTCCAACTCTGAGATGCCTGCTTTAACCCATAAGTGGATTTTTGCAGTTTGCATACATTTCCAGGTGATTGTGGATCAACAAAACCAGTCGACTGTGTCATGTACACATCCTCACTCAGATTTCTAGGAAGGAAAGCTGTTTTGACATCGATTTGCCATATTTCCTAATCAAAATATGCAGCAATTGCTAGGATGGGTGAGAAGGTTTCATCATAATCAACACTTTGAATCTGTTTAAATCCTTTTGCCACCAATCGCGCTTTATAGATGTGAACATTTCCATCTATAACTATCTTCTTCTTGAAAACCCATTTACACTCGATGGTTTTTACACCATCGGGTGGATCAACCAAGTTCCAAACTTGATTGTCGTATATGGATTCAAGCTCGGATCTCATGGCTCCAAGCCATTTCTTAGAGTCTGTTCCCACCATCACTTCTTCATAGGTCTTGGTCTTAGTATTGTCTAACAACAATATATCCCATTCCTGAGTGGTTAAGAACATAAACCTCTTAGGTGTATGCCGTGGCCTCTCTGACCTACGTGGTGCAACAGATTCTTCAATACCTTAATTATCCTGTTGTGGTTCTATGGGAGTTGAAATATTTTTAAGTGTTTCTTGAACTTCTTTGAGATGCACCAAGCTCTCACTATCCCTTCTTGAGAGAAACTCTTTCTCCAAGAATACACCATGTTAGGAAACAAACACTTTACCGAGCTCTTTGTTATAGAAACAATATCCTTGTTCTCCCAAGGATACCCGATAAAGAAGCAGTTGTCAGATTGGGAAAAGAGCTTACCAGACTGTAAATGCTTTACATAAGCCTCACAACCCCAAATCTTAAGAAAAGACAAACTAGGATGTCATCCTGTCCATATCTCATATGGAACCCTATTTAGTGTGAAATTGGCTGTTTCAAAAGCATATCCCTAGAAGGATAATGGAAGATCACTTTGGCTCATCATTAATCGGACCATATCTAACAAGGGACGATTTCTCCGCTCAAAAACCCCATTCCACCGTGGAGTTCCGAGTAGAGTCAATTGTGGAACAATTCCACATTCTTTTAGATGATTACCAAACTCAAGGCTCAAGTACTCTCCTCCACGATTCGATCATAGAAACTTGATTGTCTTTCCTAAATGATTTTGTACTTGATTATGGAATTCTTTAAACTTTTCAAAGGACTCCGACTTATGTCTCATTAGGTAGATATATGCATAACTACTAAAGTCATCGGTAAAAGTTATGAAGTACTTAAAACCACCTTTAGCTATTGAGCTCATTTGTCCACACACATCAATATGTATGAGTGCCAATAATCCACTTGCCCTCTCACTCTGACCTGTGAAAGGTGCCTTTGTCATCCTGCCAAGTAAACAAGATTCACATGTCTCAAATAATTCAAAATCGAAAGAGTGAAGAAGACTATCTTTATGGAGCTCCTCCATGTGTCTCTCATTTATATGACCTAGGTGACAATACTAAATAAATGTGGGATTCAAATCATTAAGACATTGCCTTTTCATATTGATGTTATAGATGTGAGATTCTTTAGGATTAAAAATGTATAATCCATTCACTAATAGAATATGACAATAGAACATTTCTTTGAAATAAAGAGAACAACCAATATTCATTGATCTAAAGTCATAACTTTCTGCTTGCAAACATGAAGCAGAAATAACATTTTTAGATAGAGATGGAACACAATAACAATTATTCAATTCCAAAACTAATCCTGAAGATAGAGACAATGGCATGGTGCCGACAGCAACCGCGGCTGCTCATGCTCCATTGCCCACATGAAGATCAACTTCGCCTCTAATCAAACTTCTACTTCTTCTCAACCCCTGCAACGACATGCAAATGTGAGCCACTGATATGGTATCAAATACCCAAGAATCAGTAGATGAAGTAGCAAGATTGATCTCTATAACATTTATACCTAAAGTGAAGGTCATACTTCACTTCTTCTTGAGATCCTTCAAGTACTTCTTGCAGTTCCTCTTCCAATGACCTTGCTCATTGCAGTAAAAATATACTGCATCTTCAGCCACCCGTTTCTTGCCCTTTTTGGTCTTGGCATTGCTCACGATATCATCGAGTGTTAATTTCCTCTTGACTACACATTTCTTGACACGAGGCTGTTTCTTGCCTTTCTGCAACATCATCACATGATTGTTGTTTTTCTTAATGATTTCCTTGGTGGTTTTCAGCATCCCATGCAGTTCCATCAAGGTTTTATCCATGCTATTCATATGATAGTTGAGTATGAATGGTTCAAAACTCAATGACAGGGATTGAAGAATTAAATCAGTAGCCAACTCTTGTCTAAGGGGAAAACCAAGCTTTTCTAGACTCTCAGTATAGCTGATCATCTTGATAACATGGGGGCTGATGGGATTCACTTCAGCAAGCCTACACACAAACAAGGATTTTGAGGTGTTGAACCTCTCGACCCTCGCTAGGTTCTCAAACATGCCACGCAAACCCACAATAATATTGTAAGTGTCTGTGTTCTCATATTGCTTCTGAAGCTCAGAGGACACTGTTGCAAGCATGAGATAGCTCATATTGCTTCTCGTAAGCATACCGTGCAGCCACAGTAGCATTGTCAGGTAATTCATCAAGGTAGGGACTTTCAAGAACATTCTCTTTTCTTTCTTGTTTGAGAACAATTCTTAAACTTCTATACCAATCCATAAAGTTTGTTCCATTAAGCTTTTCTTTCTCAACGATAGATCACAAATTAAAAGAACTGGACGTGGTAGAGGCTGACATGATCTACAACATATGATATGCAAAGTTTAGCACCTATATTTATGTTAATCTTTTATTAAACTATTTAACAAAAGATTCTTCCACTATATTTTTGGAAACCAAAACCTCCCTCTCGGTTACATAGTGGGTCAGGATTCTCATTTCACTAATTTCTAGTGAGCTTTGGCATCACTGCTAGAAATTAATGACATGGGTAAGAAACACCTTGCTAATCACATCCCCATGTTACTCTTGCTTGTTGGGTTAGCATCATCATGCTCTAGCCTGTTATAACTGTTACATAGTGGTCGGACATGGGGGGAGGCGCCTGGGGCATGGCGGCCGGAGACGTCGGGGCAGGGCGAAGCTAGGGCGCATGCTGCTGCTGCGTGCTGCTTCGATGTAGAGATCGCTAGAGAACGCTGGAGAAGAAGATGAAAATGAGAGCACGACAGATAGGGCCCACATATGACAGGTGGGTCCCACAAAAAGACTGTTATAACGGTGTTAAAATTGTCCTCATCCCATTTCTCTCAACCCACCAACCAAACAAAAAACTGAGACATCCCCATCCCTCGCAACCAAACACGAGATGGAACAATCCCATCCCAAAAAACTAGGATAAGACCGTCCCATCCTACTTTGTCTCCAAACCAAACGCACGCTTAATTTTTCTTGAGGAATTCTATCCAACCATGGCAGCATATCGCATATGACATTGCATGAAAGTAAGATAGTAAACATCACAACTAAATATATTTAACTGTGAAGTAGTATGGCCCAAACAAATGGTGATCTCCATCTCCATTAGTGGTGTAGACAATCTCCATCCTCCACATCACTCCTTCGGGCCACCATGCTTCAAATCCTGCAATCTTAAATGTAGACTACTAATATAATAGTTAGAAAATGAAGATTACAAATATTGATTCAAACATCTGACACGCAGGTCGGCAAATACAGCAGAGATAGCTATGGAATAGCCAAAGATCATGGCATTCAAGCCATGCATATGAGTTACATGCATCACATACATCTCTTACAAATTATATAGGGCCATACCATTCACATCATTCTCTGTAAAAATAAGTTAGACGTAGAATCACATTCCAACTAATGATGTGAACTAGGACTCTATACAAGGCATGACTCTATACAAGGCGTGCACACATGGTGGTCCCGCTAGCCGGTTAGTGGGAGGGGGGACGAGGGGGAGGATGCCCCCACCCACGGGTTGCAGGGCAGCACCCTATTCACCAGCGAAAATCATAGATCCGATCTATGAAGTTCCTATAGAAAAACTGCTCGGGACAAACAATTTACCTCGATCCGAGACCTCTTGGGAACCAGTTTTTCCTTTAGCCGATGGGGTCAGCTAGGTGGTCGGGCAATGCACTCGGGAGTCGGTGACGATGGTCAAGAAGACCAGTTGGGAGGCGCCCAAGGCAGTCGGATCGATAATCTATTCGGATTACGATGTGTTTGCATCCGATGCAACAACATATAGCGATTTGAGTGTTATGATCCAATCTGTAACTACCCCATAAACTGAATGATCTCATCAACCCATGCTACTAATCGATTCATCACATGAACCGATCGATCTGAACTACAATAGATCCAATCTATGCAAGATGGCTCTGATACCACTGTTGAGGAACGTGGAGGCTACACTAGCCGAAAATAAAAAATTTCTACCATGCACACCAGGATATCTTGCTAAGAGAGGAACCATAGATCGTTATCTCGGGCATGCAGTGTAGCGAAAGAAGAGTTAGAGTAGCGAGCCAATCCAACTCGAGCATGCTGATGTGGTCAGGAAGTCTATCAGTGTCCTCGGGAAGTAGCCAATCAACGTCCTCGAGAGTCAATCAAGGTACTCGAGAGATGGACGATCCGATCGGGAAGTCCTCGGGAAGACTTCGCCCAATGATGCAATGTCCTCGAGTAAACTCGAGCCGATGATGCCGCTGATCCAATTAGCGACGCTAATGTTGATGCGAAATAGAAAAGCAATGCCTCTACTGGTATCCATACATCCGAGGTGGGAATTGAATGCCACCGATGGTGTACAAGCACGCGAGCGATCAATGATATGGTAGGGCTCAGAAAGCGATGGCTAGGGTTTTGCTGTGGCTAACAGATTAGCCCACAAAGGCATAGAAGACTTTTCTTCCGAGCACCCTGCACCTTTATATATATAGACATCCTAGCTTAGGCCCTACCAGGCCCAACTAGGACTCTATTCGGATCCCTATCTGATCTGTTCGGATCTCCATCCAAACCATTTGGATCTCTATCCATTTTGAGCCTAATTCAAATCAATTCAAATCTAGTGTTCTAACCCGTTAAGTGTGTTACCTTGTAGGTTCACGTATAGCTTGATTAATGTATTGAAACTCCTTTCCATACTCCGTCAACAGCAGCCTCTAGCAAAATATATTAACCTAAGTATACGTAAAGATCATATTTGCTGAATCTTGTAATGTTTCATATGTACATGTCCCTTTGCATCATGATATCGATCGAGCACAAGGTGAGATTTGTACCATCCTATCAATAGCCCGATCCTCTCTCGATCTCCATATTGGATTATGACATGTGATTAACTCTTTAATCACATTGACATGGCCATACACTTTCATAATCCATTACATCGAGAGACCTAGAGATATATCTCAAGTAAGGAGGGGCAAATTTCATCTTGATCACTCACATTCCACTACATGTTTCATAGCATACCTGAGGATTACTTTTATAGCTACCCAGTTATGGAGTAACATTTGATAGACTCAAAGTAAGCTACTATGTATGTTGAGAACCATGATGATCTCAGGTCTAAGGACTTTACATAAATACTACTGAGACCAACTGATGACATACGTAATCTCAACAGTGCCTAATAGTGGGTCTATTCAACATACGTCCGTGTTATTGAGTTGGTATCCCTATACCCATGATACATACCACATGATCATCAATCAATATGCATGCCGATCTCAGTCATATCTGTTCCATATATGACCTATATTCGATCAGGATCATTTAGAAATAGTCACATTATGAGTCTCATGAACAAGTCACGCACTTATTGATCCGTAATGATAATCTATTTCAATGAACAATAACTTATTTCATAAACATGGTATGCCACGTATAATATCTCCATGTTTCCTCTAGGGCATAATGCTCACACTAATTTGTTAGCCACCACGAGAAAACCCTAGTCACCGTCATCTCTCCTCAGCCCAACCACATCACTGATTGCCCAAGTGCTAGTACACTTCTAGTCAGCGTTCCCCCTAAGATGTGTGGATACTAGTATAGGCATGGGTACACTGCTACGCTCATTGGCATCAACAACGCTGATTAAATCGGTGAGTGTCATTGGCTCAAAGGATATGAGGCCGAACAAAGTCTTTTCGATTGAATCAGCAGACTGTCAACCAGGTTGATCGGCTCTAGACTGTTAGCATTATGCCCTAGAGGCAACATGGAGATGTTGTACGTGCATAATGTGTTTATGAAATAAAGTTAGTTTGTTCCTTGAAATAGACATTATTACTATGGATCAATGAGTAGGTGACTCATTCATGAGAATCATAATGTTAATATTTCAAAATAATCTCTGATCGGATGTAAGTCATATATGGAACAGATATGACTGAGATTGGCATGTGTATTGATTGATGATCATGGATCATGGATCATGGGTATGGAGATACCAAATCAATAACATGGACATATATTGGAAAACATATGGTGGATAGACCCACTATGAGATAATGTTGAGATTCTTTGTGTCATTAATTGGTCTCAGTAGTATTTATATAAAGTTCTTATACCTGAGATCATCATGATTCTCAACATACATAGTAGTTTATTTTGAGTCTACCAAACGCAAGAGTGAGCTATTGATAGGATGACACAAGTCTCACCTTATACTCTATTAATATCGTGAGGCAAAGGGATTTGTACATGAAAACATTATAGGTTCAGTCGATATGATCTTTACATATACTTAGGTTAATATGCTTTGCTAGAGGCCTCTATTAAGGTGATCACCAAAGAAAGGCTTATTTCGATATTCGACGGTGGATGAGTCTGCTGCCTCCTTTGCCATGTCGAGGGCCCACCGGGTGTCTTCCCTCGCCTCCTCGGCCATGGTCCTCGAAGCCACTGGCTGGCGATCAGCCTCCTCTGCCATTCGGGTGGCATTATCATCCGTCACCACTTCACTGGCCACCGAAGCCTCTGCCGTAGCGGCTCTGCATGATAGCTATAGGGGAACGGGTAGGCTACGCTAGGATAAAACAAAACTTTTTCAACCCCGTTCAACCCAAGAACCATGTGAGTAATGGGATCATGGACCATTACCTCTAGTCGCGAGACGCGCTAGGGCAGCGGAAGAAGATTTGGGGAAGCGCGTCCTAGATCAACTCCGCCTAGCTCCGTCCAATAGTTGGCGACGAAGTTGATGTATCCTTGCAATCTTCACGAGAAGATCAGCACCGCAGTAGCAGTGGTGCCTCCACGGTATCCACATGTACAGGGGCAGAATCACCTCACGTCGGTATGTTAGAACCACGCAGGAGATTAGGGGAGAGATGGCCACAACCAGTGTAGCTAGGAGAGGTGGCTGCTAGGGTTAGGGTAGGGGCGAAAGCAACAGCAGCCTTTTCGTCCTAGCTCCTCCTCTCCTTATATAGAGCCCTCTGATGGGCCTTTAATCAGTATTAAAGCCCAACATATCTAATCTATTCGTCTAGCCTAGAAGTTCTGGTCCAGACCAGAAAGTTCCAAAAATAACCTTCTATACAAATTTATTTCTTCCCGGAACTTTCGGTCCAACCGGAACTTCCGGTTCGTCCAAAATACATCTCTCAGGCAGACCCGGAACTTTCGGTTCAACCAGAACTTCTGGTTCCTCTAGAAACCAAAACTGGGGCTGGTCTGGAACTTCCGGTCGAACCAGAACGTTCGGTTACGCCAGAACCTGAAACTTTTGGCCTCAGGCCAGAACTTTCGGTTCCCCAGAATTCTCTTGGGTATATTTCCATCAATCTCCCACTTGCACAAGAGTCAATTCTTACAAGCTTTAAATCCCATCCCCTTAAGCGTGTGACCCGATAGGTTCATATGTCAATAGCGGTACCTAGCAGCACATACTGACCCCCAAATGCATAGAAAAGATCATATCAACTGAACCTTGATATGCTCACGCACCAATCTCTTTACCACACGACATTAGTCAAGCTCAAGGGGAAATTCGTGCCACCCTTGTGATAGCCCGACACTTCACTCGATCAAGTAGTAGATTAATCATGATTAACTCTTTAATCATAGTGGCATGGCCATGCACTTTCCTAATCCAACTATCTCGAGGGGCCAGAGATGTCTCTCCCATTATTTAGGAGGGGTAAATTCCATCTTGATCTCTCACATCCCAAGACATGTTTCATAACATACCCGAAAGCAACCTTTATAACTACCCAGTTACAGAATAGCGTTTGGAAGCCCCTAAGTGTGTTACTACACATTCTAAAATCAACGATGATCTCAGGTCAAAGGATTCTGTAGGTACACTATTTGAGATGACAACTAATGGCACATCAAGAGTAACAATCCCAGCAGTATCTCAAGGTGGATCTAACACCATGTTCTCTAACATGTGTCCACATCACTGATTTGATATCTCCATATCTATGATCCGTGAAACATGATCATCAATCAGTCAGATGTGCTAATCTATAAATTATCACTGTCCTACATGATGATATAAGATCAGGGATCATTTAGAATAACATCATTATAAAACAAAGAGTCTCACAAACAAGTCACATACTTGCTGATGAATGTAAAAGATAATTATTCAAGGAACAAGATAACCAATTATCCAAAATACATCAGCATAGATAAGACTCCTTCTCTCACATACACTAGACTCTATCACATAAGTATCTAATACCCATAGAGCTCAAGTGTGCCTCATGTTTGGGCTACGAGAGAGGTTTCGTCAACGGATTGGCAATGTTCGAATCGGTGTGCACCTTGCATATCTTTACATCACCTCTATCTATAATCTCTCGAATGAGGTGATAGCGCCATAGTATATGCTTGGACTTCTGGTGTGACCTAGGCTCCTTGGCTTGCGCAATGGCACCACTATTATCACAATAGAGGTCCACTAGACTGGACCCACTAGGGACAACACCCAACTCAGAAACAAACTTTCTGATCCAAACAGCCTCCTTTGCAACTTCAGAAGCTGCAATGTACTTGGCCTTCGTTGTTGAATCTGCAACCGTTTCTTACTTGAAACTCTTCCAACTCACCGCGCCTCCATTAAGGCGGGACACAAATCTAGGTTGCGATCTCGAATCATCCTTGTCGGTTTGGAAACTAGCGTCGGTGTAACCATTTACAATGAGCTCCTCCGCACCTCCGTAAACTAGGAACATATCCTTAGTTCTTCTCAAGTACTTGAGGATACTCTTTACCATCGCCCAGTGATGTTCACCTGGGTTTGATTAGTATCTGCGCGTAACACTTAGAGCATAGGAAACATCCGGGTATGTACAAAGCACGGCATACATGATAGAACCGATTGCGAAAGCATACGGGATCACACTCATCTTCTCTAGCTCATCAGGTGTTGAAGGACACCGACTCTTGCTGAGAGTAATACCATGTGACATTGGCAAGAAACCTTTCTTGGAATCCTGCATATGGAACTGTTTCAATACCGTATAAATGTACTTGCTTTGGCTTAATTCAATTAGCCTTCTCGATCTATCTCTATAGATCTTTATGCCCAATATGTATGCTGCCTCTCCAAGATCTTTCATTAAGAAAGTTTTTTCGCAACGAAGATTTAACAGCATCGAGCGTTGGAATATCATTTCTGATCAATAATATGTCATCTACATATAAGATCAAAAATACAAGTGCGCTCCCACTAGCCTTTTTGTAAACACAAGGCTCTTCTTCATTCTTGATGAAACCAAACCCTTTGATCACTTCATCAAAACGAAGATTCCAACTCCGAGAAGCTTGCTTTAGCCCACAAATGGACTTTTGAAGCTTGTAAATTTTCCCTGCATTTTTCGGTTCGACAAAACCTTCAGGCTGTGTCATGAAAACATCCTCGCTTAGGTTTTCATTAAGGAAAGCCATTTTGACATCCATTTGGCATAACTCATAGTCATAATATGCGGCAATTGCTAGGATAATCCGGATAGACTTTAGCATTGCGACGAGCGAAAATGTTTCATCATAATCAACACTTTGAATTTGCCTGAAACCTTTCGCCACCAATCGTGCTTTATAGATGTAAACATTTCCATCAACGTCTAACTTTTTCTTAAAAATCCATTTACACTCGATAGTTTTAACACCATCAAGTGGATCGACCAAGTTCCAAACTTGATTCTCGCATGGATTCTAACTCGGATCTTATGGCTCCAAGCCATTTCTCAGAGTCTGGTCCCATCACCGCTTCCGAGTAGGTCTTAGGTTCATCATTGTCCAA
>KE372876.1:135133-148476 GCA_000418225.1 Zizania latifolia | reverse complement strand
CACAGCGCCCCACTCTGGCCCAGCAGCCACGCCGCACCAGCCTAGCCACTCTCGTAGGCCCACAACCGCACACAGCCACTGATAGGTGGGCCCCACCTATCATCCCCAACCTCCCGCCCGCATCGCATGTACCAGAGCACTGTCACCATGCATTCCACCACTGCTAAGCCCGTGGGCCCAATCTGGGCCCGCCGTTCACACCACCGTGTCCCGCCAGCCTTTTCCCCCAAGAAATCAGGCCCGGCCCATCACTGGAACTGCCTCCGCTGCATCCCCGCCAAAGGCTGCCTCCGTCTTCGCCGTGCCACAGCCTCCGCATCGGATTCACCTGCTGGCCGCTATAATAAGCACCCTAGAGGCCTCCTCCACCTTTTCCAAACCCTAGCCGCCGCTCTAGCCCGCTCCTCCACCGTCTCACGTGCGCCCGTCGCTCCACCGCTCGCCGCCACCTCCGGTCACCGTTCTCAGCCAATCCTGTGGCCACCGGACCTTGCCGTCACCGCAATTCGCTTCACCGTCATCCACCAGTCCTTGGCCTCGCCTCTGCCACAGCCGTCGACTGCCGGAAGACCCCCGCCGCCCGAACCTTGCCACCGGTCGCTTTCGTCGTCGCCGCTCATCGTCGTTCGTGCCGGTGAGTTCCCCGTGGTCCCCTGATTACATTTTGCCCCTTGCCACCGGTCACCAGGCCACCTCCCGCCGGCGACCATTGGTCCCCTTGTGGCATCGCCGTCGCTCCCACGTGTGCGCTGACGTGGCCGCTGCATGGCTGTCGTGTCGGCGCCACATCCGCCACCCTTGCCCGAGTGTGCGCCACGTGGCACACCCGGTCTGCGCGTCCGCAGCCCCTGCTGACGCAATATTTCCTATTTTTCTTTAGAAAAATAATTCGGTATTGCGTCATAAATTCTCTTTATTTTCTGAAATTAACAGAACAGTGTTTAAACTTTAAAAATTTATATTTAATTCAATCGAACTCCAAATTTAACCGTTCAAATCGCAGAATTTTTCTAAAATTGAGCTCTACCCATTAAAAATATGTTCACACATAGAATGCATACGTTACTGTACTGTTTTAATTTATTATTGTTTGCTTGTACTGCTGTTTAGTCTCTGAAGAGCCGGAAGAGCCTGTTTACGTCGAGGAATCGCCCATTTTTAGATTGGATTTTTTCTCTCATTACATACCTAAATGACATTTGGTTTTTTCTGATTCTCTGGCCACTACATGTCGACACATTGAGTCAAACAAATTGCCATGTTAAATGAACTTTGCTGCATGTGTAAAATTATGAGAAAGTATTTCTAGAATATACAAATACATGCATTGGTTATATGTCAAGCTCTCTGTTCTAGAATGTAGTAGTTTCTGGCAGTAGCACAGTGCTGTCCATATTCAATTTTAGCACACAACCAATGAATTATTGACATCATGTGAACATGACTCCATTGTGCTTTGTTTTACTTTTGGTGTCATAGAAAACTATATGAGCTACCATAATCTGTTTCTTTTAGAGGAGCTATGTTGAAATGATGGAACTGGATCGAGGACGAAAGGTGTTAGATGTTTTATGCATAACTGCTCTTTTGGACATATTGCAGCATACGACTAATGTTGATGTAATGTAGGGCTATTCTTTTGGATAGCTCTGATGATGAACTGAACTTGATCTTTTAGACAACGTAGGACTAATGTTGATGTAATATCTGACTAATCTTTTGGACAGCTTTAATGATGAACCGAACTTGATGTCGTATTGTGGTATTTTGGATATTGTGACTTTAATGATGAACTAAATTGTGATTTACATGAATATATTGTGTTTTTGGACTGTATGTGTTGAATGAAGTATTGAGTACTAAATGGAGTATTTGATTTAATGTTGAATGTGTTGTTTCATGATATGCTTACATATATATATTCAGTTTTAAATATGTTATTTATCATGCCGTCAGACAGTTTGTTGTTATATGTCATTTTTGTAAGCAGCAAGTTGTCTATCGGTAAAGATTGTCTATCGCTAAAACTCAACTATTTACATACAGGTCATCTGTTGGTAAAGGTGTAGTCTGTCGGTATAGGACTTTAACCACAGGCTTTGCCCCCACACATATTTTCTGTGGCTAAAAGCCTTTGCCGACATTTTTTTGGACATTAAATAGTGTTTTCACCAACAGATTTTCTATCGACAAATCGATGTCATAGTGTAGTGATACTCAAGGGACGAGCCCAACAACCCATGACTCTACACCGAGTAGGTTTCCCTGATATCAAGGATCATATACCGAACTCGGGTACTAATTCCCTAATTACAAGGATTCTGGTATAAACACATCTCTTTATGCCGGATTTAGGGTTCACTTTCTATATAAGGACCTAATATTCCTTATCGAGATTAAACCTCCTTCATGGGCCATACCGGACTTTAATGCTAGACTTGGCTTGCTCTTGGTCTAGGCTAATAAGCCTAAAGTGGGGTATCCAGGGGTCATATCCCCGACAGTTGCCCCCGAGCTCTTCTTAGCTTGGTTGAAGATCTTCAACTGATCAACCTGGGAGGAACTCATCTTTCAACTTGAGTCTTTGTGTCCTACTGGAATCTAATCATCTCGAAAAACTTAAGTCCTATTCTTTGTGTGAGGTGCACCGCATAGGTGCACCCACACGGTGGTGCCCCCTAGCCTTGAGTCGAATGGAACATTCGGCTCGAGGGTCAAAAAGTATCTAGAGTAAAAATCCTTCAAAGTCTTGATCCTAATGACCTGCTAGAGTTCTTGGATGAGAGGTGATGAATTATACACGTGACTTGTTCAGGAGGAGTGCTTGGTGCTTAGGTAAAGTTGATTGTCGGTGGAAGCTATCCGCCACAGTCCCGAGCAATCGAGAGCTCGGGCACAACCGACCTCTGAGCCCCCGAGTATCCATGTCCCGAGCCCCAAGCCCCCGAGCACGTGAGGCCTTAGGCGCGTGAGCCCCCATGCTCTCGAGGAACCCAAGTGTCGTGAGCTCCGCCGGTTGCTTTTGAAAGCGGGGCCAAAAGTTGCTTTTCGGTTTGCTCTGCCCACAATTAATGCATTGTAGTTGAAGGGATAGGCAGGCATCTCTTGTTCTGTTAAGTTCAGTTGTAGGTGTCAAGCACAGATAGGGAGGCAAAACCATCACGTCAACACAGCCACAGTGTGCGCACGGTAACCAAAATGGTGCCAGTCTGCAGTGATCGTGGCTGACGTCACAGCAATGACGGTATTGTTTATTTAAATCGCTTGCCTTCTTTTGCTTCTGCTCCAAGCTTCTGCTCAAGACTTCTCCTAGCGCATATTGTTCCCCTTCTTGCTGCTGCCATTCTCTCACAGCTACCCATGGCTTCCAACACTCTAGAGTGCCTTGCTGGGTGGCAAAAATCACTATCGTCAGTGGAGAGGCTCTCCGCTCTTGAGGTGCTGCGATTCTTGCCAGCTCGGGCCATTTCGGGGTGGCGGGTGGCGATGGGGGAGTGCTACCCAATGCCGGTAGCCGGCGAGGTGTTTTTCTTTGAGTCCTTTGTCCTTCATAGGCTCGAGCATCCTACTCATTCTTTCCTCCGTGGACTCCACTACTATCAGGTCACCCTCGCCAATCTAGACCCGAGCTCTGTCCTCTAAATCTCAGTCTTCATTCATCTATGTGAGGCGTACTTGGGGGTGGAACCCTACTGGGGCCTCTTCTAATACTTCTTCTGTCTTCATTGTGTGGCGGAGCAGGAGGTGATCGGTGGCGTGGAGCTCATGCTACGTGGGGAAAGGGTGGTGGAGTATTTGGAGATGCCGCTCGCCGCCCTGAATAGGGACTAGAATGCATACTGGTTTTACGCCATAAACCTTATGCCAGGCCTTCCCGCCAAGGTTGATCACCGTCCGGAGGTCTCCGAGTAGTGGGGAATCCAGGGCTGCTAGTCTGGGTGGGACCAACTCTAGGCACTGGCAGCCGAGGTGTTGTGGTTTTGACACAAGGGGCTGAGCCGGGTTGGTGTTGCCGTTAGCTTCCTGATGTGGCAAACCTCCTCGTTGAAGTTGCGAGCATTGCCAGCATATGAGATGTTTGGCCCATAGGACCTATCTGTCCCTGCAGCAGATTGGATGACAAAGCTGGAGGTCATCGGGTGCTATTGGGAAACGTGGTGGCTACGCTAGCTGAAAACAAAACTTTTACTACCGCGCACACCAGGAAGTCTTCCTAGAGAGGGACCATATATCGTTACCTCGAGCACGCAGTGCAGCGGAAGGAGAGTTGGAGTAGCGAGCCGATTCAACTCGAGCATACCGATGAGGTTGGTAAGCTGATCAACACCCTCGAGAAACCGATCAACGCCATCGAGAAGCCGATCAACATCCTTGAAAACACCTGAGGACTTCTCTCGAGGACTTCTTCTCCTTCAAGCCGATGACGCCGCTGATCCGATCAGCGGTGTCGATGTCGATGCGAAGCAATAAAGCAACGCCTTTACTGGTATCCACACATCTAGAGGTGGAACGCTAAAAAAGTGTACTAGCACTCGGGCGATCAGCGTGATGGTTGGGCTCAGGAGGTGGCGGCTAGTGTTTGCGCTCGGGGCTAACAACTTAGCATGCGAGACGCATCAACATGCGATTAGCAATAGGAATATCATAGCTTCCCTGCGCCTGCACCCTCATATATATAGACATCCTAGCTTGGGCTCTCCTAGGCCTAACTAGGACTCTACTCAGATCCCTATCCTATCTGTTCGGATCTCCATCCAAACATTTGGATCTCTATCCACATTGAGCCCAATTTGAATCCTATTCAAATCCAATATTCCAACTCGTTAAGTGTTACCCTATAGGTTCACGTATAGCTTGGTTAACATATGCAAACTCATTTCCATACTCCGTTAACAGTGGCCTCTAGCAAAGCGTATTAACCCAAGTATACTTAAAGATTATATCAGCTGAACCTTGTAATTTTCTATATGTACATGTCACTTTGCCTCATGATGTCGATCAAGCACAGGGTGAGATTTATGCTATCCTATCAATAGCTCGATCCTCTCTCAATCTCTATATTAGATTATAACCTGTGATTAACTCTTTAATCACCTAGACATGGATATGCACTTCCATAATCCATTACATCAAGGGGCCTAGAGATATCTCTTCCATAAAGAGGGGCAAATTCTATCTTGATCACTCATATCCTACTATATATTTCATAGTAGACCTGATGACTACTTTTATAACTATCTAGTTATGGAGTAGCGTTTGGTAGACTCAAAGTAAGCTACTACGTATGTTGGGAACCATGATGATCTCAGGTCTAAGGACTTTACATAAACATTACTGAGACCTACTGAAGACACATGTGATCTCAACAGTATCTCATAGTGGGTCTATCCAACATATGTTCTCCAATATACGTCCATGTTATTGAGTTGGTATCTCCATAACCATGATTCATGAGATATGATCATCAATCAATACACATACCGATCTCAGTTATATCTATTCCACATATGACTTATATCCGATCACGGATCATTTAGAAATAGTCACATTATGAGTGTCATGAACAAATCAAGCATTTGTTGATCCATAATGACAATCTATTTCAAGGAGCAGTAACTTTATTTTATAAGCATAGTATGGCACGTATAACATCTCCATGTTGCCTCTAGGGCATAATGCTAACAATCTCCCACTTGCACTAGAGTCAACTATGTAGATAGATAATTCCCATAAACCTAGTATGCATCTAATGCTTGGACAGTGGGAGTGGCTTTGTTAATGGATCTGCAACATTCAGATCAGTTTGCACTTTACATATCTTTACATCTCCCCTATCCACTATCTCGTGGATCAAATGATATCACCGAAATATGTGTTTGGACTTCTGGTATGACCTAGGCTCCTTGACTTGTGCGATAGCACATCTATTATCACAATAGAGGTCTATCGGACTAGAGGAACTAGACATCACACCAAGCTCAGAAATAAATTTTTTGATCCAAACAGCCTCCTTGGCAGCTTCCGAATCTGCTATATACTTGGCTTCTATTGTAGAATCAGCTACCATCTCTTGCTTAGAACTCTTTGTTAGCATTATGCCCTAGAGGCAACATGGAGATGTTGTACATGTCATACTATGTATATGAAATAAAGTTAGTGTTCCTTTAAATAGATTGTCATTCAACTCATAATATGACTATTTTGGGACACTTGTCCATTGGTCTTCCCAAGGAAAGATGATCAGAACTTCTGACCATCGCAGCCGTTGAAGTTCCTTGAATCCTATGGCGTTGATGCGTCGATCTAGAATCTTCTGCTGCCGTTTGGTTTCGGCCGATGTAGGGCCTCCGAAGAAAATGTTCAGAGTCTTATGAGGTTCTTGGAAGTTGTTGTCATCTTGAGACCGACTATCCTTTCTTGGGGCATCGTCATCGTCCCGGCGTGTTTTGCTCTAGCGGGATTATTGCGTTATTCTTTGATGAGCACGTCCTGCAGGGAATAACACTTGCGCATGGTGTGCTTGCCCTTTGGATAAAATGGGCACGGTTTGTCGAGTTCTTCCAACATGGCTTCATCCTCTTGGCATCGTGTGCTATAGGTGGCCGCCATAGTTCTCTCCGTTCTCCTCTTTCACTCTTGTTTGCCCCGAGAGGATCATTGTCATTCGTTTTCTCGTTGGGGAGATCAAGGTCGGTCATCTTTGTTTCGATGAGACCGACTCTCGTGACGTGACTGCTCCAACTTTTCCCTTCGAGCATCTTCACAGTTGACGTAACTTTTAGCGATAGAGATCATCCGGGCTATGGTCTTCGGCTTCTTCCTCACGAGGGCCTTGTGCAACTCAGAAGAGTGGTGCAGGGCATCGATGAAGTAGTTGATGATGTCTCTTTCGTCAATGTCCACGATCGTAGTCCTTTTCTCTGAGAACCTTTGAATAAAACTACGGAGTGTCTTGTCTTCCTTCTATCACAATCATTAGAGATCGTATCAGGTCCTGAGCTTCTGCCACATGCCATGGTAGTTGTCGATGAAGGCCGATCAGAGTTGAGCCCAGGAATCAATAGAGTTCCTGGGTAGGCTTGATAGCAAATTGGTGGCAGACGAAGAGAGCATGATCAGAAGGTAGTTTGCCATGACCCCCTCATCTCCTCCTGCTGCTCGAACGGCAGTGTAGTAGAGTCATAACCACTATGAGGGATTCGCTTTACTGTCATATGGTTCGATTCCCATCGAACGGAAGGACCTCGGCCACCTGACTTGCCTTAAGCGCCTAGTGAATGCAGGAAACCGTCGTGATCATCTCGGCTTTTGCTTCTTCTGCAATTGCGGGGATTGCGACCTTCACCCGAGTCATCATGTTCGGCACTGCTACCGACACTGCTGTGGTTATTTTTGACGTTGCCTTGATTGTTAGTCAGTCTGCGGATCTCTGAATGCAGACTGTTCTGCCCTCCTGTGGGTGGTGGCTATACATGGTCACCGCACGGGCTATCGACAGGTGGATTTTGGCTGTGTGACGGTTGGTACCGTTCCTGACCCTCGTACTCCTTTTCTTCCGGGGGAGGCATCGGTGGTTGAGCTGGAGCCGGAGCCGAGGTACTTATCTGAGTTGCTATCGCCTGAGCAAGTGTTGGCTCGCCGTAACTCCAGAGTTTCAGGAAGGGAGCTGAGAGCCCTCTCGATGGCCACTAGGTTGGTGGCCGGAGTCTTGAAGACTTTCTTCCCGTCGAGCTCCATAGTGAATTCATCCTCGAGGTTTTGGTGGATCTCATTGTTTTGTTCGATCCAACGAGCCTCCACGAGGCACCGCCTTTCGCTACTAGTGGTGGATAGCGCTCCGTCAGCCATCATAATAAGATTGGCCGAGAGCCACCAATTATCCTTGAACCTATCGAGCCGCCTGGTCTCTGTCCACCGGCGGCGAACCGTCCGTCCTTTCTTGTTGGGGAAGATGATGTAGTGCTTGGGGCCAGCCGAATCCTAGAGTCGATCCATCCATCCATCTATCTGCCTCATCGAGGGACATGACAAGATGAGCCAACCCTCGGGATCTTGACAAACGTCAAACTCCTGAACATGAAGAAGGAGCCGGCTGGGACACGAAAATCGAAAAGAAGTCCCATTGGATCCTGGTGAAAGCAACACGATCCCTTACCTAGCGTGCCAACTGTCGGTGAATCACCAGCTAGTCCACCCAAGGGGATACCCAAGGTAGTGATTAGATGTTGTGTAAGAGAAGCGCAGCGCCTTCGAACCCGATGGTCGATTCTAGAACAGAAGAGCCAAGATTTATACTGGTTCAGGCCTCCCAGAGGATAATAGCTCTATGTCTAGTATTTTGATGTCTACTATGATGATGGATCTTACAATATGATGCAATCAAGCTGCCAAGGCTTGGGCGTCAAAAGCAAGAAAAAATATGGTGGAGCTAGATGGCTAGATGATCATCGATGAGATGAGTTGAGATAGATGCTCTAGGGGGGTCTTGCCTCCTTTATATACTCAGGAGGTGAGCCTAATAATCCCAAGAGTCTATCCAGAGTAGGACTTGGATTCCGTACCTAACTCGAGTGCTAAATCCTAATTACAAGGATTCTGGTACAAATAAATTTCTAGATAACATATCCAGAGCTTAACTACCCGATAAGGACTCCACTTTCCTTGTCAGAATCAAACCCTTGTTATCTGATAAGCCTAACTATGAGCTACCCGGGGGTCACACCCTTGATAGAACCTCCGCATGGTTTGACTGATTCTCAACCGTCGCCTCAATGCGCTAATCGAGGAGTAATTAAAAGGGAACTAGAACAATGGGATGCTTCTCATGGAACCAACTCCTCGCCTAGCTTCTGCTATCGTTTTTTACCTTGGCCTCACAAATCAGTGATGCAGGGTAAAACACAGAGGGTGATTACCAATTGCGCTGAGAAGCGTGCCCAGCAAGCTGCACGGCCTATATAAAGCCACTTTTAGCCGTCGTAATTTTCGCTCTTCATCCCCACCTTACTCAGCCCTTAGCCCGTGAGTCTCGAAGCCTCATTCTTCATTCTTCGCCTGCCCTCTGATTTCTTGGCCATGACGAAGAAGGCGCTGAAGAGTCATAGCCTCCAGGCTTCAGTCAATCCCAGGCTTCTTCAGGTCTAGGTAGCGGCGCCAGTGGTGTCAAAGGGGGCCCTAGCGCCCAGAGATCTTACAGACCTCAGGACCTTAGGCCTCCATCCGACAAATACATGGAGCAGACGTTCATCCTGGAGAAGTCGACCTGCACCGAGGAGTCCACAAATACTGTTTGCCATGGAAAACTTCATTCATCCATGAGCGCCCAGATTCTGGAGGACGAGTTGATTCCAGAGCCAGCAGCGGACGAGACGGTGGTGTTGGAAGCATTCTTCAAGGTAGGTCATGGTTTGCCAGCTTTAGATTTGCTCACAGGGGTGCTTCGTCTGTTTAACGTTGAGCTCCCTTAGCTATCTCCGAATGCCATCGCCTGGCTATCTTCGAGTGGACCATTAGGGTGGAGGGATGTGAAGGCCGTGCTGACGTCTTCGCCGCACTGCACGAAGCTAGCTGCCAACCTAAGAGGTGGCCGGGACAGGATGGTGTGACCAGGCTGCTCACATTCAGGAGCGTTAATTTCTACCTCCGTTTGAAGTTCCAAGACTGCTTTCCTGCGAAGGCGTCTAATGAACGCTGGTACTCGAAGTGGACTCACTGGTGGTTTTATGCCACCGTGGGGTCAGACTTGCCACTTCACTCCTCTAACCAAGGGATCCTGTATCACCAGGAAGCGGAGGTGTCAATCGATGAGCCCACGATCCAGTCGTGGGTCCAACTTCTAAAGATCATTGCCCACCGAATGAGCATGAGGGACCTGGCGGAGGAGTTTATTTTACTCCAAATAGCCCCTCTAAAGGCCCAATGGCTGTTGAATTCCGGGATGCTAAACGAGGGCAGCCGAAGGAGATCCCGTAGGAGGCCATAGGTAAGCGATCGTGAATTTGGAACTTTATTTGTTAGTTTTGCCTCCGTACCTCATATTGTGCTCGTAGTTGCGAGGGTGAAGCTAACTCTAGACCAAGCAGCTAGGGCGGCTGAGCACGTCATAGGGCCCCCAACATCGAGTGAGAAGAAAAAGCACATTGAACTCGTCGGGTCGTGGGAGCGGTTTAATCGCATATGGGCCAGACTTAAGGTCACTCCACCTACCCTGCTGGACCTGGCTGCTGCCATAGAAGCTTCGAAGAAGAGAAAAGCAGACAAAGATCTTTCAGAGCTTCCTAGACCATCACCCAAATGAAGGGGCTCTACTCCTCCGAGCCCATTGGCCCGTCAGCCTCCAGTTCCCAGTGCCACCCCGGCCATGTTGCAACCGCCCTCGGTGAAGCCAGACACCACTAGACGACCATGCCAACTCCATCCCTTGCTGCCTAGCTTCCTAGAGCCTCGACATCGGCAGGATCTCCTATCGACTCAGGGGATGATTTTCTCCAAATGTTCGAACGAGGGCAAAGCTTATCGCTATCGCCTTTGGAGCCCGCTGGGGGTAAGTATTTTTAGACGGAGCAAATCCGAAAGGGCATTGCTTGGAGTTTTTAAACGCATGCTCTTTGAATACCTAGGGCATGTAGTGGTGGCTGACTCGGAGGATATTTATGTTGACGACACTGACATTGGTGGCGGTGAGGATGACAAAGGTGGTATAAGAGATGGCAACGCCGCAGACGCTGAAGCCAAGGGTGAAGACATTGACATCGAAGAGGTGTCTGGTCAAGATGCCCTGCACAGCCCTCGGAGGGGCGTGGGGTCTACCGAAGCCTTGCCGCAAAGCCCAGCACAGTCCTCTGGTTTAGCCCTTTATTGCCCTAGAGGCCCACATCGGCGCACTGCTGGAGCCCCTTGTTCAGGCTAACCGGAGCCTTGACCGGAGAGCGCTTTAGCGAGCGTGAAGTGGAGGTCCTCCAAGAATGGGCTTCAGAAGCGGAAGAGAAGGCGGTGTCTCTGGAAGATAGCCTCCATCACGAGCAGGAGGCAAAGGCAGCGTTAGAAGCCAAAGCCCAGGACCTTCGAGTGGCCAAGACTGCACTAGAGGTCAAAGCACAGCAGCTTCGAGTGGCGAAGGCAGCCTTGGAGGCTGACGTATTAGAGCTTCATGAAGCAAAGGCAGCCTTAGCAGCTTTAGAGGCCGGGCTGAGGACAGAGCGAGCTGAAGACATCAAGGTGTCAGACGAGACTATCAGCGCACTTTGTGAGATGCTGTCTTGCTTCGGGATGATTTGTCATGCGTCAACATTTACAGCAGCTGAACCCTTGACGTGCCGGTTGAAGTACCTTCGTGCTGCGGCTCGGATGGCCGAAACTAGCATGGTGAGCTTCAGCGAGGTCTCTGGGAGGGTCACAGCCTAGGGCATCCTTCACCTTCTTCAGGACATAGGTTGTGATCATCTTCGGGTGGCGACGGAGGCCATAGCCACCAACTTCGGAGGGCCTCGACTACTAGCGCCTACTCCGGTGGTTTCTACGGCTTGCAGGTCACTTCATGGAGCATGGAAGGGGCAAGGGCGACAAGCGACGTAGGACATGATGAACGAAGCCCAATGTCACCACGGACAACGTGTGGCCTCACCTCCAAAGCCTTCCAACGATCCTCCGGTCGTTCCCCCAAAGGTGTAGTTCCTAGGACCTCTTATATAATTCTCGGTGTAGCTCAGCCCCATTTATTAATGGAAGGAATACTTTTGGAATTGCCAGGACTTTTTTGTGATTTCTGATACCAAAGTTGAGATACTCGAGGCCACTGAAGAGCTTTGCCATCAATGGGTAGTTTTCGAGGCTGCTAGGGCTGAGAGGTGTGCTCGTTTTAGACGTCCTCACCAAGAACTAGGCCAAATAGTGCCCGAAGTGGCTGACGAGTTGCTGGCTTTGATAAAGCTAGAGCCTCCTCAGTCTCTGTCTTCATCGCCAGACTTGGCTGACTGGGATGGCGGAGAGCTTGATTTCTCGGCCTTTGAGTCAAATCACTCCGAACTCCGCTTGTGGGCGGAGCTTCAAGAGGAAAGGAAGGTCCTGAAAGCTTTGAAATGGAGTGAGCGCTCTAAGACTGGGAGCCAGCCTCCTCCGAACCAGCGGGGTTGGGAACTTAGAGCAAGTTCCTAGAGTCAGAACCCCTCAAACCGAAGAGGTTTTCTGTTCCTTCTTGGCTTAGATAACGCTTTTTCATAATTCATTTGTATTGTACTCGAAGTACTGCTTTGTGTTTGTAACTCGAGATGTATGTGAATAAAGGCTTGTAGCCGAAGTGTACTCGATGTGGTACTTTGTATTTGTTGGGGAGCAGGGGCTCCTCCGAATGGTAGGCGTGTCCCGATGGTGAGCCATTCCCGAAGGACCTTTCCCCGAAGCCGAAGGCTAGGAGCCGGACGCCTCCGAAGGATAAGTGCACCCCGAAGGGGAGCCCTCCCGATGGCCCCTCCTCCGGGGCTTGGAGTCTTCGGTGTCGTGAGCGAAGGGCATGGTGTCGCCCCTCGGCACCACGAGGAGCCCAAAGCTTCCACTAGGGTGACCTCCTGAGATTAGGAACTCTGAGCCAGCCTCCGGGGTACGGGCCGAGGGGCCCCTAGGATCCGAAGGAGGGTCCCTGTCTCTCTGAAGGCTGGCTCTCTCGGAGGGTGTCCTTAGGGGACAGACCGTCCCTGTCTGCCGCCCTCGTGTGGGCGGTCCAAAAGAGGAAAGCAGGTCTCTGGCTAGGGTACAGAGACCTGCGGTCCTCACCTGCCCCTCTGCCCCAAGGTACAGGGCAGGTGGGGACTGTCCCCGCAGACTCTACCAACCCGCCTGGCGCATGTCAAGCGGGCAGTTGGGCTGCCAACTCCCTGACCGTGTCAGGGAGTCTGTGAGCCCCTCCCCTAAGCCCTCCGGAGATCACAGAGGCTAATCCCGGACTGATGTAGACAGTAGGGCCCGCTTGTCGGTGAGAAACGTACCTGTACCCCCGCAAGGGCACTATTGTAACTTCCTGTTGGCCATGAGCCTATAAAAACTGATGCCTTGCCATACAAGGGCAGGTTTTTTCGGTGGAACCAACTCCACTCTCCTCTCTAACTTCCACTCTCCTTCACGGTTGGAACATACCTTGTCCCAACATTGGCGCCGTCCGTGGGGATGAGACAATCAAGCCCAAGGCGGACGCCCGTCACCAAGACACTTCGTCCTCTCTCCATGGTCCCTCCACGACGAGCAGCGGCCTCCCAGGAGGGCGCCCCAAATGCTGCCCCACTACGCGCCACGCACTCCGTGTGTGCCACTCGCGCACCTTCTCGCCTCCTGGATGGTGAGGCCGACCCCGC
>KE372876.1:110924-124744 GCA_000418225.1 Zizania latifolia | reverse complement strand
GACCCCGCGGCTCTTCAGCCCGGCGGTCAGTCGTCCGTGTACCTGAGTCGCACCGGTCGACACCACGACGGATCCCGTTTCCCTCGCCGCTTCAGCTCCACGCACCCGAATTGGACCGGTATGCCTTCGCAACCCCTCTGTCCGACCGACGTCCGTCCGTGTACCTGAGTCACGTGCGAACTCCATCACGGTCGAGTCTCTTCATCTCTACTCTTCTTCACCCCGTTGACAATCACTCATCATCCCCATGGTATACACCATGGCTCCTCAGAGGGATCTATTTTACCGTCATACAGTTTGATTCTTGTTATGCGAAAACACTTTGGCCACCTGACTTGCCATAGGCGCCAAGTAAATGTGGGGAAGCCACTGTGCTCATCTCGGCTTCTACTTCTTCGGTGATTGCGGGGATTGTGACCTTCAATCAAATCATCATGGTTAGCGCTGCTGCCGATACTGCTGTGGTTGTTTTCGAGGTTACCTCGAATGTTAGCCTGCTTCTGGATATTGGAGTGCAACCTACTCTGTCTTCCCGAGGGTGGTGGTAATAAATGATTGCCACGTGGGCTATCAACGGGTGGATTTTGGCTGTGCGATGGCTGATATCGGTCTAGATCATCACCCTCCTTGTCCTTTGGGGAAGGAGTCGGTGGTCAGGTCAGAGCCAGAGCCGGGGTGTTGATCAGAGTTGCTATTGCCTAAGCCATGGCTTCGCTCATCATAGCTCTGGTGTCTTAGGAAGGGAGCTAAGAGCCCTCTCGATGGCCATCAGTTGGCGGCCGGAGTTTTGAAGACTTTTTCTCCATCGAACTCCAAGGTGAATTCATCTTCAAGATTTTGACGGACTCCGTTGTCTTGTTTAATCTGATTGCCTTTGGCGCCATGACACCTCTCACTGCTGGTCATCGATAGCACCCCCTTGGCCATCCTGACAAGATTGGCTAAGAACCATCGATCAGTTTCAAGTTTGTCGATCTGCCTGGTCTCTGCCAATCGGCACCGAACTGTTCGACCTTTCTCGCCGAAGAAGACGATGTCATGCTCAGGGCTAGCCGGATCGTGAAGATGACCCGGCCATCCATCTCGTCCGAAGGCTAGGGGAAAAGTTGAGTTTTCCCGTTTGGCCAACATGCGGGTAGCGCTCGTCAAGGGGTCCAATAGAACAAGCCATCCTACCGAGTCTCTAACAAATATCAGGCTCCCGAATACGAACACGGAGCCAGCGGGAATGAGAAAATCCAAAGAAGGTGCCATCGGATCCTAGTGGAAGCGATGCGGACCTCTACCAGGCACGCCAACCATCAGTGAATCACCGAGCAGTCCACCCAAGGGGGTACCTGATGGTCGACTCTAGGATACAAGAGCCAAGGTTTATACTGGCTCATGTCTCCTATAGGATAATAGCCCTACATCCAGTGTTTTGGTGTATAATATGATGGTAGATCTTACAATACGACGCAATTAAGCTATGGAGGCTTAAGGCATCGAAAGCAAGAAAAATATAGTGGAGCTAGATGGCTAGATGATAGATGCCTCTAGGGGTTTCTCACCTCCTTTGTATACTCAGGAGGTGAGCCCAACAACCTAGGACTCTATCCCGAGTCGATCTTAGATTGCCTACCAAACTCGGGTGCTAAATCCCTAATTACAAGGATTGTGGTAGAAATAAATCTCCTGATATCATATCTGGAGTTCAACTACCCAATAAGGACTCATCTTTCCTTATCAGAACTAAACCCCTATTTATGGGCCATACCGGATGGTCAATGCTAGTCTTGGCCTGCCCTTGGTCTGGTCTAATAAGCCCAACTATGGGGTACCCAGGGGTCACATCCCTGACATCCGGTTGTAGTAGATTCGATCTATTGCAGTCTAGGTCAATCAGTTCATGTGATGAATCAATCAGCAGCATGGGTTTATGAGATCAATCGGTTTATGTTGTGGTTGTAGATTGGATCGTAACACTTGAATCAGATAAATTGTTGCATTATATGCAAATACATATCCTGATTTGAGTAGGTTACTGATCCGACGGCCTCAGGTGCCTCCTGACTGGTCTTGCTGACCACTATCGCCGAGTCCTGAGGGCATCGCCTGACCCCATCGGCTAAAGAAAAACTGCTTCCTGAGAGGTTGTCTCGGATCAGGATAAACTATTTGTCCTAGGTAGATTTTCCATAGAAACTTCGTATATCAGATCTATGATTTTTGCTAGTGGATAGGGCGCTGTCGTGTGTGCGTGCCTTGTATAGAGTCCTGGTTCACATCGTTAGCTAGAATGTGATTCTACGTCTAACATATTTTTGCAGAGAATGATGTGAATGGTATGGCCGTATATAATTTGTAAGAGATATATGTGATGCATGTAACTCTTATGCATGGCTTGCATGCTATGAATTTCAGCTTATGGTTAAGCTGTCTCAGTTGTATTTGCTGACCTATGTGTTGGGTGCTTGACTCATTAATTGTAATCTTCATTTTCTAGCTATTATAATAGTAGCCTAGACTTAAGATTGTAGGATTTCAAGCCTGATGGTTCAAAGGAGTGATGTGGAGGATGGAGATCGTCTACACCACTAATGGAGATGGAGATCACCATCTACATGGGCCACACTAATTAATAGTTAAAGGTCTTTATCTGTGATATCTTCTATAATATTTTCATGCTATATCATATTTGATATGTTGCCATGATAGGATAGAATCTCTTAGAAAAATTAAGTTTTCGATGACTTTCCAATTGCTGCATCTAACAAGGTAATGTTCATCGTTTGGTTGGTCTGCCAAAACAAAGTGCCGGCAATTACCATTGCAAGTTAGGATAGATGTCGGACATCTATATGTGGAAGCTTTTGGTTTGCTTAATAAGGTTATCAAAATAGTTTTGGACCTTACGGCATCAGGTTGGGACCAGAGCATGATGTTGCTAACCCAACAAACAGGAGTCACATGGAGATGTGATTAGCAAGGTGTTGCTTACCCCATATCATTAATTTCTAGCAGTGATGCCAAAGCTCACTAGGAATTAGTGAAATGAGGATCCCGACCTACTATGTAACCGAGAGGGAGGTTTTGGTTTCCAAAATCATAGTGGGAGAATCTTTTGTTAAATAGTTTAATAAAAGATTAACATAAACATAGCTGCTAAATTTTGCATATCTTATGTTGTAGATTATGTCAGCCTCTACCATATCTAGTTCTTGTAATTTGTGATCTTCCCTTCAGAAAGAAAAGCTTAATGGAACAAATTTTATCGATTGGTACAGAAATTTGAGAATTGTTCTCAAAAAAGAAAGAAAAGAGTGTTCTTAAAAGTCCCTATCCTAATGACTTGCCTGATAATGCTACTGTGGCTGCACGGTGTGCGTACGGGAAGCACACTAATGATTGTCTTGATGTGAGCTGTCTCATACTTGCCATAATATCCTCTAAGCTTCATTAGCAATATGAGAACACAGACGCTTACAATATTATTGGGGGTCTACGTGGCATGTTTAAGAACAAAGCGAGGGTCGAGAGGTTCAACACCTCAAAATCGTTGTTTGCGTGCAGGCTTGCTAAAGGGAATCTCGTTAGTCCCCATATTATCAAAATGATAGGCTATATTGAGAGACTGGAAAAGCTTGGTTTTCCCCTTAGCCAAGAGTTGGCTACTGATCTAATACTTCAATCCCTGCCATCCAGTTTTGAACCGTTCGTACTGAATTATCATATGAATAGCATGGATAAAATATTAATGGAACTATATGGGATGCTGAAAACTACTAAGAAAAGCATTAAGAAAAACATTAATCATGTGATGATGCTACAGAAGGGCAAGAAACAGCCCCGTGTCAAGAAATATGCAGTCAAAATAAACTTGACTCCCGATGAGATCTCGAGCAATTCTAAGACCAAGAAGGACAAGAAAGGGGTGGCTCAAGATGCAGTATGCTTTTACTGCAAGGAGTCAGATCATTAGAAGAGAAACTGCAAGAAGTACTTGGAGGATCTCAAGAAGAAGGGAAGTATGACTTCCGCTTCAGGTTTAAATGTTATAGAGATCAATCTTACTACTTCATCTGCTGATTCTTGGATATTTGATACCGGATCAGTGGCTCACATTTGCAAGTCATTCTAGGGGTTGAGTAGAAGTAGAAGTTTGATTAGAGAAGAAGTGGATCTTCACGTGGGCAATAGAGCAAGAGTTATTGCGGTTGCTGTCGGCAACATGCCATTGTCCCTACCTTCAGGATTAGTTTTGGAATTAAATAATTGTTACTGTGTTCCATCTCTATCTAAGAACGTAATTTCTGCTTCATGTTTGCAAGCAAAAGGTTGTGACTTTAGAACTATGAATAATGGTTGTTCTCTTTATTTCTAAGAAATGTTCTATTGTCATATTCCATTGGTGAATGGATTATACGTTTTTAATCATGAAGAATCTCACGTATATAACATCAATATGAAAAGGCAACGTCTTAATGATTTGAATCCCATATTTATTTGGCATTGTTGCCTAGGTCATATAAATGAGAGACTCATTGAGAAGCTCCATAAAGATGGTCTTCTCCACTCTTTTGATTTTGAATCATTTGAGATATGTGAATCTTGTTTACTTTGCAAGATGACAAAGGCACATTTCACAGGTCAGAGTGAGAGGGCAAGTGACTTGTTGGCACTCATACATACTGATGTGTGCAGACTAATGAGCTTAATAGCCAAAGGAGGTGTTCAATACTTCATAACTTTTACCGACGACTTTAGTAGATATGTATATATCTATCTAATGAGGCATAAGTCTCAATCCTTTCAAAAGTTCAAGGAATTTCAAAATGAAGTACAGAATCATTTAGAAAAGACAATCAAGTTTCTGCGATCGGATCATGGAGGAGAATACTTGAGCCTTAAGTTTGGTAATCATCTAAAAGATTGCGGAATTGTTCCACAATTGACTCCACCCAGAACACCTTAGTGGAATAGGGTCTCTGAGAAAGAAATCATACCTTATTAGATATGATCCGATCAATGATGAAGCAATGTGATATTCCATTATCCTTCTAGGGATATGATCTTGAAATAGCCACTTTCACATTAAATAGGGTTCCATCAAAGTCAGTTGAAAAGACTCCATATGAGATTTGGATAGGACGACGTCCTAATTTGTCTTTTCTAAAAATTTGGGGTTGTAAAGCTTATGTAAAGCATTTATAATCAGATAAACTTACTCCCAAATCCGATAAGTGCTTCTATATCGGGTATCCTCGAGAAACCAAAGGATATTATTTCTATAACAAGAAACTTGGCAAAGTGTTTGTCGCCCGACATGATGTATTCTTGGAGAAAGAGTTTCTCTCGAGAACGGTTAGTGGGAGCTCGGTGCATCTTGAAGAGGTTCAGAAAACATCTAAAAATGTTTCAACTCTCATAGAACCACAACAGGATAATCAAGGTGTCGAAGAACCTATTGCACCACGTAGGTCAGAGAGGGTACTACATGCACCTGGGAGGTTCATGTTTTTGACCACTCTAGAACGGGATATATTATTATTGGACAATGATGAGCCCAAGACCTATGAAGAAGCGATGGTGGAACCAGACTCTAAGAAATAGCTTGGAGCCAGGAGATCCGAGCTTGAATCCATGTACACCAATCAAGTTTGGAACTTGGTTTATCCACCTGATAGTGTAAAAACCATCTAGTATAAATGGATTTTCAAGAAGAACATAGACATAGATGGAAATGTTCACATCTATAAAGCGCGATTGATAGCAAAATGTCTCAAACAAATTTAAGGTGTTGATTATGATGAAACCTTCTCACCCGTTACAATGCGAAAGTCTATTTGGATCATTCTAGCGATTGCTGCATCTTTTGATTAGGAAATATGGCAGATGGATGTTGTCGGGGATGTGATCCCTGGGTACCCTACAATTGGGCTTATCTGTCCGGACTGAGAGCAGGTCAAGTCCAACGTTGCCATCCGGTATGGCCCATGAAGGGGGTTCAGCTCCGATAAGGAAGGTTGAGTCCTTATCGGGTGATTGGACTCTAGATATGGGATAAAGGGATTTATTTGTATGAGAATCCATGTAATTATGGATTTAGTATCCGAGTTCGGTAGGAAACCTTAGATCAACTCGGGACAGAGTCCTAGGTTGATTGGCCTCATCTCCTGAGTATATATATAAAGGAGGCGAGATATCCCCCAAGGGCATCTATCAATCTACGCATCGAATCATCTAGTCAAATAGCATCATCATATTTTTCTTGCTTTCGATGCCTCAAGCCCTCATAACTTGATTGCGTCGTATTATAAGCTCCACCACCATATTAAACACCAAAACACTGGACATAGGGTTATTATCCTACAGGAGACCTGAACCAGTATAAATCTAGAGTTCGAAGGCGTTGTGCTTCCCTCACATACATCTAATCACCACCTAATGTACCCCTTTGGGTGGACTGCTCGGTGATTCACCGACAGTTGTCGCGCTACATGGGAGATCGCGTCGCTTTCACTAGGATTCGATGGCATCACCACATCAACTTTCTGCCAAACCGGAACAACGCTCGTCCCGGGTAACATGACATACATCGCCGACTCGGTAGGGAGGCTGATCCCTTTTGACTCAGTTCCAACTACCAGATAATCACCACGCCGGACTCTTGACCCCTTCCTTCCGCAAAAGGAAGATTGGGTCGTTGAACTTCTGGCTGATACTCTCTGGGAGTTGGATCTCAATCAGCTCCCCAAACAGGTGGCTATCCAAAGTCATTTGGCACCTCCACCGGAGCTTCAAGGAGTTGTACCCCTGAGGCTCACGTCATCAGGAGGATTTCCCTGAGCACGTCAGGGGGCGTCTCACTAGGCGGCTCGCCCAAGCACACCTTGGAACTGCCAACGACCATGCTACGGCTCTCAAATCTAGCTCCTCCCGCCGCACAGAGTCAATGACATGATGGCACAGGGGCCCCAGGAAAAACAACTGGGGACCTCAAAAGGACGACCGGTGGTTCAAGCGTTTAAGAAAGGACATGCATGACAACACTAAGGAATGGATGAAATAGCAGAACAAACCAGGGCCGAGGATATTGACTCTATCAAGGAAGCTCGGATAGCAGCTATAGTACAAGCGGATCGGTATCAACAGACCCTTCGATGGTATCATGACCGCAATATGCAACGCAAAAGCTTCAAGGTCGATGACTTAGTACTTCGCTGGGTACAATCAGCCATCAGGATGCACAAGCTCTTGGCCCCCTAGAAAGGACCTTTTATCATTGCCAAAGCTACAAGACCAGGGGCATACCAGCTAATACGAGAAGACAGGCAAGCAATACCAAACTCCTGGAACATCGAGCACCTTCGTCGGTTTTATGCCTAACAATATTTTGAAAAATAACTTTTGTCAATAAAATATGTTCAGGCACTCGTCGACCTCATGGCACTGTTCCTCCATCGACTTTGCTGACTACTTCACTCCTCCAGACATGCTGCTAGGTCAGGAAGGGGTCAGCCTTAGGGCTGTATACCCGCAGTCGAGCATATTCTCTCACCGACCTCGCCGACTACTTCTCCCATAGATATGCAACTGGGCCATGAAGGGGTCAACCTTAGGGTTGTACACCCACAGTCAAGCATATTCTCTCACCGACCTCACCGACAACTTCCCCCCACACATGCAACAGTCCCAGGAAGGGGTCAACCTTAGGGCTGTACACCCGCAGTCAAGCATTTTTTCTCGCCGACCTATGCCGGTTACATCCCCCTCCGTGTTGGGCACCAGATGGCTGCTGTGCATACAACCAGACTACATCCGCAACCGTGCATCTTTGAAGAACTTGTCGACCTATGCAGACTACATCCCCTCTGAGTTGGGCGCCACATGGTCACCGTGTATTCAACCGGACCCAAGAGAGGGTCGGCTACTTAGCCGTACACTCGTAGTATTTCATCTTCATCAACTTCGCCAAGATCTACCTTGTGGGTGATAGCACACGATGCACAGGACAAGTTGTGTAAGGCAAAATTAAAGTATATTTATTCCTCAAGACTAATCTTTCACAGGGATTGCACTACTTCAAAAAAGGGAACATAGCACTTCTACGGCGACTGCATTACTTCAAAGAAGGGGACATAGCCTCCGTCGATTAACAAGAGGAAAAAGGCGCATAGACAGCTAGAGACAGCATTCTGCAAAGCAAACGTGACGGCTGTGGGTGATGAGATTCTCACAGCAGCTTCGTGTGATGCAGCATCAGCCTATCATGACTGCCATGAACACAAAGGATCCTAGGGGCTGCTACTATGGCAGCACCGACTCCACAAGTCCCTAGTTTTGACTGAGGGAGATAGTAGCTGACCCTAAGAAACTAGCACAAAGGGACGTCGCCTTCTTTAGTAAGAGGAAAAACAGCTTGGCCTCGACAGTGGGGTCAGAAGCTGCCTCCAGGGCACCTACGTCGGTGGACGTCTCTAGCTCCTCTCACCGGATCGAGCCTCTACCTTGGCATCTAGACGTTAAGATAGGCAACATAATAGCACTGGACGATAGAACATCAACGAAAAGAGCCATGCCAGAAAAAAGACTTGGGGATAGCATGTCATAACCCTGCGCTAGGTCAAAGGTCACAAACCATACAATGAAGACAAAGCAGATTTATGTGAAGAAAGACACGCCAAATGAACCTGAAGTCATAAGCTCCCAGCACCTAAGCCTGCCAAGTTCATGACCAAACCAGCACGCCATAGATTCATGAGACAGCAAGCAACATCAACGATGATCTTTCAGAGGATAGGAGAAGAGGCTTTGGTAGAAAGCAAGATACAAGGAAGGATGTAAGGATGAAGAGCAGCTTCACTGTGAAGGCGAAAGGGGTGCCACGGTTTAAATAGGGACGTCGCCACAAGCACCTACCGCCATCACCATGGAGAGCATCACTTCAGTCGCTGTGCACCTTATGGTGAAAAAGACGGGATGGCTTCACCTCCTTATATGCACACATGTTTTGCGCCTCGCGCGTGGCTCTATCAGAAATAAAGCGTCCCTATCCATTCGTCTGTCACGCATTGATTGCAAACGGAGGCAGAAGTTATGAGATATCTTTTTGGGCGCACGAGGTGAAGTCCATGACATTTGGGATCATCTGCGCCAATGGGTCCCATGCCTGGGGGCTATGCGCCTGAGGACTCTCATGCTTAGGGGCTCACACGCTCGATGACCCTCACTCCCGGGAGCTCATGGGCTTGAGGGCCCTCGCTCCTAGGAGCTCACCGACCAAGGGTCTCCACACTCAGGAAGCTCATGTACTCAGGGATTTCTAGATCCGAGCTTGAGAACCTTGCCTTCTCGAGTACCTGAGTGCTCGAGGACCCAGACAGCTAAAGGTTGACATATTCCAAGATTCAAGATCAGCCATGCTTGAGATCACCATGGTCTCGGGACTTTAATCTCAGCCTACTGTCAACGAGGCCTCAACACCAATAGCGCTAGAGGACAAGCTCATTAGCAAAGTATTAAAGGATCCCTCAAAGGTCTTATCAGGATACAAGAAGTTATAAAAGGTTTTTCTTGCAGGATATTTTTGACACTTAAAATAATGTTCCATTTAACTCGAGGCTTGGGGGCTACACCGTGTGGGTGCACCTACACGGTGCACCTCACACAATAGAAGGGAATCAAAGCTTTTTTCAAGATCATCAAAATTCTGTAGAAGTATCAAAGTATCCAGAAGAGCTCCTCCTAGCTTGTTTTGTCGAAGATTTTTTCAACCAAGCTAAGAAGATCTCGGGGGCAACTATTGGGGATGTGACCCCCGAGTATCCTATAATTAGGCTTATCAGTCTGGACCGACAGCAGGCCAAGTCCAACGTTGCCATCTGGTATGGCCCATGAAGAGGGGTTCAGCTCCAACAAGGAAGGTTGAGTATCGGGTGATTAGACTCTAGATATGGGATAAAGAGATTTATTTGTACCAGAATTTATGTAATTAGGGATTTAGTACCCGAGTTTGGTAGAAAACCTTAGATTGACTGAGGATAGAGTCCTAGGTTGATTAGGCTCATCTCCTAAGTATATAAAGGAGACGAGACACCACCCTAGGGGCATCTATTAATCTATGCATCAGATCATCTAGTCATCTAGCATCATCATATTTTTCTTGCTTTCGATGCCTCAAGCCCCCATAACTTGATTGTGTTGTATTGTAAGCTCCACCAGCATATTAAACACCGAACACTAGACGTACGGTTATTATCCTCCTGGAGACCTGAACCAGTATAAATCTTGGCTCTTATGTTCTAGAGTCGACCATCGGGTTCAAAGGCGCTACGCTTCCCTTACACACATCTAATCCCCACCTCGGGTACCCCCTTGGGTGGACTACTTGGTGATTCACCGACAGATGTCAAAACAGCTTTCCTTAATGGAAATCTGAGTGAGGGTGTGTACATGACATAGCCAATCGGTTTTGTCGATCCACAATTGGCTGGAAAGGTATGCAAACTGTGGAAATCCATTTATGGATTGAAGCAGGCATCTCAGAGTTAGAACATTCATTTTGATGATGTGATTAAATTGTTTGGTTTCATCAAAAACAAAGAAGAGCATTGTGTTTACATAAAGGCTAGTGGGAGCGCACTTGTATTTTTGATACTATATGTGGATGACATATTGTTGATCAGAAATGATATACTTTTGCTAGAGTCTGTTAAGTCTTCATTGAAAAATAGTTTTCTGTGAAAGGACTTAGTAGAAGCAGCATATATTCTGGGTATCAAGATCTATAGAGATAGACCAAGGAGGCTAATTGGATTATGCCAGGATACGTATATTGACAAGGTGTTGAAAAGGTTTAACATGCAGGATTCGAAGAAAGGTTTCTTGCAAATGTCACATGGCATAAGTCTCAACAAGACTCAGTGTCCGGGTACACCTGATGAGTGAGATAAGATGAATGTGATTCCATATGCTTTGGCAATTGGATCCATTATGTATGCCATGTTTTGTATATGCCTAGACGTCTTGTATGCTTTGAGTGTTACGAGCAAATACCAATCTGATCTAGGTGAGGGTCACTAGATAGCTATAAAGAATATCTTGAAGTACTTGAGAAGGACTAAAGATATGTTCCTAGTTTATGGAGGTGAGGAAGAGCTCGTTATAACTGGTTACACCGATGCAAGCTTCCAAACTGACAAGGATGATTACATATCACAATCTGGATTCGTTTTCTACCTTAACGGTGGAGCGATGAGCTTGAAGAGTTCTAAGCAAGAGACGGTAGTTGACTCTACAACAGAAGCCGAGTACATAGCAGCTTCGAAAGCTACAAAGGAAGCTATTTGGATCAAGAAATTTGTTTTTGAGCTTGGTGTGATGACTAGTACCTCTAGTCCGATAGACCTCTATTGTGATAATAATGGGGCTATTGCATAAACAAAGGAGCCTAGGTCACACCAGAAGTCCAAACACATAATCTGGTGATATCATCTGATCCACGAGATAGTGGATAAGGGAGATGTAAAGATATGCAAAGTGCAAACTGATCTAAATGTTGCATATCCATTGACAAAGCCACTCCCGCAGGCTAAGCATGAGGCACATACTAGATCTATGGGCATTAGTTACCTACATAGTTGACTCTACTACAAGTGGGAGATTGTTAGCATTATGCCCTAGAGGCAACATGGAGATGTTGTATGTGGCATACTATGTTTATCAAATAAAGTTACTATTCCTTAAAATAGATTATCATTATGAATCAGCAAGTACGTGACTTATTCATGAGACTCGTAATGTGACTATTTCTAAATGATCCCTGATCAGTTTTAAGTCATATACGGAACATATATGACTGAGATCGGCATGTGTATTAATTGATAATCATGTCTCATGGATCATGGGTATGGGGGTACCGACTCAATAATATGGACGTGTGTTAGAGAACATATGTTAGATAGACGCACTATGAGGCACTATTGAGATTCGACGTGTCATCAGTTGGTCTCGATAGTGTTTATGTAAAGTCCTTAGACCTGAGATCATCATGGTTCTCAACATACGTAGTAGCTTACTTTGAGTCTATCAAATGCTACTCCGTAACTAGGTAATTATAAAAGTAGTCCTCCGGTATGCTATGAAGCATGTAGTGGGATGTGAGTGATCAAGATGGAATTTGCCCCTCCTTTCGAGAGAGATATCTTTGATCCCCTCGATGTAATGGATTATGGAAGTGCATCGCCATGTTGACATGATTAAGGAGTTAATCAGAGGTTATAATCCAATATGGAGATCGAGAGAGGATCAAGCTATTGATAGGATGGAACAAATTTCACCTTGTGCTCGATCGATATCGTGAGGCAAAGGGACATGTACATATGGAACATTATAAGGTTTAGCTGATATGATCTTTACATATACTTGGGTTAATATGCTTTGCTAGAGGCTGATATTAACGGAGTATGGAAAGGAGTTTCCATATGTTAACTAAGCAATGCTTTGCTGATGCAAGACCAATCAATGTTGACTTGGCTGATGGGTAGTTTGGAGTCTCCATAGGCCATGAGCCATTTTACACCAATGGATATGGCTATTTTGAGCCCATGTAGCATTGCTTCCTATTTAGCTGCATTGTTGAAAGCTTTGAATAGTAGTTGTAATGCATAATGTAGCATTTCTCCCTTGGGGGATATGAGGAGTATCCCGGCGCTGGCTCCATCTATGTTCAGGGAGCCATCAAAGTACATTGTCCAAAATACTTTTTCCTCCTGACTTTGGGGTAATTGGATTTATGTCCACTCTGCGATGAAGTCGGTGAGAGCTTGTGATTTGATGGTGGTGCGGGGCTGGAACTCCATTGTGTACTTGCTGAGCTCGACTACCCACTTTATGATCCATCCTATGGTGTCACGGTTATGGAGTATATCGCCCAACGGTTATTCCGTGACTACCACAATTTTGTGGGCTTGGAAGTAGTGTTTTAGCATCCGAGCGGTAAGAAGGATGGTGTAAAGGAGCTTCTATACTTGAGGATACCTTGTTTTTAAAAGCCCGAGGACCTTTGAGATGAAATATACTGGCCGTTGGACTGGGAAGACATGTCCTTCTTCGGGTCACTCAACCACGATGGTTGTACTAACAACGTTGGTTGTGGCAGCGATGTTGAGTAAAAGAACTTCTTTCGGGCCTGGTGCGGTGAGGACGGGTGGTGAGGTTAAGAACTTTTTCAAAGCCGTAAAAGCTTTACTGGCCTCATTAGTGCATTGGAAGTCATCCTCCTTCAAAATTTGAAGAAGGGAGCCCCACGCTCTCCTAGTCAGGAAATAAACCTCCCGAGGGCTGTCATGCAGCCCATAAGCTTTTGGACTTTCTTCGCTCTATTGGGTTTATCCATCTTGAGTATTGCTGTTATTTTGTCTAGGTTAGCCTCGATACCCCAATTGCTGATAATAAATTCAAGTAATTGTCTGGACGGTACCCCAAAAACACATTTGTTAGGGTTAAGCTTCCATCGAAATCTTTGCAGGTTGTCGAATGTCTCAACGATGTCGCTGATTAGATTGTCCTCCTCTTCTGATTTTATGACAACATCATCGATGTAGGCCTCGACGTTGCGTCTGATTTGATTGGATAGGCATTGTTGAATGGCCCATTGGTATGTTGCCCCTGCATTCTTGAGTTCAAATGACATGGTGGTATAGCAGTACACGTCAAACGGTGTGATGAAAGAGGTTTTCTCCTAGTCTTCTTTCTTGAGGCTGAGGAGTCATGGTATGAACCATGAGGTGATGAGTGCTTGTCAACCAGGTGATGAAGATTGCACGATGAGGATGAAG
>KE372876.1:32036-70098 GCA_000418225.1 Zizania latifolia | reverse complement strand
AGAGGTGTGCGCAAGGTGATGGGCGCCGATGACCTCTACTAAAAATAGACCGGCCCTTGAGGTAATTGTTGGGCAATGGACTCGTCTATTGTCTTCTTGATCAACCCATGCAGAGTGTTTACTAACACACTGGATTGGTTAATCAGTGCGTGACTAACTGCCTCATTGACCGTGTCCTAAAATGATCTCTGCAGACTTTGGCTGCGGACTCAGCTTGTAGGGTTGGGATTGGCAGTTGATTCTTCTAGATCACCCCATGCCGAGTCATACTGAAAGATTCAAAGCACAGCTTCCAGAAATCTGCAACAGTTTGCTGTACTTCTTCTCTTTGTTCTTTAGATAGAAGCTCCATGGTGACCGAGATGACATCATCCTTGGCCTGCTCAGCCTCTTTCCCAGCCATGGTGCCGATGAAGAAGATTGATCTTGAGGTTTATGAAAGTTGTCTCACTGGGCGTGCCAACAAAGCATGTTGATGCAAAAATCACAAGTATCCCTATGTCTTCACACTCTAAGGCCTAGGAGAGACTGCATAGCTCCAGTGTAGATTCTAAATAACCCATAGGTGTCAGTAGGTATGCCAGTCAATTTGACCCTGCAATTGTCAAGGAAACAAACGTGAGATGTTCTAACGCTATTGGTGATAGCCTATCGGCATCGACGATGATGGCACACTTGAAAACCAGGATGCATCGCAAAAAGCATATAAAGTGTAGTAAATCCTACCAATCGGCTCTAACATCGATGCCTCAGAGTATCAATCTCTACGGTTCGAACCAAACCAATGCAGCGTAAAAACATGCTACTAAGAGAACTACAAACAAGATCAAAACCGATTACCAAGTAAACCATTGGCTAAAACTCCGATGAACGTTGGGTCAAACCATCCCATATGCATCCCCATCAATGCCATCGATCGAACTCAACTAAGACAGCATGCCATTGACGATCGACATAAGATCTAATCTACTACGATGAGCTAAACCACTGTGATTGGCAAATACACAGATTCGATCAATAAAGCACAGTGCGAGAAAGTGAATCAATGTATTGAACCGATAACTAGCAAACCTACTCCATCTGATCACAGGAAGCCTTGAACACATGAATCAATTTACCAAATAGGCTATCCCCATCAAAGTTAGAGATCGGACTCAACCGATGCAGCCATAACTCTGGTGGGGAATCACCCTAATGCTACGTACCTAAGGTTGGCGATGCGTCGAAGGGTTTAATTGGCTGAGTTATGTGAACTTGTTACAATGACCTCGGGCTTACATATTTATAGTCAGGTAGACACGCTATCTATGGATAACATAGAATCCTAACTAACTTATTTATTTGATAACTAAATGAAAACTAATCATGAAGTATCAGCCCACACCGTGCGTAGACCGTCTTCGCCTGTTAATCCTCTATCGGTGGCTCATCGGCTTCATCGCCTAGTTTGCTAAGCCATTGGTGCGCCGGTCCAAATTCTAGTGTCAACACATCCCTGCCTTCTTCCTTCGTCTTCTTCTCCACTGGCTCCTCGTTGACTAGGGCGCCACTACCACTGTGTTGTCTATCACCGCATCACCCACCGATTATTCTTGTTGAAGCCAATGGCTCCCAGCAATCTGGTGTTGTCTGAGAAGTGGCAGGCATTAGTAATGACATCAACAAGGCTAAAGATGCTCAAGACGATGCAACACCTGCCGGCCCAAGTGCTCTTGGGCTGGCACGCAGCAGTGGGAGAGAATTTCCCGATGCCATACTCCGACGAGGTGGTGTTGTTCGAGTCTTTTCTCCTCCGCGGGCTTGGCCTACCTATGCATCCCTTCCTCTATGGCCTTCTCCATTATTACGATATCTATGTCTTCAACCTCAACCCCAACTCCATCCTCCAAATCATGGTCTTCGTATACCTATGCGAAGCGTACCAGGGAATGGATCCTCACTGAAACCACTTCCGGTACTTCTTCCTCCTCCGTCGGATGGTGGGAAATAAGGTAGTTGGTGGCGCGATGCTCCAGCTCCATGAAGGCAAGGCGGCGGAGTACTTGGAGATGCTGCTGATGACCTCCAACAAGGGCTGGCATGCGGAGTAGTTCTACGCCATGAACCATCCTCCAGACTTTCAAGCTGAGATCAACTGGAGGCTAGAGCCCTCCCTTTGGTGGATGGACCAGGGTCGCTCATCAGAGCAGGACCAGGTCAAGGAGTTGGTGGGGCTGGTGATAAAACTCCATCACAATGGACTCAGCGGGATCAGCGTCACGGCCTGCTTCCTAATGCGACGGATATTTCTGCTCTAGGACTAGTTGACGCCGGCCTACGAGGCGTTCGAGCCCTATGACCCGAACAACCCGACGGTGGAGTGGATGTCTCGAGCAGAGGTCGTCAATCTCCTCCACTACGTCTTCAGCGGGAAGCCTAGCTTACCGTTAGACCTCAGGTTCACATCGTACTGCGTCACAAACCCATGGCCACCGATAAGTCTCTTTGTTGATCTGTCCTTGTCTTTATCGTCATCGGCGTTAGCCGTCATGGATTTTTGCTGATGTGCGGCCACCCACATGGTGTGACGTGACCTAGCTGCAAGGTCGCGCCATGTATTTCTCATGGCTGCCGCTCCCCGAGCACCAAATGGGCATCGACCTGGCTCAGCGCACGCAGCCACCGAGTGACCCCGACTCATCTCCCGGACTACCGAAGCAGAAGGGGAAGCAGCTGGCCAGGGTGAGCAAGCGCTCAAAGCTAGCTACAGTCGGGAAGGATGGGTCCATGCTGATCGAGAAATGGTGTCTGGTGCTGTCCAGCTCGGAGGAGTCAGAGAGCTAGGGGGACGTTTCGGTCTCTGATGTCATGGCACCTCTGGTTCCTCTTTTGGCTAACGGGGCGGTGAGGCAGCAGTTTGCGGGCTCCTACTGCCTGGCGCCTAGGTGAGGCTTCTTTGCTTTTTTGGACATTAACTCTGTTTTGATCCCTGCCTGTCTTAATACCTGCTCTTGTGACTTCTAGGGTTCTTGGGGTGTGCTCCCTTCAAGGGTGATGGCAACATAACCCCATCGGCTGTGGTGGCCATGGCTGATGCCTCGGGCCCAATGGTGACTGAGGGTCTCGCTTTTGGTCCCCTTGTTGGGGATGATGTGGATGCGGGTGCCGGCAACCCCGTCCCTCTTGTCCGGGATAATGTGGATGCTACCGTGGCATCCACCCTGCCCTCGGTTGGTGGAGATGTTGCAGCAGGATATGCTGTAGCATCTATGGCAGAGGTTGCTAACCCCTCAGCATTGGGGGCAATGACTGTGAAGGATCCACTAGCCTGTCTAGCGGTGGGAGGTATGGCCGGGCCATTGACGGGCCCGATCATTCTTCATGTGGTGTTGGGCTCACCCGACCAGGCGTGATGGTCCTCGAAGGGAGCGGCCCTCTAGGCAATCAATGCCTAATTAACTGGGTGGTTAGCAGTGAGCCCCCAACCTATGTATCTTGTTTTCTGCTTCTTGTGTTTCCTTTGTCTGATTTCCTTGTTTTTGCCTTTAGCGGTTCCACGTGAGGTTGGCGGGCGGGTCCAATGGACTTCGCCAAGCCAGCCAGATGCACGTGGGGGAGGCCTCTGGCATGGGCTAGGTGGCCGCCCTCAAGGCCGAGGTTGAGCAGCTCAAGTGCGAGCATGTCGATCTCGAGGCGAGGGTTGAGGCCTTGACGTGGGAAGGCGTCGAGGCTTGGACCAAGGCAGGTTCAGCGGCGGTGGCGGTTGACAACGCCACCAAGATGGCTGAGGAGGCCGCCAGGGCCACCGCTGAATCGGTGAGGGAAGCGGATGAGTCCACCTAGGTCACCATGCAGGTGTTGCGGGACACCTATGAGAAGGCTAAGGCAGTGGCGCTGGAAGCTGCCACCGATTTTGGCAGTAAGCTCTTGTACTTGCTTGCTACGCCTTTGGCCTCCTCTGTTTGCTTCATCCTGGTCTTGACCTATTCTACTTCTCCTTGTAGAGCACCGAGATTGGGCCGAGACTCGGATTGTCGAGCTCGAGGGTAGAGTGGCAGCTTTGAGGACAGAAGCAGGTCAGGCTCGCTCGGTGGTTGACCGCCTCCATTTTCTTTTGGTGGATGACCCCACATGCCCGAGTGCTTCGGACGAGGAGTTCTCGGTGAGGCTCGAAGGCCTCGAGACCTAGCTTTGGCTCTTCGTTGCTGACGTAGCAAGGAACGGGGTCAAGCATGCCTTGGCGCACATCCGAGCGCACCACCCTGAGGCGGACCTTGAGGCATTGGCGACTGGGTTCCCTGTTGGAGTGTGCTCCAAGGAGACCCTTGCGCTTCGGCAAGGGGTGGAGGGGCTTGCCGTGACTATGGCTGAGGATCTCCATCTTCTTCCTCCTGCCCAAGATCCGAAGCAGCCGCTGCCCTCTGAGGAGTAGTGTAGATAGCCTCTGTAAAATAGAAGTAGGTGATTAGTCTTTAAGTTCTCTTTAAAAAGACTCATCTATATGAATGGAATCTGTCTTCTGTTTGACTTGGAAAGTTTTGGTGTGCCAAAGCTGTCGGCGTCTCGAGGGAACCTGAATTATCCATACAGTGCTCAATGCAAGGATCTAACACCATGTGCACACCTACCGACATCAGGCAAGGTAAGTCCCTAAGAGCTTCGAGACTCTAGATCTTAAATTAAGTCCTTTGTGCAGCCACAGTTAGGCCCTGAGCCCTCAGTATAGTCATATAGTCAAGGCGTAGAGAACTAATGTGACGTACACGCTAACCCGACATCAAGCATCTCGGGTTCACGAGGCCTTCATGGCTTTTGCAAAGTTAAGGCTAAGGAGTCAACCCCCCGAGGATATTGACAATTGGTCAAGTACCGAGAGGGGCGCTGCAGCCAGCTCCTTTTCACCCGCATAGTTGTTAGCACCAGACCCAGAGCTACTTCATAGGGGCACAATCGGTGGGCTAGGTGTACAACATTCTTCATTAACTCAAGGGAGGTCGAGCCTTGCAGGTCGACAAAAAAAATATGATGCAAAGTGTGCGATGAAGCTCAGCTTTATTTACTCAAGGATAAGGGCACAAGAATACATAGTTGAATAGGGAGAAAAAAACTCTGATTCTGGCAAAGCTTAGGATCCATGCCAGGGACATGCCACCGAACTTGATCTTGAGAAAAGGTTGTTCTTGGGCCGATCTTCGAGTGTTGGCATTGTTGATCTCATGCCTTTGGGCAATTACTCATCATGTGGCGTGGTGCCCTCGTGGGATTTCTTACGCCATACCCTCTTGTGGGCTCATTGTCACCGGGCTCGCCCTAGGGTGCTGCTTTGTCCTTTACTTCTTGGCCTCTTGAATTGTTGGGCGGCTTCCAGGGGGGTTGAGCTGGCCTTCTGGAGGCTTTGCCTCGGTGTCTTGTTCACCTTGTACGCTGGCCAGAGCCAGCTTTGAGCATCGTGGTGTTTCCGTCGATCACTTTGGTGCATGGTCAAGTGAGCCGACCAGTGAGCCACCCCCCCCGCATGCTCGGGGAATTCCTCCCGAGTCTAGGAAGGAGAGCCTCCATGATGCAGATCTTCTGGGCGACCTAAGAAGTGATGGATCAACTTGTCGGTGACCTGACCTGCTAGCTGGTCCATCACCATTACCATGACTGTATCGGTCAAGCACTCTGCGGCCTGATCTGCCTTCCTAGCGGTGAAGGGATCAAGGATCTAACATGGAGACCAAGTAAGATTTGGTGCCGAGTCAAATGGAACTAGCCTCCCGATCGAATCGGCAATATACATGACGTCGCCGAGGATGAACCTCATCCCCGGCCTAGCAGAAAGGCATTGTGGGGTTGCCATTAGACTCTGATGAAAGTTGCCACGATCCCCAACCTAGCATGCCAACTGTCGGTGAATTGCCGAGTAGTCCACCCAAGGGGGTACCCGAGATGGTGATTAGAGAGTTCAAGAAGTGTGGCACTCTAAAACCCGATGGTCGACTCTTTAAAACAAGAGCCAAGATTTATACTGGTTTAGATCTCCTGAGGGATAATACCCCTACGTTCAGTGCTTTGGTGGATTATATGATGTCTAGCCTTACACAACAATGCACTTAAGCGATGAAGGCTTAAGGCATCGAAAGTAAGATCTGATTATTGTCTCTGGGGGCCCGCCCCCTTTATATAGTCAAGAGGTGAACCCAACAATCTTGGATTCTATCCTGAATCGGTTTCCCTTATATCCGGGATTACATACCGAACCCGGATCCTAATTCCCCAATTACAAGGATTCTGGTACAAACATATCTCTTTACACAAGATTTAGAGTTCAGTTACCCAATAAGGATCTAATATTCCTTATCGGGACCGAACCCCCTTCATGGGTCATACCGGACTCTAATGTTGGGCTTGGCATGTTCTTGGTCCGGACTGATAAGCCCTCAGTGGGGCACCGGGGGTCATATCCCTAACACATGCCCATGCTAGCCTCGCATTCCCCTTGTTGTCTCTTCCCCTCCCTCTACTATAAAGAGGAGGGGAATGAGGGGAAGAGTAGGCCAAAGAGGAGGAGGAACGAATGGAGCTGAGAGGAGTAGCTCAAGTACGCGCTTCATCAACTCTACTTCCAATGCCCGAGCCCGTCTCGAGGCTCGAGGTAACGATTCATGATCCCATTACACGCATGGTTCCTGGGCTAACGGGGTAAATTTTTGAAATTAAGCGCTAGCGTAGCCTCCCCATAACCCAACAATGGTATCAGAGCCTACGTGCGTAGTGTTCAATCTGGATCGATCACATATAGGTGATATGTGGTGGAAATAGATTGGATCTATTGTTTTTTCGTCGGATTTTTGGAAGTTCCGGGTGTGACCCAGAAGTTCTGGGCCGAAATAAACTTCGATACAGAATGTTATTTTCAGAAGTTCCGGTTAGACCGGAAGTTCTGGGTCTAGAAGTTCCGGTTGGACCGAAAGTTTCGGACAGAAATAAATTCCATACAGAAGGTTATTTTTGGAAGTTTTGGGTATGACCCGGAAGTTTTGGGCCTAAATAAATTCGAGTCAGAAGGTTGATTTTATAAGTTCTGGCCCTAAGTCAGAAGTTTCGTGCCCTTCGACCGGAAGTTCCGGGCCTCTGAGCCGGAAGTTCCGAGTATGTTTTTTAGTCACGTGTAGATTCTACGCCTAACTTGTTTTTGCAGAGAATGTTGTGACCGGTATGGCCTTGCAATGTATACGATACAAGCATGTAATTTTCATGGCCTGCGTGTCATGGTTAATTGAGCCCAAGATTGTTCAAATATTGTATGACCTACGCGCCGACATGTGATGCCTCTGCTCATGTAATTAGTATAGTGCTATTAGCTTTAATAGACTGATACAAGATTATGGAGGTTTGAAGCGTGATGACACAAAGGACAGGAACCATGGAGATAGAGATCACCTTGCGAGAGGGCCATACTATGTCACAGTTAATATGATTGCCTGTGATGCTTACTTATGTTCCTATCATACTATTCTTTCATGTTCTGTGTGCGGTAGGCATCATTACCATGTTAGAATAGTTTTCCTTAGAAAATTAAGTATTGATACTCTTTCCAATAGCTGCACATACCAAGGTTCTCGATCATCGATGGTGGGTCTGCCAAAGCAGGGTGCCATCTTTTATCATGACCAGTTAGGGTGGATGTCAGACAACCACGTGCATAGTATTGATTTGCTTAACAAAGCTATCAAAATGGTTTTGGGCTTTGGGGTATGGAGTTGGGAGTCAGGCATAGGATGACACCCCAACGAACAAGAGTCACATAGGATGTGATTAGCATGTGTTGCTTACCTATGTCACTAATCTTCTAGCAGTGATGCCAAAGCTCACTAGGAGTTAGATGAATATAGATCTTGTCCCACAATGTGTCGTTAGAAGGAAAGTGATCATTTTACATATTGTGGTACATCTTTTATTTGATAGAAGATCAATATAGCATAGTGCTGAACATTGCATTTTATTGTAAATCATGGCACCTGCTACAAAGAACACTTCCATTTTTAATCTGCGATCTATCATATAGAGGGAGAAATTGTCTGGAACAAATTTTATGGATGGCATATTGTTGATCGGAAATGATATTCCTATGCTAGATACTGTCAAGTCTTCGTTGAGAAAAAGTTTCTCAATGAAATATCTTGGAGGGGCAGCATACATTTTGGGCATAAAGATCTATAGAGATAGGTCGAGAAGGTTAATTGGATTAAGCCAAAGCATGTACATTGACAAGGTATTGAAACGGTTCAATATGCAGAATTCCAAGAAAGGTTTCCTGCCAATGTCACATGGTATTTCTCTCAGCAAGAGCCAGTGTTCTTCAACACTTGATGAGCTAGAGAAGATGAATGCGATCCTGTATGCCTCCGCAATCGGATCCATCATGTATGCCATGCTTTGTACATGCCCAGATGTTTCTTATGCTCTAAGTGTTACGAGCAGATATCAATCAAACCCGAGTAAAAGTCACTGGGCGGTAGTAAAGAGTATCCTTAAGTACTTGAGAAGAACTGAGGATGTGATCTTGGTCTATAGAGGGGAGGAGGAGCTCATTGTAAATGGTTACACCGATGCCTGCTTCCAAACCGACAAAGACGATTCACGATCGCTGTCTGGATTTGTGTTCTGCCTTAATGGAGGCGCAGTGAGTTGGAAGAGTTCCAAGCAAGAAACAGTTGTAGATTCAACAATAGAGGCCGAGTATATTGCAGCTTCGGAAGCTGTGAAGGAGGCAGTTTGGATCAGAAAGTTTGTTTCTGAGCTGGGTGTTGTCCCTAGTACGTCCAGTCCAGTGGACCTGTATTATGACAATAGTGGTGGCATTGCGCAAGCCAAGGAGCCTAGGTCGCACTAGAAGTCCAAGCACATACTTTGGTGCTATCACCTCATCCGTGAGATTATAGATAGAGGTGATGTAAACATATGCAAGGTGTACACGGATTTGAACATAGCCGATCCGTTGATAAAGCCTCTCTCTCAGCCTAAGCATGAGGTGCACTTGAGCTCTATGGGTATTAGATACTTACGTAACTGAGTCGAGTGTATGTGAGAAGAGGTTGTTTTGTCTATGCTAATGTACATTTGGATAATTGGTCATCTTGTTCCTTGAATAAATTATCTTTTACATTGATCAGTAAGTGCGTAACTTGTTTGTGAAACGCTCCATGTTACGATGTTATTCTAAACGATCCCTAATCTCATATCATCATATGGGACAGTGATGATTTATAAATTAGCACATTCGTCTGATTGATGATCATGTTTCACAGATCATAGACCTGGAGATATCAAATCAGTGATGTGGACTCATGTTAGTGAACATGGAGTTGGATAGACCCACTTTGAGATACTGCTGAGATTGTTATTTTAATGTGCCATCAGTTGTCATCTCAAATGGTGTACCTGTAAAATCCTTAGACCTGAGATCGTCATTGATTCCAGAATGTGTAGTGGCACACTTAGGGGCTTCCAAACGTTATTCCGTAACTAGGTAGTCATAAAGGTTGCTTTCGGGTGTGTTATGAAACATGTCGTGGGATATGAGCAGATAAGATGGAATTTACCCCTCCTAAATAACGGGAGAGACGTCTCTGGGCCCCTTGAGATAGTTGGATTAGAAAGTGCAGGGCCATGCCGCTATGATCAAAGAGTTTATCATGATTAATCTACTACTTGATCGAGTGTAGTGCCGAGCTGTCAACAGGGTGGCACGAATCTCGTCTTGAGCTTGACTGATGTCGTGTGTTAAAGGGATTGGTGTGTGAGTATATCAAGGTTTAGAAAATACGATTTTGATTTTGTATGCTCTCGGGGGCGCTAGGTACCGCAATTGATCGGCGATCCGGAAAGGGTTTCTGGGTAGCAGCCATTTGCACATGAACCTATCGGGTCGCACGCTTAAGGGGATTGGATTTTAAAGCTTGTAAGAATTGGCTCTTGTGCAAGTTGGAGATTGATGGAAATATGCCAAGAGAATTCTGGGGGAACCGGAAGTTCTGGCTTGAGGCCGGAAGTTCTGGGTTCTGGAGCATTAGAAAGTTCTGGTTAGACCGGAAGTTTCGGGCCAGCCCAGTTTTGGTTTCTGGAGGAGCCAGAAGTTCTGGTTGGACCAAAAGTTCCGGGCTTGCCTGAAAGTGAAATCTGGACGAGCCGAAAGTTCCAGTTAGGACCGGAAGTTCCGGATCAAAATAAATTCGATACAGAAGGTTATTTTTGGAAGTTCCGGTTAGGATCGGAAGTTCTAGGTCTAGACGAACAGATTAGATCTGTTGGGCTTTAATACTGATTAAAGGCCCATGAGAGGGCACTATATAAAGAGAGGTGGGGCTAGAACGAAAGGGCTGCTGCTTGAGGTTGGTTTGACAAAACCCTAGCCACCACCTCTCTTCTCTCCTCGATCGCAACCGTTGTGATCGATCTCTTGGATCTCGTGAGTAGTGCTAACACATCAGCGCGAGGTGATCCTATCCCTAGACGTTATGATACCGTAGAGGCACTACTCCAATAGTGGTGCTCGTCTTCTTCCTTCCATGGAGTTCGCCAGATCGTAGGATCGCGTCATCTTCATCGCCAGATCATCGACTAATGAACGGAGCCAGGAGGAGTAGCTTGAGGATGCGCTTCATTGACTCTTCTTCCGCTGCCCGAGCGTGTCTCGAGGCTCGAGGTAACGATCCATGATCCCATTACACGCATGGTTCCTGGGCTAACGGGGTAAATTTTTGAAATTAAGCGCTAGCGTAGCCTCCCCATAAGCCAACAAGGGTCACACACTTAATGGGTTAGAAGACTAGATTCGAATAGGATTCAAATTAGGCTCAATTTGGATAGAGATCCAAATGGTTTGGATAGATATCCGAACAGATCGAATAGGGATCCGAGTAGAGTCCTGATTGGGTCCGGTAGGGCCCGAACTAGGACGTATATATATATATGAAAGTGCAGGGCGCAGGGAAGTAGGGTCTTTTATGCCTTTTGCACGTGACTAATCTGTTTGCCACCACGAGCAAAACCCTAGCTATCGCCTCTCCCGAGTCCTACCATCTTGCCGATCACCCGGGTTCTAGTACACCATTGTAGTAAATTGGATCTATTGTAGTATAGATCGATCGGTTCATGTGATAAATCAATTGGCAGCGCGGGTTGATGAGATCAATCGATTTATGAGAAGTTGCAGATTAGATCATAACACTTAAATTACGGTAAGTTATTGCATTGGATGCAAACATATATCGCAATCTGAGTAGTTTACGGATCCGATCGCCTCGGGCGCGTCCCAACTGGTCTTCCCGGCTGTCAGGGATGTGACCCCTGGTATCCCACAATTGGGCTTATCAGTCTGGACCAAGAGCAGACTAAATCCAGCATTGTCATCTGGTATGGCCCATGGAGGGGGGTTCGGTTATGATAAGGATGGTTGAGTAATTATCGGGTGGCTGGACTCTAGATATAGTATGAAGAGATTTATTTGTACCTGAATCCATGTAATTAGGAATTAGCACCCGAATTCGATAGGAAACCATATATCGACTCGGGATAGAGTTCTGGGTTGTTGGGCTCACCCCCCTGAGTATATAAAGGAGGCGAGACACCCCAGAGGCATCTATCTATTCATCTCATCTTGGCATCCAACAAGCTTTCTAGCGTATTTTTCTTGCTTTCAACGCCTTAAGCTTCCATAGCTTAATTGTGTCGTATTGTAAGCTCCACCATCATATTATACACCAAAACACTAGACGTAGGGTTATTATTCTCTAGGAGACTCGAACCAGTACAAACCTTGGCTCTTATGTTCTAGAGTCGACCATCGGGTTCAAAGGCGCTGTGCTTTCCTCACACATATCTAATCACCACCTCGGGTACCCTCTTGGGTAGACTGCTCGGTGATTTGCCGACAGTTGGCGTGCCAGGTAGGGGATCACGTCACTTTCACCAGAATCCGATGGCATCTCCTTCGGATTTCTTCATGCCGACCGGCTCCATATTCATGTTCAGGAGCTTAGCATTCGTTGGGGATTTGACGGGACAGCTTGTCCTATCGAACCCATCATCGAGCGCTCCTTGTGGATCGACCAAGTAAAGAAGTTTGTCTTCTTCGGTCCTCGAGTGGAGCGATCGGCCGAGCTGTGCCCGGAGTCCGATTGACCCCGAGCACTACATTATCTTCTCCAGCGAAAAGGGGTCAAACAGTCCGTGCCGGTGGTCAGAGGCCAAGTCAGGGGGTGGGCTCATGGTTGGTCAATGATCAAACAACCCATGACTCTCGGCTAACCTCGTCTTGATGGCCGAAGGAGCGGTATACGTGACCAACAGCGAGCGGCGCCGACGCACTGAATGCAATGAAACCAGACAAGACAACAAGGTTCGTCGAAACCTCGAGGATGAATTCACTCTAGAGTTCGATGGAGATAAGATCTTCAAAACACCTGCCACCAATTTAATGGCAATCGAGAGGGCTCTTGGCTCTCTTCCTGAGACGCTTGAGCTACGACGAGCAAAAACCTTGGCCTAGGCGGTAGCAACGTAGATCAATGCCCCGGTCCTAGTTCCGACGTGACCACCGACTCCATCCCCGCAAGACAAGAAGAATGACAGTTTGGGTCAGTACCGGCCGATGTGCGGCCAAACCCCACCAGTCGACAGCCCATGCTGCGAACACCGCACGCCGCCACCACTGGAAAGATGGAACAGAATACGTTCCGAGATCCACAGGTTGGCGGATGGTCAAGACAATATCAAGGGTGGCGAAAGTAGCATTGGCAGCAGCACTAATGACACTGACTCCAACATATGCAAGGGCTGAAACCACCGCAACCGCAGAAGAAGTAGAAGCCAAGACGATCACGGTGGTTTTTTGGCGTTCACGAGCCAGTTGAGACAGGTAAGATGGCCAAGGTTGTTTCATCCGATGGGGATCAAGCCTTACGATGGCAAAATGGATCTCTCCTAGTGGTTACGAGTCTACTACACGGTCGTCCATGTAGCTAGTGGCGATGAAAGAGTAATGGCTAATTACTTGCCAGTTATGTTCTCTTCGTTCGCCAACAATTGGCTCTCCAGCTTGCCCAAGAATTCCATCAATTCCTGGGTACAACTCCGCTCGGCTTTTGTTGACAATTACCAGGGGACCTGGCAGAAACCTAGGACTCGATATGACCTACAACAACTATGGCAGGAAGAGGATGATTCACTTCGGAGCTTTATCCAGAGTTTCTCCAAAAAAGGACCACCGTCGTGGACATCGAGGAGCATGACATTATCAAATATTTCATCGATGGCCTGCACCACACTTTCGAGGTGCATGGGGCCGTCGTAAGGAAGAAGCCGAAGACTATAGCACGGATGATCTCTATCGCAAAGGGTTACGCTGATAGTGAAGACGCTCGAAGAGAAAAGATAGAGTGTTCGCACCACAAGAGCCAGTCTTGTCGAGCTAGGGATGATTGCCCTTGATCCCCTCGACGAGAAGATGATCGACCAAGATCCTCCCGAGGCAAGCAAGATCGAAAGAGAAAGATAGAAAGGACAATAGCAGTAGCCTATAGCTCGAGACGCCAAGAAGGCAAAGCCATGTGGGAAGAACTGGATAAACCTTGCCCATTCCATCCTAAGGGCAATCATACCATGCGCAAGTGTTATTCTCTACAAGACGCGCTGGTCAAAGAATCTCGAAGCAATCCTCTCCAAAGCAAACAACACCGGGACAACAAGGACATCCCACGAAAAGACAAACGATCCCAAGATAACAACGAGTTTCAAGAACCTCACAAGACGATCAACTTCATCTTCGGAGGTCCCTCGTCGACCGAGAGCAAGTGATAGTAGAAGATCCTAGATCGCTGGGTCAACGTCACCGAGTCTGAGGAGATTCAATGGCTCAAGTGGTCAGAGGTCCCGATCACCTTCACTCGGGACGATTAGTGGACCAATATCCTAAAACCCGAGAGATGGCCGCTGGTCATTGACCTGGTAATATTCAAGGTGTGAATGAGGCGAGTCTTGATTGACGGCGGGAGCGGGCTGGATATCCTTTTCTGCTAGTCTCTAAATGACCTCGGTATCTCGGTTGATAGCCTCCGAAAGGAAGACAATTTCCCATTCTATGGCATCATACCCGAGCAAAGCTCGGTACCTCTCGGCTCGATCACTTTGCTGGTCACGTTTGGTTCTTGGGATAACTAAAGGACTGAACACATAACTTTCTGGGTCACGAATTATTACATCCCATTCTACGCCGTACTTAGGAGAAACTCCATATCCAAGTTTATGGCCATAGGGCACTATCCCTATCTCGTACTCAAGCTACCCGACCCCAACGGAGTCATCGCCGTGCGAGGGAACAATGGCACTTCCCGTGCATGTGAGAAGGATAGCCTCTTTCCGGCCCAGGCTATCGACCTATCAGCTCGCATGGAAGAAACCCTCAGGCAGGTCCGGGCGAATCCTCCTGACGCCTCAGAGATACCAGCCAAGGCTCCGTCCTCCTCTAGGATCTCCACTGCACCCTCGAGCACTAAGAAGATTGTCCTCTCTGAGACCGACCCCTCAAAGACAGCAACTATCAGGGTGGGGCTCGATTCCAAATAGGAAATCACGCTCGTTAGCTTCCTGTCCTCTAATATGGACATATTTGCATGGAAGCCCTCTGATATACCTGGGGTTCCTCAGAGGCTGATCGAGCAAGAACTCCATGTATATCCTACTGCCAAGCCAAGAAAATAGAAACTACGGAGATTTGTGTTGGGGAACGGATAGGCTACGCTAGTATAAAACAAAACTTTTTCTACTCCGTTCAACCTAGGAACCATGCGAGTAATGGGATCATGGATCATTACCACTAGTTGCGAGATGCGCTAGGGCAGCGGAAGAAGAGTTGGGGAAGCGTGTCCTCGATCAACTCCACCCGGCTACATCCAATCGTTGGCGGCGAAGACGATGCAGCCTTGCGAACCTCACGTCGAGATGATCAGCGCCGCAATTGCAGCGACGCCTCTACGGTATCCACACGTACAGGGATAGGATCACCTCACGCCGATATGCTAGTACCATGAGCGAGGCTAGGGGAGATGCAGCCACAACAGGTGAGGCTAGGGGAGAGGTGGCGGCTAGGGTTAGGGGAGGTCCAATAGCCTTTTGCGCCGTAGCCTCTCCTCTCCTTATATAGAGCCCACTGATGGGCCTTTAATCAACATTAAAGCCCACCAGATCTAATCTGCACGTTCAGCCTAGAAGTTCTGGTCGAGGCCTGGAACTTCCAAAAATAACATTCTGTATCGAATTTATTTCGGCCTCGAAGTTCCAGCCAAAGCCCCGAACTTCCGATTCATCTAGAATTCGCCTCTAGAGCAAGCCCGGAAGTTCTGATCCAATCGGAACTTCCGGTTCCTCCAGAACTCGCCACCAGGGCAGGCCCAGAAGTTTTGGTTTAACCAGAACTTCTGGTTCCTCTAGAACTTCTCTCTAGGGCATATTACCATCAATCTCCCATTTGCACTAGAGTCAATACTTGCAAGCTTTAAATCCCATCCCCTTAAGCGTGTGACCCGATAGGTTCAGATGTAAACGGCCGCTACCCGGAAACCTTTTCCGGATCACAAATCAATAGCGGTACCTAGCAGCATATACGGACCCCCGAATGCATACAAAGATCATATCAACTAAACCTTGATATACTCACGCACCAATCCCTTTACCATACGATATCAGTCAAGCTCAAGACGAGATTCGTGCCACCCTTGTGATAGCTCGACACGTCACTCGATCAGTTAGTGGATTAATCATGATTAACTCTTTAATCATAGTGGCATGGCCATGCACTTTCCCAATTCAACTATCTCGAGAGGCCTAGAGACGTCTCTCCCGTTATTTAGGAGGGGTAAATTCCATCTTGATCACTCACATTCCATGACATGTTTCATAACATACCTGAAAGCAACCTTTATAATTACCCAGTTACGGAATAGCGTTTGGAAGCCCCTAAGTGTGTTACGACACATTCTGGAATCAATGCTACCTCTCCAAGATCTTTCATTGAGAAACTTTTTCACAACGAAGATTTAACAGCATCGAGCATTGGAATATCTTTTTCGATCAACAATATGTCATCTACGTATAAGACCAGAAATACAAGTGTGCTCCTACTAGACTTTTTATAAATACAAGCCTCTTCTTCATTCTTGATGAACCCAAACCCTTTGATCACTTCATCAAAACGAAGATTCCAAGTCCGAGAAGCTTGTTTCAGCCCATAAATGGACTTTTAAAGCTTGCAAATTTTCTCAGCATTTCTTGGATCGACAAAACCTTCAGGCTGTGTCATATATACATCCTCGCTTAGGTTTCCATTAAGGAAAGCTATTTTGACATCCATTTGCCATATCTCATAGTCATAATATACAGCAATTGCTAGGTTAATCTGGATAGATTTTAGCATTGCGACGGGCGAAAATATTTCATCATAATCAACACCTTGAATTTGCCTGAAACTTTTTACCACCAATCGTGCCTTATAGATGTGAATATTTCCATCAACGTTTATCTTTTTCTTAAAAATCCATTTATACTCGATAGTTTTGACACCATTAGGTGCATCGACCAAGTTCCAAACTTGATTTTCTCGCATGAATTCTAACTCAGATCTTATGGCTCCAAGCTATTTCTTAGAGTCTGGTCCCATCACCGCTTTCGAGTAGGTCTTAGGTTCATCATTGTTCAACAATAATATGTCATGTTGCCCCATGGTTAATAACATAAACCGCTAGGGTGTACGATTAACAGGTTCTGTAACGTCTTGCATATTGAGTTGTGGTTCAATAGAAGCTGAAACACTTTCGAATGGTTCCCAAATCTCTTCGAGTCGCACCATGCTCCCACTAACTCCTTTCGAGAGAAACTCTTTCTCAAGAAAAACACCATTCCGAGCGATAAACACTTTGCCTTCTTCCTGATTATAGAAGTAATATCCTTTGGTTTCCCTAGGATACCCCATATAGAAACATTTATCAGATTTGGGAGTGAGCTTATCAGACGTCAAACGTTTTACATAGGCCTCACAACCCCATATCTTTACAAAAGACAACTTGGGATGCTTCCCAGACCATATCTTATATGGTGTCCTCTCTACAGATTTAGATGGAATCCTGTTTAAGGTGAAAGCAGCAGTTTTTAGAGCGTATCCCTATAAGGACAATGGAAGATCAGCTGTGGAATAATTCTACATTGCTTTAGATGATCATTAAACTCATGGCTCAAATATTCACCTCGACGATCTGATCGCAGAAATTTAATTGTCTTGCCTATATGATTTTGTACCTCCTTCTGGAACTACTTAAACTTTTTAAAGGATTCAGACTTATGCCTCATTAAGTAGATATAACCAAATCTATTAAAGTCATCGGTAAAAGTAATGAAGTACTGAAAACCACCTCTGGCAATAGAACTCATTGGTCCACATACATCTGTATGTACAAGGGCCAACAATTAATTTGCCCTCTCACTTTGACCAGTGAAAGGCGTCTTAGTCATTTTTCCAAGTAAACAAGACTCACATGTGTCAAATGATTCGAAATCAAATAACTCCAGAAGCCCATATTTATGGAGCTTCTACATGCGCTTCTCATTTATATGACCTAAACGATAATGCCAAACAAAAGTAGGGTTCAAATCATTAAGCCGTTGCTTCTTGGTATTAATGTTATAAATATTTATATCCTCAAGATTCAGAATATATAATCCATTCAATAATAGACAAGTACCGTAGAGCATACCATTCAAAAATATGGAATAACACTTGTTCTTTATTATGAATTCATAACCATCTTCCTTCAAACATGAAGAAAAGATAATGTTTCTACCCAAGGCAGGAATGTAATAACAGTTATTCAATTCTAAAACTAATCCTGAGGGTAGCGATAAGGAATAAACACCGATGGCCAACGCAGCAACTTTTGCACCATTGCCGATGCGCACATCCAACTCGCCTCTTACACTTTTCCTAGTCCTTTTCAGTCCCTGCAACGACTTGCAAGTATGAATCATTGATCTGGTATCAAATACCCATGAATCACTTAGACATGTAGCAAGATTAATTTTAATAACAATTATACCTGAAGTGGAAGTCTGACTTCCCTTCTTTTTCTTGAGTTCTTCCAAGCACAACTTGCAGTTCCTCCGCCAATGACCAATCTTATGGCAGTGGTGGCAAGTGTCAGAAGTAGCAGGGCTAACCTTGGACTTTCTAACAGGTTTAAGCTTAGAGCTCGAGATCTCATCCGAAGCTTTAGCCTTGCCCTTGTGTTTTCTCTTCTGGCTATCCTTCTGAACCATCATCACATGACTAGAGCTTTTCTTAATGCTTTCCTCAGCAGTCTTTAGCATCCCATGAAATTTAGCCATGCTTTTCACCACGCTGTTCATATGAAAGTTCAAGATGAACGACTCGAAGCTTGCAGGGAGCGATTGCAGAATCACATTCGTATCTAACTCTTGGTTAAGGAAAAAACCAAGTTTTTTCAGACTCTCAATGTAACCAATTATCTTGATCACATGAAAACAGACTAGAATGCCTTCTACCAACCTGTACACAAACAAGGACTTTGAGGTTTTGTACCTCTTGGCCCGAGCTTGGTTCTCAAACATGCCTTCGAGTCCCACGATCATATCATAGGCATCCCTGTTCTCATATTGCTTCTGAAGCTCAGAGGACATACAGGCAAGCATGAGATAGTTAACATTAATTAAATCATTGGCGTGCTTCTCATAAGCCCTCTGATCCACGGCAGATGCATTATCAGCTGGTTCATTAGGATGGGGCTCCTCTAGAACATATTTCTTTTTCTCTTGTTTGAGAACAGTTCTCAAGTTTCTATGCCAATCAATAAAGTTGTTCTAGAAAGCTTTTCCTTTTTAAGAATCGATCGCAAATTAAAACTTGAAGTGTTGCTAGCAGTAGTTGTCATGATCTACAACAAAAATACAAGTTTCAGCACTATGCTATGTGAATCTTCTATCAAATAAAAAATGCTCTACTATATGATATACAATCGTTTTCCCTCTTACGACATGTAGTGGGACAAGATTTATATTCAACTAACTTCTAGTAAGCTTTGGCATCACTGCTAGAAAAATAGTGACATAGGTAAGCAACCACTTGCTAATCACATCACTAAATGACTCTTGTTCGTTGGGGTGGCATCCAATGTCTCGACGTCCAACTCCATGCCCCAAAGCCCAAAACCGTTTTGATAGCTTTGTTAAGCAAACCAATACTTTGCTTGTAAATGTCCGACATCCACCCTAATTGGTTAAGATAAAAGATGGCACCCTGTTTTGGCAGACCTATCATGTAATGATCAAAAACCTTCGTAGGTGCATCAATGACTCTTAATTTTCTGAGAGAAACTATTCTAACATGGCAACAATGCCTACCGCATACAAAACGTGCAAGAATAGTATGAAAGGAACATAAGTAAATATCATAGACAATCATATTAACTATGACATAGTATGGCCCTTCTCACATGGTGATCTCTATCTCCACGGTTCCTATCCTTCGGGTCATCATGCTTCAAGCCTCTGTGATCTTGTATGAGTCTATTATATCAAATAGCACTATACAAATTACATGGGAATAAGCATCACATGTTGACACGCAGGTCGTAATACAATGACGAAATAGCTTTGGGCTGCAATTAGCCATAACACGCAGGCCATGAAAATTACATACATGCATCATATACATCACAAGGCCATACCAGTCACAACATTCTCTACAAAAATGAGTTAAGCGTCGAATCTATGCGTGTCTAAAAAGTGGATCTGGAACTTTCGGCTCAAGGCCTGAAACTTTCGACCGAAGCCCGGAACTTCCGGCTCAAGGCCCAGAACTTTTGAAATCACCATTTTGTATCGAATTTATTTTGGCCCAGAACTTCTGGATCAAACACGGAACTTCCAAAAATAACCTTCTGTATGAAAATTATTTCGGCCTGAAAGTTCCGGCTGGAGCCCAAAACTTCCAAAAATCCGACGCAAGAACAATAGATCTAATCTATTTTCACCACATATCACCTATATGTGTATGATACAGATCGAACACTATGCACATAGGCTTTGATACCACTGTTGGAAAACGGATAGGCTACGCTAGCATAAAACAAAACTTTTTCTACCACGTTTAACCCAGGAACCATGCGAGTAATGGGATCATGGATCATTACCTCTAGTCGCGAGATGCGCTAGGGCAGCGGAAGAAGAGTTGGGGAAGCGCGTCCTTGATCAACTCTGATATTCTAGTACCGCGCGTGAGGCTAGGGGAGATGCGGCCACAGCAGGTGAGGCTAGGGGAGAGGTGGCGGCTAGGGTTAGGGGAGGTCCAACAGCCTTTTGCGCCCTAGCCTCTCCTCTCCTTATATAGAGCCCACTGATGGGCCTTTAATCAACATTAAAGTCCACCAGATCTAATCTGCACGTTCGGCCCAGAAGTTTTGGCCGAGGCCCAGAACTTCCGAAAATAACATTCTGTATCGAATTTATTTCAGCCCAGAAATTTCGGCCCAAGCCTGGAACTTCCGATTCATCCAAAATTCACCTCTAGAGCAGGCCCAGAAGTTCCGGTCCAACTGGAACTTCCGGTTCCTCTAGAACCCGTCACCAGGGTGGGCCCGGAAGTTCTGGTCTAACTAGAACTTCCGGTTCCTCTAGAACTTGTCTCTAGGGCATATTACCATCAATTTGCACAGGACTGAAAAGAGGCGATCAAGGCCGAGATCACCTGCTTCCTAGCAACGGGCTTCATTCGTGAAGTTTATCACCCCGAGTGGCTCGCCAACCTAGTCTTAGTAAAAAAGAAGACAGGGCAATGACGGATGTGCATCGACTACACCGATTTAAACAAGCACTGCCTGAAGGACCCCTTCGGGTTGCCACGAACAGATCAAGTCATGGACTCGATGGCGGGATGTTCACTCCTATGTTTTCTCGACTGCTACTCTGGGTATCATCAGATTGGGCTGAAGGAAGAGGATCATGGGAAAACATCTTTTATCACGCCTTTCGGGGTGTACTGCTACACCACCATGACTTTTGAGCTCAAAAACACGGGGGCAACCTACCAACGGACCATCCAATGATGTCTCTCAGATCAGATCGGCCGCAACGTCAAAGCTTATGTTGATGATGTGGTCATAAAGTTTAGAGAAGAAGATAACCTCATCAATAATATTACCGAGACATTCAAGAACCTGCGGAAGTTCCGATGGAAGCTCAATCCCAATAAATGCATCGTCAGGGTTCCATTGGGGCAGTTGCTTAGGTTCATCAAAGCCAACCCAAACAAAATAATAGCAATAATGAAGATGGAAAAACCCAATAGTGCCAAAAAAGTCCAAAAACTCGTAGGCTGCATGACAGCCCTCGGAAGGTTCATCTCTCAACTAGGGGAGAGGGGAGCGCCTTTCTTCAAAAGAAGAAAACTTTCAACGGAGGGTCGAGGCCAATGAAGCATTCTTGGCACTAGAAAATTTCCTAACCTCACCTCCAATCCTCAAGGCTCCAAATCCAGAAGAAGTCCTCCTCCTCTATATAGCCGCCACAACAAACGTCGTCAGCACATCAATTATGGTCGAGAGGCCTGAGGAGGGGCACGTCTTCCTAGTCCAAAGGCCGGTAAACTACATCTCAGAAGTCCTAGGCCTATCGAAAGCAAGATACCCGCAAGTGCAAAAACTTCTTTACGACATCCTCCTTACCGCTCGGAAGCTAAAGCATTACTTCCAAGCCTACAAAATTATGGTGGTCACAGAATATCCTCTAGGTGATATACTCCACAACCTTGAAGCAACCGAACGAATCGTAAAGTGGGCCGTTGAGCTAGGGGAATATATAATAGAATTCTGGTCCCGCACCGCAATTAAATTGTAGGCCCCGGTAGACTTCATTACAGAGTGGACAGAGATTCAGCTACCCCAAAGCCGAGAAGAAAAGGAGTTTTGGACGATGTACTTTGATGGCTCCCTTAGTATAGATAGAGATAGCGCCGGGATTCTCCTCGTATCTCCAAAGGGGGAAGAACTGCATTATGTACTACAACTGCAGTTCAAAGCTTCCAACAACGTGGCTGAGTAAGAGGCTATGCTGCATGGTCTCCGAATAGTTGTGTCGCTCGGAGTAAAGCAACTCATGGTCTACGGAGATTCCAAATTAGCTAGCAGCCAAGTCAATAAGGATTGGTCTTGCACCAGCGACAAGATAGACGCCTATAGTGCTGAGGTTCAGAAACTCGAGGGCAAGTTCTTCGGGCTGGAATTCCACCACATCCCTCGCAATGACAACTCATCGACCGATGCCCTAGCATGCCTCAGATCCTCTCGAGCTATGGTCCCCAAGGGCGTATTTGTCCAGGAGCTCACCAATCCATCAATCAAAGACGATGAGCACCAGACCACTAGCCTACCGGTAATTATTGCTATGGCCAATGATATCGATGACTAGCGATAGCCTATCATCGAGCACATCTTAAAAGGCACAACTCCAGAAGACAAAACTCTGACCGAACGCTTGGCATGACGAAGCAAGCAATACGTGGTCATCGGAGATAACCTGTACAAATGCGCAACATCAACAAGGGTACTTCAGAAGTGTATCCTACAAAGCAAAGGCCTTCAGATCCTCAATGAAGTCCATGCGGGATTATGCGGCAATCATGTCGAGGCCAGAACCCTAGTTAGAAAGGCTTTCTAATCAGGCTTTTAGTGACCGATGGCCAACAATGATGCCAAAGAGTTTGTCAAAAAGTGCACCGGGTGTCAGTTCTTCGCTAAGCAGAATCACCTACCAGCTCAAGCCCTTCAAACAATCCCACCAACTTGGCCCTTCGCTTGCTAGGGGCCCCTTAAGAAATCGACTGGCTACTGGTGGCCATCGATAAATTCACCAAGTGGATAGAACTGATGCCACTAAAAAATTGCACGGCGAAAAAAGCAGCACAATTCATCGAAGGAATCACCTATCGGTTCGGCGTCCCGAACCAAATCATAACCAACCTCGGGACTCAGTTTACAACGAACGATTTCCAGGACTTCTGTGAAGAAAGACTGATCAAGGTCAAGTACGCATCAGTCGTGCATCCTCGAGCTAATGGTCAATGCGAGCGCGCCAATGGAATGATCCTCAAAGGTCTAAAAGCCTGAATCTTTGACCCCTTACAGAAGTACACCGGAAGGTGGCTCCAGGAACTCCCCGTAGTACTCTGGGGGCTCCGTACACAGCCAAATAGGGGCATGGGATAGACACCCTTCTTTCTCATCTATGGCTCCAAGGCAATTATCGCTAGTGACATGCTACACAAATCCCCTCGAGTCTAGTCCTACGACGAAGGGACAGCAGAGCAAACCAGGGCCAAAGATATTGACTCCATCGAAGAAGCTTAGATAGCGGCCATGGTACAAGCAGACCAGTATAAATAGTCCCTTTAGCGGTATCATGACCAGAATGTACAAAGTAGAAGCTTCAAGGTCAGCAACTTGGTACTTCACCGGGTACAATCAGCCGTCAGGATGCACAAACTCTCCGCCCCATTGGAAGGACATTTTATCATCTCTGAAGTGACAAGACCAGGGGCCTACAGGCTAATGCGAGAAGACAGGTAAGCAATACCAACCTCATGGAACATTAAGCATCTCCATCGATTTTACGCCTAACAATATTTTGTAAGATAACATTTTATTGTCAAGAAATTGTGTTTAGGCACTCATCGACCCTGTGGTGCCATTTATTCACCGACCTCGCCGACTACTTCCCTCCCCCAGGCTCACCGCTGGGATGGTAAGAGGTAAGCCTTAGGGTTGTACATCCATAGTCGAGCATATTTTCTCGCTGACCTCACCGACTACTTTCCCCCAGACATGCAACTGGGCTGGGAAGGGGTAAGCCTTAGGGCTGTACACCCACAGTCGAGCATATTTTCTCGCTAACCTCACCGATTACTTCCCCCCAGACATGCAACTAGCTAGGAAGGGGTAAGCCTTAGGGCTATACACCCGCAGTCAAGCATCGTTTTTTTCGCCAACCTGTGTCGGTTACATCCCCCTCCATGTTGGGCACCAGATGGCTATCGCGCATGCAACTGGACCCAAGAGAGGGTAGACTCATTAGTCATACACCCACAACCGTGCATCTTCGAAGAACTCACCAACCAATGCAGACTATATCCCCCTCCGAGTTGGGCACTACATGGTCGCTGTGCATGCAACCGTATCCGGGAGAGGGTACGCTACTTAGCCGTACACCCGCAGTCTCGCATCTTCATTGACTTCACCAATCCACCGTGTGGATGATAATGCATGATGCACGGTAAGAGTTGTAAGGCAAATCAAAGCATCTTTATTTCTCAAGACCAATCTATTACAGGGATCGCATTACTTTAGAGAAGGGGACACAGCACTTCTGCGATGAATAGATTACTTGAAAGAAGGGAACACAGCCTCCTTCAATTAACAAGAAGAAAAGGGCGTATACATGGCCAGAGACAGCATTCTGCAAAGCAAACATGACAGCCACGAAAAGTGAGGTTCTCACAGTAGCTTCACACGATACAACATCAGCCTATCACTACCACCATGAGCACCGAGGTCCAAGGGCTGCCACTATGGTAGTAGCGACTCAGCACCACCCTCGTTTCGACCGGAGGAGATAGTCACCGACCCTGAGAGACCAGCACAAAGGGACACGCCTTCTTCACCGAGAGGAAAAACAGCACGGCCTTGATGATGAGGGCGGCATCTAGCTCTGCGACACTTACTTTAGCAGATGTCACCAGCTTCTTTCACCAGATCGAGCCTCTACCTTGGCACCCAGAAGTTAAGGTAAGCAGCGCAGAACCATCAGGCGATGAGACGTCAACGAAGAGAACCACACCAGGGAAAAGCCTCAGGGATGATACCATATCATCCTGCATTGCACCAGGCCAAGAGTCATGGATTGGGTAGTAGAGACAAAGCAAGTTCATATGAATACGAACGTGCCAAACAAACCTAAAGTCACAAACTCTTAGCATCCAATGCACCACAGATCCTTGGAGCAACAAGCAACATCAACAACTATAATGATGATCCTTTCCTTGCAGCAATCAAGAAGAAAAGTTTTGATAGAGGACCCAACAGAAGAAGCACACAAAAGTAAGAAGGAGCTCCGTTGTGAAGGCAAAGGGGATGCCTCGGTTTAAATAGAGGAGCCACCTCAAACGCCAGCCACGGTCGTCGCTAGGAGCGCCGCTTCGGTTACTGTGTGCTTTATGGTGAGCAGGATGGGATGGCTTCACCTCCTTATTCGCACCCACACTCTGTGCTCCCACGTGGCCCTATCAGAGATAAAGCGATCTCTCATCCTTTTGTCTGCCATGCATTGATTGCGGACAGAAGAAAGGATTATAATGAATCATTTTGGGCGCACCGACGAAGTCCATGATGCTTGGGTTCACCTATGCCTGTGGGTCCCATGCCTAGGGGCTCACGCGCTCGAGGACCTTCGTGCCCAGGTGCTTGCCCGCACGAGGATCTGCATGCCTGAGGACTCGTGTGCTTGAGTATCTACATGCCCGAGGACTTGTGCGCTCGGGAGCTCCCGCGCCCGGGGGCTCACGTGTCCGTGGATTCAAAATCAACCATACTCGGGACCATGACGGTCTCGAGACTTCAGTGACAATCCTATCTTGACCGACTTTCAACTTCAACGATCCCAGAAGACGAAGATCATCAACAAAATTTCAAAGGGGCTCCTCGAAGGATTTATCGAGGGATAGGAGTTCCAGAAAGTTTTTCTTGCAGATTATTTTTGACCCTCGGACTAAATGTTCCATTTAACTCAAGGCTCGGGGGCTCCACCGTGTGGGTGCACCTCACACGTAAAGAAGAAGATCAAGGTTTTTTTCAAAGCCATCAGAATTCAGCAGAAGTATCAAGGTTCATATTAAAGAAGAGCTCCTCCTAGCTTGTTTAATCATAATTTTCCTCACTAAGCTAAGAAGAGCTCGGGGGCTGCTGTCGGGGATGTAACCCCCGGCTACCCCATAATTGGGCTGATCAGTTTGGACCAAGAGCAGGCCAAGTGTAGCATTGCCATCCAGTATGGCCCATGGAGGGGGGTTCGGTTCTAATAAGGAAGGTTGAGTCCTTATCGGGTGGCTGGACTCCAGATATAGTATGAAGAGATTTATTTGTACTAAAATTCATGTAATTAGGAATTAGCACCTAAGTTCCATAAGAAACCATAGATCGACTCAGGATAGAGTCCTGGGTTGTTGGGCTCGCCCCCTGAGTATATAAAGGAGACGAGGCAACCCCTAGAGGCATCTATTTATTCATCTGATCTAGGCATCTAACAAGCTTTCTAGCGTATTTTTCTTGCTTTCAACGCCTTAAGCTTCCATAGCTTAATTGCGTCGTATTGTAAACTCCACTATACATAGTGTTATTATCCTCCAGGAGACCCAAAGCAGTATAAACCTTATCTCTTGTGTTGTAGAGTCAACCATCGGGCTCGAAGGCGCTGTACTTCCCTTACACACATCTAATCACCACCTCAGGTACCCCCTTCGGTGCACTGCTTGGTGATTCGCTGACACCGACCACTATCACCGACTCCCGATGGCATCGCCCGACCACCTAGCCAGCCCCATCGGCTAATGGAAAAACTAGTTCTCGAGAGGTAGTCTCGGACCAGGATAAATTGGTTGTCTCGAGCAATTTTTCCATAGCGACTTTATAGATCGGTTCTGTGATTTTCGTTGATGGACAGGGCGCATGCCTTGTATATAGTCATGCCTTTTATAGAGTCCTGGTTCACATCGTTAGCTAGAATACGATTCTGCGTCTAACTTGTTTTTACAGAGAATAATGTGAATGGTATGGCCCTATATAATTTGTAAGAGATGTATGTGATGCATGTAACTCTTCTGCATGGCTTGCATGCCATGTATTTCAGCTTATGGTTAAGCTATCTCTGCTGTATTTATCGACCTGCGTGTCAGGTGCTTGAATCAATAATTGTAATCTTCTTTTTCTAGCTATTATATTAGTAGTCTAGATTTGAGATTGCAGGATTTGAAGCATGGGTGGCCCGAAGGAGTGATGTGGAGGATGGAGATCATCTACATGACTAATGGAGATGGAGATCACTATTTGTTTGGGCCATACTACTTCACAGTTGAATATGTTTATCTGTGATGTCTTCTGTCTATTTTCATGCTATATCATATTTGATATGTTGCTCTGATAGGATAGAATCTCTCAGAAAAATTAAGTATTCGATGCCTTTCCAATTGCTACACCTAACAAGATAATGTTCGTCGTTTGGTGGGTCTGCCAAAGTAGAGTACCGATGATTACCATTGTAAGTTAGGATAGATGTCGGACATCTATACGAGGAAGCTTTTGGTTTGCTTACTAAGGTTATCAAAATAGTTTTGGACCTTAGGGCATCAGGTTGGGGCCGGAGCATTGTGATGCTAACTCAATAAATAGGAGTCACGTGGAGATATGATTAGCAAGGTGTTGCTTACCCATGTCATTAATTTCTAGTAATGATGTCAAAGCTCACTAGGAATTAGTGGGAGAATCTTTTGTAAATACACCAGTAACCGAGAGGGAGGTTTTGGTTTCCAAAACATAGTAGGAGAATCTTTTGTTAAATAGTTTAATGAAAGATTAACATAAACATAGGTGCTAAATTTTGCATATCTTATGTTGTAGATTATGTCAGCCTCTATCATGTCCAGTTCTTTTAATTTACGATCTATCCTTGAGAAAGAAAAGCTTAATGGAACAAACTTTATGGATTGGTATAGAAATTTGAGAATTGTTCTCAAGCAAGAGTGAAAAGAGTATGTTCTTGAAAGTCCCTACCCTGATGACTTGCCAGATAAAGCTACTGTGGCTACACGGCGTGCTTACAAGAAGCACACAAATGATTGCCTTGATGTGAGCTGTCTCATGCTTGCCACAATGTCCTTTGAGCTTCAGAAGCAATATGAGAACACATACGCTTACAATATTATTGTGGGTCTATGTGGCATGTTTGAGAACCAAGCAAGGGTCGATAGATTCAATACCTCAAAATCCTTGTTTGTGTGTAGGCTTGCTGAAGGGAATCCCGTTAGTCCCCATGTTATCAAAATGATTGGCTATATTGAGAGTCTAGAAAAGCTAGGCTTTCCCCTTAGCCAAAAGTTGGCTACTGACTTGATTCTTCAATCTCTACCATCGAGTTTTGAACCATTCAAACTCAATTATCATATGAATAGCATGGATAAAACCTTGATGGAACTGCATAGGATGCTAAAAACCACCGAGGAAAGCATTAAGAAAAACAACAATCATGTGATGATGTTATAGAAAGGCAAGAAACAGTCCTATGTCAAGAAATATGCGGTCAAGAGGAAGTTGACTCCTGATGAGATCGCGAGCAATTCCAAGACCAAAAAGGACAAGAAAGGGGTGGCTCAAGATGTAATATGCTTTAACTGCAAGGAGCAAGGTCATTGGAAGAGGAACTGTAAGAAGTACTTAGAAGATCTTAAGAAGAAGGGAAGTGCGACTTGCGCTTCAGGTATAAATGTTATAGAAATCAATCTTGCTACTTCATCTACTGATTCTTGTGTATTTGATACTGGATTAGTTGTTCACATTTGCAAGTCATTGCAGGGGTTGAGAAGAAGTAGAAATTTGATTAGAGGCGAAGTGCATCTTCGCATGGGCAATGGAGCAAGAGTTGCTACAGTTACCATTGGCACTATGCCATTGTCTCTACCTTTAGGATTAGTTTTGGAATTAAATAATTGTTATTGCGTTCCAACTCTGTCTAAGAACATAATTTCTGCTTCATGTTTGCAAGCAGAAGGTTATGACTTTAGATCAATGAACAATGGTTGTTCTCTTTATCTCAAATAAATGTTCTATTGTCATATTCTATTAGTGAATGGATTATACGTTCTTAATCCTGAAGAATCTCATGTCTATACATTAATACGAAAAGGCAACGTCTTCATGATTTGAATCCCACATTTATTTGGCATTGTCACTTGAGTCATATAAAAGAGAGAAGCATGGAGAAGCTCCATAAAGATGGTCTTCTCGACTCGATTGATTTTAAATCATTTGAGAGATGTGAATCTTGTTTGCTTGGCAAGATGACAAAGGCACCTTTCACATGTCAGAATGAGAGGGAAAGTGACTTGTTGGCACTCATACATACTGATGTGTGTGGATCAATCAGCTCAATAGTCCAAGGTGATTTTCAATACTTCATAACTTTTACCGATGACTTTAGTAGATATGGATATATGTACTTAATGAGGCATAAGTCAGAGTCCTTTGAAAAGTTCAAAGAATTCTAGAATGAAGTACAAAATCATTTAGGAAAGACAATAAAGTTTCTATGATCAGATCGTGGAGGAGAATACTTGAGCCTTAAGTTTGGTAATTATCTAAAGGATTGCGGAATTATTCCACAATTGACACCACCCGGAACACCTCAGTGGAATGAGGTTTCCGAGAGGAGAAATCGTACCTTATTAGATATGGTCTGATTGATGATAGGCCAATGTGATCTTCCATTATCTTTTTAGGGATATGCTCTTGAAACAGCCGCTTTCACATTAAACAGGATTCCATTGAAGTCAGTTGAAAAGACTCCATATGAGATAGACAGGACGACGTCCTAGTTTATCTTTTCTTAAAATTTAGGGTTGTGAGGCTTATGTAAAGCGTTTACAATTCGATAAGCTTACTCCCAAATCCAACAAGTGTTTCTTTATCGGGTATCCTCGGGAAACCATAGGATATTGTTTCTACAACAAGGAACTCGGCAAAATGTTTGTCGCCTGACATAGTGTATTCTTGGAGAAAGAGTTTCTCTCAAGAAGGGTTCGTGGGAGCTCGATGCATCTCAAAGAAGTTTGAGAAACACCTGAAAATATTTTGACTCCTATAGAACCACAACAGGACAATCAAAGTGTTGAAGAACCTGTTGTAAATACACTAGCACCACATAGTTCAGAGAGGGTATGGCATGCACCTGAGAGGTTCATGTTCTTCACCACTCAGAAATGTGATATATTATTGTTGGACAATGATGAGCCCAAGACCTATGAAGAAGCAATGGTAGGACTAGACTCTGAGAAATGGCTTGGAGCCATGAGATCTGAGATTGAATCCATGTATACCAATAAAGTTTAGAACTTGGTTGACCGACCCGATGGTGTAAAAACTATTGAGTGTAAATGAGTTTTTAAGAAGAAGATAGACATAGATGAAAATGTTCACATCTATAAAGCGCGAATGGTGGCAAAAGGTTTCAAACAAATTCAAGGTGTTGACTATGATGAAATCTTCTCACCCGTCACAATGCTAAAGTCTATTCGGATCATTCTAGCGATTGATGCATATTTTGATTACAAAATATGGCAGATGGATGTCAAAATAGCTTTCCTTAATAGAAATCTGAGTGAGGATGTATACATGACACAGCCGATTGGTCTTGTCGATCCATAATCAGTATTAAAGCCTAACAGATCTAATCTGTTCGTCTGGCCCGAAACTTTTGGTCCTAACCAGAACTTCCAAAAATAACATTCTGTATGATTTTATTTCTGCCCAGAACTTCCGGTCCTAACCGGAACTTTCAGGCATGCTGGAAACTTTCGGTCCAACCAGAACTTTCGGTTCCTCCAGAAATTGAAACTGAAACTTCTGGATGCTCCAGAACCCGGAACTTCCGGCCTCAAGTCAGAACTTCCGGTTCCCCCAGAATTCTCTTGGGTATATTTTCATCAATCTCCCACTTGCATAAGAGCCAATTCTTACAAGCTTTAAATCCCATCCCCTTAAGTACGTGACCCGATAGGTTCATATGCAAACGGCCACTACCCGAAAACCTTTTCCAGATCGCTGATCAATAGCGATACCTAGTAGCATATATTGACCCCCGAAAGCATACAAATCAAAATCATATTTTTTGAACCTTGATATACTCTTGCACCAATCCTTTTACCACACGACATCAGTCAAGCTCAAGACGAGATTCGTGCCACCCTTTTGATAGCTCGACACTTCACTCGATCAAGTAGTGGATTAATCATGATCAACTCTTTGATCATAGTGTCATGGCCATGCACTTTTCCAATCCAACTATCTCGAGGGGGCCAGAGACATCTATCCCGTTATTTAGGAGGGATAAATTCCATCTTGACCGCTCACATCCCACGACATGTTTCATAACACACCCGAAAGCAATCTTTATAACTACTCAGTTACGGAATAGCATTTGGAAGCCCCTAAATGTGCACTACACATTTTAGAATCAATGACGATCTCAGGTCTAAGGATTCTGCAGGTACATCATTTGAGATGACAACTGATGGCACATCATGAATAACAATCCTAGCAGTATCTTAAAGTGGGTCTATCCAACTCCATGTTCACTAACATGAGTCCACATCACTGATTTGACATCTCCATGTCTATGATCCGCGAAACATGATCATCAATCAGGCAGATGTGCTAATCTATATGTCATCACTGTCCCACATGACGATATCAGATTAGGGACCGTTTAGAATAACATCATTATAAAACAAAGAGTTTCACAAACAAGTCACATACTTGCTAATCAATGTAAAAGATATTTATTTTTAAGGAAAAAGATAACCAATTATCCAAATGTACATCAGCATAGATAAGACACATTTTCTCACATACACTAGACTCACTCACGTAAGTATCTAATACCCATAGAGCTTAAGTGTGCCTCATGCTTGGGCTATGACAGAGGCTTAGTCAACGGATCGGCAATATTTAAATCCGTGTGCACTTTGCATATCTTTACATCACCTCTATCTATGATCTCTCGGATGAGGTGATACCGCTGTATTATATGCTTAGACTTCTGGTGCGATCTAGGCTCCTTAGCTTGTGCAATGGCACCACTATTATCACAATAGAGGTCCACTAGACTAGACGCACTAGGGACAACACCCAGCTCAGAAATAAATTTTCTGATACAAACAGCCTTCTTCGTAGCTTCAGAAGCTGCTATGTACTCGGCCTCTATTGTTGAATCTGCAACCGTTTCTTGCTTGTAACTTTTCTAACTCACTGCGCCTCCATTGAGGCAAAACATAAATCCAGACTGCAATCGTGAATCGTCCTTGTCGATTTGGAAGCTAGCGTTGGTGTAACTATTTACAACGATCTCCTCCTCAGGTGTACAAAGCATAAGAAACACTTAGAGCATAAGAAACATTTAGGCGTGTACAAAGCATGGCATACATGATGGATCTGATTGCGGAGGCATACGGGATCGCACTTATCTTCTCCAGCTCATCAGGTGTCGAAGGACACTGACTCTTGCTGAGCGTAACACCATGCGACATTGGCAAAAAACATTTCTTGGAATTCTGCATATTGAACCGTTTTAATACCTTGTCAATGTACATGCTTTGGCTTAATCCAATTAGCCTTCTCGATCTATCTCTATAGATCTTTATGCCCAAAATGTATGCTGCCTCTCCAAGATCTTTCATTGAGAAACTTTTTCGCAACGAAGATTTAACAGCATCAAGCATTGCAATATCATTTCTGATCAACAGTATGTCATCTACATATAAGACCAGAAATACAAGTGCGCTCCCACTAGCCTTTTTGTAAATACAAGGCTCTTCTTCATTCTTGATCAAACCAAACCCTTTGATCACTTCATCAAAATGAAGATTCCAACTCCGAGAAGCCTGCTTCAGCCCATAAATGGACCTTTGCAGCTTGCAAACTTTCCCATAATTCTTTAGATCGTCAGGACCTTCAGGCTGTGTCATGTACACATCCTCACTTAGGTTTTTATTAAGGAAAGCCGTTTTAACATCCATTTACCATATCTCATAGTCATAATATGCGGCAATTGCTAGGATGATCCGGATAGACTTTAGCATTGCGACGGGCGAAAATGTTTCATCATAATCAACACCTTGAATCTGCCTGAAACCTTTTGCCACCTATCATGCCTTATAGATGTGAACATTTCCATCAAAGTCTATCTTTTTCTAAAAAATCCATTTACACTCAATAGTTTTTACACCATCAGGTGGATCGACCAAGTTCCAAACTTGATTCGCTCGCATGGATTCTAACTTGGATCTTATGGCTCCAAGCCATTTCTCAGAGTCTGGTCTCATCACCGCTTCAAAATAGGTCTTAGGTTCTTCATTGTCCAACAATAATATGTCGCGCTGCCCAGTGGTCAAAAATTCAAACCGCTCGAGTGCACGACTAACCCTTTCTGACCGACGTGGGGCTGGTGTCTCAACAACAAGTTCTGCAACATCTTACATATCGAGTTATTGTTCAATAGGAGCTGAAACACTTTTGAGTGGTTCCCGAACTTGTTCGAGTCGCACCATGCTCCCACTAACTCCTTTCGAGAGAAACTCTTTCTCAAGAAAAACACCATTCTGGGCGATAAACACTTTGTCTTCTTTCCGATTATAGAAGTAATATCCTTTGGTTTTCCTAGGATACCTCGCAAAGAAGCATTTATCAGATTTGGGAGTGAGCTTATCGGACGTCAAACGTTTTACATAGGCCTCACAACTCCATATCTTTAGAAAAGACAACCTGGGACGCTTCTCAGTCCATATCTCATATGGCGTCCTCTCTACAGATTTAGATGGAACCCTGTTCAATGTGAAAGCAGCAGTTTCTAGAGCGTATCCCCATAAAGACAATGGAAGATCTAATTGACTCATCATTGACCGGACCATGTCTAATAAAGTTTGGTTCCTCCGCTCGGACAGTCCATTCCATTGGGGTGTGCCTGATGGAGTTAGCTGTGGAACAATTCTACACTGCTTTAGATGATTAATAAACTCATGGCGCAAATATTCACCTCCACAATCTGACCGTAGAAATTTAATTGTCTTGCCTGTATGATTTTGTACCTCATTATGGAACTCCTTAAACTTTTCAAAGGATTTCGACTTATGCCTCATTAGGTAGATGTAACCAAATTTACTAAAGTCGTCGTTAAAAGTAGTGAAGTACTAAAAACCACCTCTGGCCGTAGAACTCATTGATCCACATACATCAGTATGTACAATGGCCAATAATTCATCTGCCCTCTCACTTTGACTAGTGAAAGGTGTCTTAGTCATTTTGCCAAGTAAACAAGACTCACATGTGTCAAACGATTCTAAATCAAATGACTCCAAAAGCCCATCTCTATGGAGTTTCTGCATGCGCTTCTCATTTATATGACCTAAATGACAATGCCAAACATAGGTAGGATTCAAATCATTAAGCCGATGTTTCTTGGTATTAATGTTATAAACATATGTATCCTCAAGATTCAAAATATATAAGCTATTCAGTAATGGACAAACACCATAGAGCATATAATCCAAAAATATCGAACAACACTTGTTCTTTATTACGAATTCAAAACTGTCTTCATCTAAATATGACGAAGAAATAATTTTTCTGCCCAAGACAGGAATGAAAAAACAATTATTCAATTCCAAAACTAATCCTGAGGGTAGCGACAAAGAATAAACGTTGACGGCCAAAGCAGCAACTTTTGCACCATTGCCGACACGGACATCCAATTCGTCTCTTGCACACTTCCTAGTCATTTTCAGTCCCTGCAACGATTTGCAAGTATGAATCATTGATCCGGTATCAAATACACATGAATCACTTGGATGAGTAGCAAAATTAATTTCAATAACATTTATACCTGAAGTAGAAGTCACACTTCCCTTCTTTTTCTTGAGTTTTCCAAGTACAACTTGCAATTCCTCCACCAATGACCAGTCTTATGGCAGTGGTGGCAAGTGTCAGAAGTAGCAGGGTCAGTCTTAGACTTTTCAGCTGGTTTAGACTTAGAGCTCGAGATCACATCTGAGGCTTTAGCATTTCCCTTGCGTTTTCTCTTCTTATTATCCTTCTGAACCATCATCACATGATTACGATTATTTTTAATGCTATCCTCAGTAGTCTTTAGCGTCCCATATAATTTAGCCATGCTTTTCTCTATGCTGTTCATATGAAAATTTAAAATGAACGGCTCAAAGCTCATCGGGAGCGACTGGAGAATCACATCCGTAGCCAACTCTTGGCCAAGGGAAAAACAAAGTTTTTCTAGGCTCTCAATGTAACCAATCATCTTGATCACATGAGGACTGACTGGGCTACCTTTCGCCAACCTGCACGCAAACAAAGACTTTGAGATGTTGTACCTCTCAGTCCTTGCTTGGTTCTCAAACATGCCTTTGAGTCCCACGATAATATCGTAGGCATCCCTGTCCTCGTATTGCTTCTGAAGCTCAAAGGACATACATGCAAGTATGAGACAACTGACATCAATCAAATCGTTGGCGTGCTTCTCATAAGCCCGTCTATCCGCGGCAAATGCATCATCTTTTAGTTCATCAGGATGGGGGTCCTCTAGAACATATTCATTTTTCTCTTGTTTGAGAACAATTCTTAAGTTTCTATACCACTCAATAAAGTTTGTTCTAGAAAGTTTTTCATTTTCAAGAATTGATCGCAAATTAAAAGTGAAAGTGTTCTTAGCAGTAGGTGCCATGATCTACAACAAAAATACAAAGTTCAGCACTATGCTATGTGAATCTTCTATCAAACAAAAGATGTTCCACTATATGTAAAATGATCGCTTTCCCTCTAACGACACATAGTGAGACAAGATCCATATTCAACTAATTCCTAGTGAGCTTTGGCATCACTGCTAGAAGATTAGTGACATAGGTAAGCAACATTTTGCTAATCACATCCCTATGTGACTCTTGTTCGTTGGGGTGGCACCAATGCCTCGATGCCCAACTCCATGCCCTAAAGCCCAAAACCGTTTTGATAGCTTTGTTAAGCAAACCAATACTATGCATGTGGTCGTCCGACATCCACTCTAACTAGTCAATATAAAAGATGGCACCCTACTTTGGCAGACCCACCATACAATGATCAAAACCTTCGTAGATGCAGCTATTGGAAAGGGCATCAAAATTCTTAATTTTCTGAGGGAAACTATTCTAGCATAGTAACGATGCCTACCGCACACAGAAACATGGAAGAATAGTATGACATAAACATAAGTAAATATCACATGCAATCGTATTAATTGTGACATACTATGGCCCTTTTTCACATGGTAATCTCCATCTCCATGATTCCTGTCCTTCGGGTCATCACGCTTTAGGCCTCCATGAACTTGTATCAGTCTATTACACCTAATAGCACTATACTAATTACATGAGCAGAAGCATCACTTGTCGACACGCGGGTCATACAACAATAGAACAGCCTTTTGCTATAATTAATCACGACACACAGGCCATGAAAATCACATAAATGCATCTCATACATTGCAAGGCCATACCAGTCACAACATTCTCTGCAAAAATGAGTTAGGCGTAGAATCTACACATGACTGGACAAGACCCGGAACTTCCGCATCAAAAGCCCGGAACTTCCAATCGAATGGCCTGGAACTTCTGAGTCAAACCCGAAACTTCCGAAATCAACCTTCTGTATTGAATTTATTTTGGCTCGAAACTTCCGGGTCACACCCGGAACTTCTGAAAATAACCTTCTGTACGAAGTTTATTTTGGCCCGAAACTTCTGGGTCACACCTAGAACTTTCGAAAATCCAACACAAAATTAATAGATCTAATCTATTTCCACCACATATCACCTATATGTGATCAATCATGATCGAACACTACGCACGTAGGCTCTGCTACCACTGTTGGGTTATGGGGAGGCTACGCTAGCGTTAATTTCAAAAATTTTACCCTGTTCGCCCAGGAACCATGCGTGTAATAGGATCATAGATCGTTACCTCTAGCCACGAAATGCGCTAGGGCAGCAGAAGTAAAGTTGATGAAGTGCGTTCTTGATCGGCTCCGCTCAGCTCCGTCCGTTCGTCGGTGATGAAGACAACGCAGTTCACCGATCTCCATGGAAAGATCAGCACCGCAGTAGCAACGGCACCTCTACTTTATCCACATGTACAGGGACGAGATCACCTCAAGCCAGTATGCTAGTACCACGCGGGAAGTTAGGGGAGAGACGGCCACAACCTGTGTAGCCAGGAAAGGTGGTGGCTAGGGTTAAGTCAAAACAACAAGCAATAGCAGCCTTTTTATCCGAGCCCCACCTCTCCTTATATAGTGCTCTCTCATAGGCGTTTAATCAGTATTAAAGCCCAACAGATCTAATCTGTTCGTCTGTCCCAGAACTTCCGGTCCTAACCGAAACTTCCAAAAATAACATTCCGTAAAAATTTATTTCTGCCCGGAACTTCCGGTCCTAACCGGAACTTCTGGACCCTGGAACTTGTGCACCCAGAACTTCCGGTCCAACCGAAACTTCCGAAAATAACATTCTGTATCGAATTTATTTTGACCCGGAAGTTCCGGTTCCACCCGGAACTTCCGGTTCATCCAGAATTCACCTTTCAGGCATGCCCAAAACTTCTAGTCCAACCTGTGTTGGGACATGGGGAGACTACGCTAGCCGGTAATTTTAAATTTTTAACCCCGTTGGCCCAGGAACCCATGCGCGTGAGGAATCATGGATCGTTACCTTCTAACGCGAGACGCGCTAGTACAGCGGAAGAAGATTTGGAGAAGCGTGTCCTCGCTCGTTCTCTCCTTGCCTCGTCCTCTCGCCGGCGATCAAATCGATGAAGCCCAGCGATCTTCACACGAAGAAGACAATAAGTACTGCTATTCGAGCAGCACCTCCACGAAGTCCATACGTACAGGGACGAAAACACTCCACGCCAGCGTGCTAGCACCACTCGTAAAGTTTCTAGGGTTTGATCATAACCTTTGTGATAACTTGGGAGAGAGGAGAGGTGGCGGCTAGGGCTAGGGTAGAGCAATAGCAGCAGCCCCTTGCGTGCCACCCTCTCCTCCTTTATATAGTGCCCAGCATGTGAGGAGTCATGGTATGAACCATGAGGTGATGAGTGCTTGTCAACCGGGTGATGAAGATTGGA